>CAJNOP010000028.1:314527-502777 GCA_905250075.1 Rotaria sp. Silwood1
TTTTAATGATACGAAAGCTTATAAAAACAGCGATTTTTCTATGATTCTTTCTTACCTGTTTGTTTCGACTATCGATAAATAGAAGTACGTGTCTATATTTCGATGATTATTAATATTATTATTATTATGTATAAATACAAACATGTTTGTCCTGACGTATTAATGCAGTTTTATTTAAATATTTATTTTATTTTTCTAACAATGTTCATCTAGAAAAATTCTACCATTTTTGAGATATCTTGTTCATTTATGATTCCAAAACTTTACATTTATGGTGTAACTTTTGTACCATAATTTTAGGAACAAGAATTAAGAAAGTAAAAATATGTAGAGAAAATCTTGATATTCAACTATGAAACATAAACTAAGGAGCTATAGGATGTCTATTCATACTTTGCTAAAGTTTATACATTTGGATCCAAGTGTCACTATTTATGAATATCTAACTATATTTAGGTTTATCACTTTTCACTATTAAATACACAGGAACATGATCACTTCTTGATCAACTTTGTTGGATTTTTTGATCAACGCCATAAATGTAAAGTTTTAAAGTCATAAATGTAGAGAAAATATCAAAAATGGTGCATTTTTTTCTAGTTTAAAATCCTTATACTTTTTAGATACAACAATTCTTCAATTTCCTTTGTTATTCATTATTATATAAGTTTATTATGGGCGAAGTAATCAGTTTACTTCTCTTGTCAGCTGTGGCTATTTTCATACCACCAATAGCTGCACTTATAATAGTATATTTCTTTTTTTTTCTATTAAAATCTTTCATAATGAAGATTTTTTTTCATTGTTTTAGGTTGGATGTTCGACACATTTTTTTATTAATTTACTATTGACTTTTCTTGGTTGGATACCTGGTGTTATTCATGCTTTATGGCTGGTCTGGACTACTCCTACATGCCTTTAATCATGTATATATGAAGCAATAGAACTTAGAAACTTATATATTTTTGTCTCATATTCATTTTAATCGATGAGTGTGTAAGGTTTGAACAAAACGTAACATTTTTTTTCTTTCTTTCCTATTTTTATTATTTGAAATATAAATTCAGCAAATTCGTAAAAAAAAGTTTGTCTATAAATATCGATAGGACGAATACCTTCGAAGAACTTGTTATTGTTATGGCTATGGGAAATATTGTTATTCTTGTGGTGACAATAGAAATGGTCGTTGCACAGCTGGTTGCGTTTTCATGTTCTTAAATTTCTTGTTGATATTGTCTTGTGAATGGATCAAATCGATGTTGCATTGTTTCTATAGACTCACTAAGAAAATAGAGAACTTGCACATAGTCAATATCACGATGCTTTTTTAGTTTGCCATATTCCACACTGCTCCTATTCGACGTTCATCATGTGCTTGAACAATATGTGATCGATCATCAAGTCCATGTGAGATTTGTGTTACAATCATTGAAACTATTATATTAAATACTTTTGCAAAAAGATTATATGACTCTGAACCCATATATGGTGATACATCATCAGTATCAGAACCACTTTGTGGAATTTCAGCCATCAATTAATTAGCAAAAGCACAAACAAAACTAATTAAATCACCATTAGCACTATCATTATAACTGTTGAAAATAGATCTATTAATTTATTGATCAACAAGAGCATCATCTTTACTATTATAAGGCTGTAAAAGATCAGATATGGTATTCAGTATTCTTCTGGAAATAAATTATATAGAGTATGAATGTGGATCTCTGTCGATCGTCTGTTCGTCCACACTGAGAGATTATATAAGTTGATAGACATATAAAGCTTCTTCTAAAACTTTTATACTTTCTCAGTTAAAGTGCGTTTTCTTCCGAATAGCAGATTCAAAAACATTCAAAATTTAACATTCAATCTTTTACAATGAGATGAATGTCACCGTAAGTTTTTTTCTCTAGCTATATTAATAAGGAAGATTTATAATTAATATTGAATATAAGTTTTTTCATTTTCCACACACCTCGAAAAACCGATGAAATTTGGTATAAAAATCTGAATAAAACAAAATGATAAAAAGAAAGCATCGAAATGAAAATATATTGAAAAAATTGTTTTGAATAAAATTAACTCGTATATTTAGTTCAATGTCTATTCTATAGTGATAGAATTTTATTTTTATTTTTTATTAATTTTATAATTACTTGTCAACATTGTTCATCATCATTCATGTTTAAAAGATTTTTATCAACATTTGTAGTTTTTCACGATTTTTTTCTGTCGAAATTGTTCTTTTTCAACATGTTTCTTTCATTCTATCGTTTTTGATGAATATTTATCGATAACCTACACAACAATTAAAGAATATATTTTGAAAGTATACAATTTGAAAATATATTTACAATTGATTTTTACAATAGCATGATAATCATAGTCTTGTTACTAAACATAATTATCCAGTCAACAGAAATGACTCTAACAGCATGAAAGTATAAAAACATTACTCTTGCAAGTTTAAGATATGGCTGAAGAAGCATCTACACAATAGTAATTATATACCTTCAATCTTACTAAGGATAATAAGAGAAAAAAGCACTGTTGCAGAGAGGAATTCAAAACTTTTCGATCAACCATCAACATTTGTATGAAGGTCATATGTTGAAAGAGTAGCGTTTTTCCTATCTGTTCATATCTGATTGAAGTATTATTCATTGAACGATATATTCTACTATCATGTTTCGAGTTGGTCATTCTATAATTAAATATTGCCTGTGTCATGTAAGAAACGTTGGTCGTGAATTCAAATTTTTTCTGTTGATAATCACTCATGGACTTAGGTCAAGTTTCTAGTTAGTTGAATTAGATGTAGAATTCGATTCTGAATCGAATGCTAATATCTTCAGGAAAGGTCATCAACAAAAAGACTGTTGGTTTGGCACAAAATACAGGGTATTCTCGTTATCTTCATAATATTTAGGTTGATTATATTGTCATAATTGTTGCAATCTATTTAAAGAAAATACTTTTTTATATTTTGAAAAACATAAAAAGAAATAAAGTTAAATATATCAACAAGAACAATTTCTTTTTTACGCAAAATACAAAGTGAACAGCAGCTTAAAAAATTTTTCTTATTCTTTTGCCTAACTTCAATTTGTACTTAGCACAAGGTTTCTTTTTTTTTCTTTCTAAGACAAAAAATTTAATTTTATATCGTCATATTGTGGTTTAAAACGATGATTATATTTAGCTTTTAGTTTTTCTTATGAAAGTAAGATTAAATTCGGAATTGTAATGTAGACTAATCCGTGAGACGCATGCATTACACAGATCTTCTTTAACTATAATATGACAACAGTTTTGTGTAAAACACACTATGGAAAAGTTCCATTCAAGAAAATAAATATCTTATGATCTTAATTATGAATAGCGATCTATACTCATTTATTTAAGGTATATTTTAATTAATTTTAATTTTAAACAAGCTGCATTAAAAGAACAGAACTAACTATTTTTATTTTTGTAACATTCTTCAAACACATTTTCAAACAATTTTATCGTATTGTTCTCAGATCATTTATAAGTGAACTTCGTCATCTGCTGCCCTCCTATTTCAATGATTTTTTTTGTCTACAGATATTGCATAGTTCTCTGACAACAACCTCAAAAAAAAAAAGATTTTGGCCTCTATGGATAGTAGACTCAACTATCGAATTTTTTCCTAGAGATCTTTGTAGAATTCTGTATTTTTGAATTTCAATCTGCAATTTTGCGCATATAGAGAATACAACAAGAATAATTTCCATGAAAAACTTCAAACGTTTTGAGCAAAGTCTCTTTGAGAGATAGAACTTTCACAGAATGCATATTGTATACACTATTCATGGGAAAAAGTTAGTCAAATTGGAAGTCTCATGTTTCGGAGAGACTTTGTTCAAAACGTTGGAATTTTTTCATGATAGCTTGTCTAGTTGAGTTTTTTATGTGAGCAAACTTTTCCATTAAAATTGGAAAATACGAGCTTTTGGAAAACTCGTGATCCTATAAGAACTCGTAGAAAATAGACATATTAAACATTCAATAGCTCAAGCAAAGGTCAATAGAAACCAAAATCTTTTTAGAGTTTTTATTGGAACACTATATACTATCTATGGGCAAAAAGACATGGAAATCAGAAGGGACACCTAAAGAAGTTCCTTCCTTAACACGATTATCATTCATTTAAACATGAAGCTACTTGTACCAAAATAAGTTACAGATTTTCATAAAGAAGATATCCTTGAAATCACTATTGTCAAGATATTTGTAAAAACTATGTGTCATACTCCATAGAAACAGGGATTATAATGTTTGTCGATGAATAATTGTAAACCGATCATTTATTAATACACAATTAACTTTATTGAACTAAGCGTCATCAGAAAAAGATCAATTTCCACGCGAATGTTCGAAATGTCGTACCAAACAATTCAAAATATAAAAATTCGCAAATATTTTGTTAGTTACTCGACAATGAAATCATTTTTTGTTTGTTCTTGAAACGCGTGTCGACGCATTTTAGACAAATGTGTTTTCTTGAATGCATTTAGACGCCTTTGATTAATTCCAACAATAGAATGCATTCTGACTCTATTTGAAAGGTACATACTCTAATCACCAAATTCATAAATGCTGTTCTCGATTTTTATATTATTGTTAATAAGTCGTCAAAGCATTCATGAAAAAGTATACTTTTTATTTTGACCATCCCACTTACAGTCGTCAAGCTCAAGGTCATTGCTAGCGAATATTCACTTTGCGAATCAATCTTTTTTTTCTTTTAAAACTATCCGAAGAACAATTATTTAGATCGCTTTTCGTGAACGTGATAGCTACTATGTAGGAATAAATATTCAAACAAGAAAAAGATAAACAATAATTCTCAGTAATATTTAAAAAAATCCAGATAAGATAAATGTGAATGATGAATGAAATGATTCATAATTTCTATTTATTAATAACTATTGCTTTTCATAATAGGATTTATTCTAGTGAGTCATGGTCTCCATATGGCCATAATAATAATAGATAATAAATATCTTTTATTCGATACAAAAAAAAATGGACAAGAGCACAAGACATCTGAACTAAAAAAAAGATCAAAATATCAACCTGAATTTTAGATCAAAGAAGCTGCAATTTTTGTGAAACTGTTATTGAAATTTTCTTATTCATAATGGCTTCCAATAAGATAGAAGAACGAAGATCAACTGAAGCTTGCCAGCAAAGATTCAATAGTTTTTGTGTTTGTGATACGTGCATACACGTGTAGTGACTTTTCTTTAAAAGACAAAAATATTCAATAGTATCTGAGACAACATCGAAACAAAAAGTGAGATATGAAGTATTCCTGCATTTTAATCAATCTAGAATCATATTTACATTGCAACATTCAAGATCATATTTCATACTAATACTGGCATCATCGTGCTATTCTTCAACTACTTAAATGTTGATTATTTTGAAACAAAAAAAAAATCTATAAAATTCTTTGCGTCGATTTTTTTTCGTAACAGTGAAATAATATTTTTAGCTTTCTGAATTTTGAGACTCTATTCTTCCATATGAAGATAAGTTTGATGCGTTTGTTTCTGTGAGCTTATCGTCACATGTAATACAGACATATGATACATCTGTGTGTCTAATAATAAACTATAAAAATAGTAAAAAAAAAACATTAGTAATGCATCGTTGAATCATTGCTCCATAACGGTAATGAGTATAATAGAGAATATGATCAGTCGACAGATGTGTAGACAAAAAGTATCTTCCTCATCATTCACTTTATATATTTGTCTTCGATACTTAAAAGCAAATAAATCACAAACATGATCGATAAATGTTTTTGATTTTCATTTTTTTATAAAGAAGTATTGACTCATTTCAATATTGACTTTTAGAAAAAAATCATTTTTTATTGAACCGGAACGAATATATATTGTACGCCTAAATATGTGCGTTGTCATAAATTTAAAATACTCATTTCTTTTTCTTACTCAATATAAACGTGTAGGTAAGAAAAAGCTATACGGATGCTCAGTGAATACGTGTAGCTTTGTTTAGTCTTTAGTTTCCTTCAAAGAAGTTCATGACGTCTATCATACATTAAGACATACGCAACAATATAATTAGATATCTTCGTCTACGTATCACATTTTATTTTTGTGATTCATTCATATCAATGTCTATAAAAAGTATATAATAGTGTTGAATATTGATCATAGGTTGATAGGTACTGTTTCTTGTTTATATACCATGCGTGAGGTGTTTATGACAAAACGTTATTTAAACTTGTTTTGTGTTTACATATTTTTCTATTCACTTACTCTTTGCTAAGTGTGTAAGAACAACTATGAAATATGACAAATTTTGTTTATGTATTTCGTATTCTTCGCAAGATCGATACGATGAGAAAAACGTCATTGAATCTTTCAATAATAAAAACTTAATAGAAACAACAGTTCTTCTATGTTTTTTTTCTTGTTTATTTGTTTTGACTATCAATAAATATATATACGTTTCTTTATTTTGATATTATTTTTGTTATTGATGAATAGAAACGTGTTTTTCCTTACATTTTGATGCAGTTTTGTTGAAATATTTCGTTTTCACTTTTCAGACAGAATAATTCGTTAATCTCTTTTATTATTCATTGTTATACAAATTTATTATGGGTGAATTGATCGGTAATCTTCTTTTGTCAATTTTGGCTATTTTATTGCCACCCGTAGCTGCAGTCATTAAAGTATCTTTCTTTCAAATTAAAATTTTTCAGAATGAAAAATTTCTTTTTCATCGATTTAGGTTGGTTGTACAACACATTTTTGGATTAATGTAGTATTGACTATTCTTGGATGGCTACCTGGTGCTATTCATGCTTTATGGCTTATCTGGGCTGGTCCGTCAGGCATTTAATTATGTATACATAAAGCATCATAACTAACAAACTTAGACATTTTTTTCTCATATTCATTTAATCTATTGCTATTTAAGCTTTGGAAAAACTAAGCATTTTTTTTCTTGCATTTTTGTTTATTTATTATCTAATATATAAATTCAGCAAAATCGTGAAAAAAGAATTGTCTATATGTATTGATAGGGCGAAGGGGCTGGAAGAGCTTTTTGTGGTTGCTGTGTATGAGGTGGAAGTTGTGGATAGGGTGGAAGTTGTGGCTGTTGCTGTGGATAATATTGATATTGTTGTGGTGACGGTGGAAATGATTGTTGTATAGCTGGTTGCGATTGCATTTGCCAATGTTGTGAAAAATTAGGTTCATTAGGAGCAATTCCACGTCGTTGAATGTCTTGTCTATATTGTCCTGTATATGGATCCAGTCGACGTTCAATTATTTCACCACGATCACCAACAAAATAACCGACTTGCATCTTGTCAATGCCACGATCTGGATCGCGTAATGCTTTTTTAGTTTGCCATATTCCACCTGGTCCCATTCGACGTTCATCATGTGCTTGAACAATATGTGGTCGACCATCAGGTCCACATGAGATTTGTGTCACATTCATTGAACTTATACCAAATGCTTTTGCAAAAGGATTAGTTCGATCTGAACCCATACATGCTGATATACCACCAATATTAGGACCACCTCGTAGAATTTCGGCCATCAATCGATTAGCAAGACCGAAAAACATACCGAAAAAATCACCATCACCACCACCATTAAAACCATTAGGAATAGCTCTATGTAATTGTTGATCAACGAGAGCTCCATTATTTGGATTATAAGGTTGTAAAGGATAAGACATCATGTTCAATATTCTTCTGGAAATAAATTATATAATGTCGATTATGTATATGTGTATATATATATATATGTCTCGGTCTTTTTTTGTTGAAAAGAAGTAATAAGAGGGTATGATTTATTTTATCATTGAACGTGAACAATCGAGAATATTTATTGACACTCGTTGGTCATACTTCGATGATTTTTCTCTTTCATTTCTTCACTTCTCTTCTTTCTTTAAGGTTTTTCAATGTCTTTTATTTCATATTTAATGAAAAACGAAAAAAAAAACCGAAATGTACGTTCATGTCAAGGTTTGAATATGATGCAAAATGCACTATCGAAATAAATATGCCTTGAACTTATTGCCTTGAGTAACGTAATGAATATAATTAAGAAAAATTTTTGCCTATACGTTTCGATGAAATAAGAATATGTCTAAATGGTACATTTACATACGAATATTTCAGTTTGATTGAACCAATAATTTAGAAATTATTTTTCAAATGATTATTACCTTACATCAAAAGGTTTCATATCGAATAAAAACTTGATTTTAAACGATAGATACATGATTTATTAACTGAATATATTTGTGAAATGCGAAGAAGTTATTCTGAATAATAACCATTGCTGTTCTAATGTATACAACTCACCATTGATAATAGTGCTACTCATGTAATTCGAATTACACTGCGCATCAATTCATTTCCCCTCCTTTGTTTTTCTCGCCTAAAAAATATTATTTAAGTTTATTTTTGATAATGTATATATAGCGAGAAAGTACAGATTTCGCTACATCACATGACATAAAAATCATAGAGAAGAAGCAAACTTCAGGTAATAAAAATTACATTAGAAGAAAAAACGATGTCAGATTTTGTTATCACAATGTTTTTTTCATCTGGATTAAATGGAAGAAAATACTCATTCACACAGACGTTTTATCATAATATACGTTCATCTTTGCTGAGATAGCACATTTTCGATATGGATTACGAATTTCTTCTTTCGATAATGAAAAGCAAGTGCGCGAAAGTAATGTCAGAATATCTTTCGCTAAGAGTGGATGTTTCTGTCGAACAGTTTCTTTGAATGAATGCCAGATTGTATTGTCCAACGGTTATACGTATTTTGCTGATGCTGTTGGCATAAACAAAGTATTGATGACTAATTTGTATGGGTGGACAGAAGCTCCACATGCGTCACTTAACACAAAATAGCTGAACGATACTAGTTAAATCATGGTTTTCATTTTTTTTCTTTCTCGTTCGTTTATTTGTTTACATTCATACTGAGTGCTGACCGTATAAATATGTATTCCTTGTGTATCGAACGTTCGAACACATCAATAAATTCGCTTAAAATTTCGTGTCAAGATACTCACATGTAATATTTCATCTCTTGTCACCACCGTATTTCCCCATGGTTAATAATCATATTCAGTACAGTAGCGTTTTCAAACAAAAGGCACTAGAAGAATATCGGCCTGGAGTTTATGGGTCTCGATTCAAAGCATTAGCCAAACGTTTTAAGATTCAAGGTGGTCATAGGCTTATCATGCACTGGTACCGTTCATTCATTAAATCGTAAATCAACACGCTCGCGACCCCGCACCTTAACAAAGGAGGAAACAAAACAATACATTTTGGATTATATGTTGGGTCGACTAATGATCAATATAAAGCGATTAATTATAAAATGGTACGCTCACATGTTGAGACCTCGTTAGGTCAACAAGTTCCATTACATACTATTCAACGGTATGATAAAGAACTTGGCATCAGATCAAGAAAAACGCATCAGGTAACATCACATAATGGTAAGTGTGGCACTTAATATTAACGGTGCACCACCTTAATGTTCGAAAATTTATCTGATGGTTTTCCTGTTTTGTAGTTAATGATAATTA
This sequence comes from Rotaria sp. Silwood1, assembly GCA_905250075.1. Lineage (NCBI taxonomy): Eukaryota > Metazoa > Rotifera > Eurotatoria > Philodinida > Philodinidae > Rotaria > Rotaria sp. Silwood1. The sequence continues at coordinate 324,179 of CAJNOP010000028.1, forward strand.
TTAGTACGAGATTGCTAATTTTCGAAAGTTTGTGCAAAGGATTCCGAATTATCGATTGACTTTTCTTGATGAAACAGTGATTTATACCACTATGTTTCCTCGTCGAATGCTTGTTGCTCCTGAACATGAATCATTCATTATTGTGGACAAACCATCAGCACATGCCGATCGTTATGATTTTATTGCTGCAATAAATGGTGTAAAGTCGATCGCTTGTATGACTCTAACGCCCGTTGATCGTAAAAGTCGGAACATCAATGTTGTTAGAAAGGAAGTTGTGAATGCATGGATTACCAACGAATTAGCACCAGCAATCAATCGATTGTGTATTAACGAATTGTATTTGATATGCGACAGAAGTCGAGCCCATAACAAGCTGAATATGCTCCAAGCGCTTTGAAGGCTGTAAAATATAAATCATTCATCGATATTTTGTTTATGCCAACAGCATCAGCCAAATACGTATCACCGTTGAACAATCCAATCTGGCATTCATTCAAAGAAACTGTTCGACAGAAACATCCACTCTTAGAACAAAAGATACTCCGACGTTACTTTCGCGCACTTGCTTTTCATTATCGAAAGAAGAAATTCGAAATGTGTATCGAAAATATGCTATCTCAGCAAAGATGAAAGTATATTATGATAAACCGTCTGTGTGAATGAGTATTTTCTTCCATTTAATCCAGATGAAAAAAACATTGTGATAACAAAGTCTGACATCTATTTTTCTTCTAATGTAGTTTTTATTACCTGAAGTTTGCTCCTTCTCTATGATTTTAATGTCATGTGATGCAGCGAAATCTGTACTTTCTCGCTATATATACATTATCGAAAATAAACTTAAATAATATTTTTTAGGCGAGAAAAACAAAGGGGGAAAAATGAATTGGCGCGCACTGCCAACAAAAAAAGTGCTGGTAGATTGCCGATAGACTATTCAGAATAATGTGCGCTATACCGATGATATTCGTCGGCAGTAATAATTACATATAAAAGTGGTAGGCTATACTCGGATGATCATCAGAGTTATATTCACTTAATGTTTTGGTTTATAATCGTACTGACTTAAAGATCTTTCTGAAGATCTTTATCACTTCGAATCTAGATTCATAATAAAGATATGAATGAATATTGCTGATCAGCGGCTTTCAGAAAACTTCGTATGATTGGCATAAAAAGTATACAAGAGATGAGCCAATGACATAGTAATTGATATTTCCAGAAAACATGCCTTTATTTCTTTATTTCTTTATTCTGTATTCAATGTTTTTGTTTCATAATCAACAAAGCAAGCAAACGGATTCATTAAATTACGTTCATGTCGAGGTTGAAACGAGACACGATAAGCACCAGGAAAAAATTCTTTGATATTTTCTTCTTGAATAGCACCTAGAATAAAGCAAAAAATAATTCATTGTTTAGTTGTCTGTGTTGAATAATAATAATTAGATGAACAATTGTATACCTGTGCAAATAATATGTTTACATTGAGGTGTAGGCTTTCCAATAAATTTAACTAAACGAGATACTTTCTCAAAACATTCTTGAGAAAGAAATGGTGGATCAATTATTAAAACATCGAATGAATGTTTCAAAGATGCGTAATTTTCTTCAATTCGATCAGCATCGTTATAATCATATTCTATAAAAGATTTATTATCAATAGCAAAACGAGTATCATATTCGAATAGAACATTATCAATTTCCGGATGTTCCTATTGAAGTTTTAACAATATGAATATATAAATCATTGTAAAATGTACGTTACTTTACGCATCAAACTCCAAACAGTTGGACAAGCAATACAAGCACATCTGAAAGAAAAAAAACAAAACATAGATATAAATTTATTCTAATATACATAGGACAGAATTATTTTATTTTTCTTACTTTCCATGTTGAGGTAAGATGGCAATTACTTCATTCATTAACCGCGTAGCTGTTTCCTTGTTGTACCAAAATTGACTTAGTTGCTAAATAAAACGAAATTTAATAATTTTTCAAATCTTTCTTAAAAGCATTGCATGTGTTGAAACTATCAAAAGTTTATGACAAATTATGTATTAAATACAGATGTCGTAAAAGCAGTTATTTATTCAACTAATAGAGTCTAACTCGTGACGAGAGTGGAATACATAATAGATCTGTTTGCATCCTATTTCAGAAATTCATATATTTGAAACTGATGAATTAGCTCATTTTCGCTGAATGAAGTCATAATTAAAGAACGACGTCTGCATCAAATATGATGCGCTATATACATAATACATATTTATATTTGATTATTTTCTCAGTTGGTTACCATGTCGAATCTGTTTCCTGTTCGAAAACAGATATTACTAGGAGAAGGTTTCATCTGTCTGAACTTTCACTCAAAAGGATGGTGACAGTTGTATAGTCTCTACATTTTGCTGGAGATTCAATACTTAGATTCATACTGACATCCATACCAATACTCCTTTCGATGGTATTTGTTTTCGCTCAGGCAACCTATTTAATTGACTTCTTAATCAATTGATTTGATAATAAGCTAATTAATTATAATAATATGCTATATATACAATGGATCATATGTGATTCAGACTCGTGTTCAATTATGAATTCATTGGACGATATTGGAATCGGGCAAAATGAAAAATACTAATGTTTTTTTTGTAATATCGAGTAACTAACTCAAATCAAAAAGTTTTCACAGATGGAATTTGCGGAAAAGTTTCGAGATTCTAGAAGACATTGTATAGATTTGCATCTAACAATACCATCTGAAAGAGTATGCAATTATGGAGAAAATGAAGGATCACGGTGTTTTTTATGATCTTTTCTTGCAAAGTTAAACGCATGACAAAAAAATTCATTTTTCAACTATTTTTAATGTAAATTTTGCAATTTTTCTGTTTTGTAATGCTTTTCAGTGGGTAAGAGAAACTCATACTATATACGACGATTCATTATCTTTTCCATAATTTTATGCTCTTTCAGATGGTACTGTCACAAACGAATCCATACAACGTCGTCTGGGACCTGAAAACTAGCATGTTCCTTTTTTTTTTTAAATGACTATTTGGACTTGAGTTAGGTACTTAATAGTACACAGAGAAAAATAAACAAGATCTTGTTCTTATAATTTTGATTAGTATTTTATGTATGATTTTTTTTTAAGAAGAAAATATTTGCTGCATAGAACTATTGATCACAAAAAAGTTTCGTATATCAACACTAATGCTAAGTGCCTCAATGTTCTCAAGAATTTTTTTTAGATTTTTACAATAATCTTTCCTTTGATTATTTTGTATAGTAATATTAACATTAAGTTTTTAATGTTCATGCAAATTTGAGTTACAAAAATATTAGTTTGATTAATTCACTAACCCAATCTTCTTTTGGCTCATTATTTGCTTTATTTTGTTCTTGTTCTTGTTGCCATTCCTGAAGAACTTTTAATGTTTCAGCTGACAGCTGAGGTGGACCATCATCATCGTCGGTGATCATCGAAAAATAAAAAAAAGAAAAGAAGAAATATTGTAGATTTTTCTATTTATTTTACAAATGTATGTTAACAGTTCCTAATATTCTTTTTCTTAAAATCGCAGAAGTAAAAATTAACAAAACTAGCAAAACAAAAAAACAAAAAACACTCATTTTTGTAATGGTTCTTCATTCGTTGTTTTTTCATGTTTTTCTATCTGTGCTCCATCAATGTTAACTTCTTCGCTTTCATCTTCACGAATTTTTCTATGTACTCGTTGAGAATTCCAAATAGATGCATAATGACCATTTTGTTTTGCTAATAATTCATCATGTGTACCTTGTTCAATAACTTTACCTTGATCTAAAATAATAATATTATCACAATCAGTTACTGTACTTAAACGGTGTGCAATAACAATGGATGTTCGGTTCTTTGTTAATTTTCTCAGAGATTTTAAAATAGCCTAAGAAAGAAAAAAAACAACATAATCAAAAATGAAAGACAAAAAATAATATTTACTTGTTCAGTTGTTGTATCTAAATGAGCAGTAGCTTCATCATAAACAAGAATAACTGGATTTTTTAGAAGAGCTCGAGCAATACTTATACGTTGTTTTTCACCACCTAAATCAAATACAAAAATTAATAAAATTAATTCTTTCTTTAAAAAAATAGCTGTTAGCGATATCCCCGGGAGATTGAAATATAAAACACAATATAGTGGCTGTTGCTAAACATACCGAAACTGTTGTGTTTTATCTATTTTGAAACATATTTCTTCACCATCGTTTTACTTTATTCTCAAAAAATGCAATAAGAAACATAGACAATGAAACCAGGATGCTTGAGCAAGCTAAGGGTTCTAATCTAGTTTGAAATTCCTACGTCTTTTTGGTTCACCTTGAAAGTGATGAAGATCCTACGACCCGTGGTTAAATTGACTTCATTAACTCTTCTAGAAGATCTTATTTCTTTAATTAGTTGTCACACTCCGTAGTGCTGAGCAGAACGACATAGTACTCAGAGTGTGAGTCCTCTCTCCACCTACACTCGACATATTTTCATCTACGCCTACACACTCATATCTCAGTACTACACCATCTTACTGAGCAATATGTCTTGATGAAAATGCATATTGCTCAACTCTAGGAAATGTAGTAAATAATTAAAGAAATAAGCCTTTTTTCATAGAGGTTAATGAGTTCAAATTAAATCCAGGTTGAAAATTCCGTGAGCCAGATGTCTGAGCCCCCTCTCCGAATCAAAACTTTCTACCACCTATGCTACGGAACTAGTTCAAATATTATAACGAAACGTTATTGATGGATGGACTGTGTTCGTATATCAACAATGTCAGTTACGTATGTGGTATCCCGAATTTCTACCACTATTCTTCAACACCTGTTTTAACTCATGTTTCCAAAAACTGTTAATACCTGATAATTTAAGTCCACGTTCTCCAACCATAGTATCATATTTTTTTGGCATACGTAAAATAGCATTATGCACTTCAGCAAGTTTAGCTGCTTCATAAACATCTTCTTTTGATGCTTTTAAATTTCCATAGTTGATATTATAAAAGATACTATCATGAAATAAAATAGAATCCTATATAGAAATAAAATATATTTAAATATTTTTTTTTGAGTAAATTTTAATAACTAACTTGAGGTATAACTCCAATAGCTTTACGTAAACTTGTAAGAGATACTTCTCGAATATTTTGATTATTAATACGAATTTCTCCACTTTGTGGATCATAAAATCGATATAAAAGACGAGTAATTGTTGATTTACTATATATATTAAATATATTTTCAAGTTCTTTTTATTTGTTTGTTTAATAATAATCAAAATTTACCCTGAACCTGAACCACCAACAATAGCTACTTTATGTCCTGATGGAACAGTAAATGAAAGTTTATTCAGAATTTTTTGTCCTTCAACATAACCAAAAGTAACATTATCAAAAACAATTGATGAGTTTTCTCCATTTATCTTTAGTTCGCCTGCTTTATCTTTCTCCTAAAACGTAAACAAAATAAATCAAAAAAAAAACAAAACAAAACAAAACAAAACAATTTCAATTTACTGTAACAGCTGCTTCAACCATTGTTAAACGAAACATTGTTTCCATATCAACAACAGATTGTTTAACTTCACGATAAACTGAACCCAAAAAATTTAATGGTAATGATAATTGAAAAACAAGTCCATTAACAGCAACTAAATCACCAACTGTCATTGACCCTTCACTTATACCGCCAGCAGCTAGTAACATAATAGCTGTTAAACCTAAACTAAATATTGCATTTTGACCAAAGCTAAATAAAAGTTTTAATTATTAACAGTCTTGTTTTCTTGACATACAAAAAAAAAAACAAACTTTAACATAGCTAAACTTGTTTGAGTTTTAATTGATGCCGTTTCATATTCCGATAATGTTTCATCATATCGTTCAAGTTCATGGGCTTCATTGTTAAAATACTAGTTAATAAAAAGTATACATAAATTATATAAAGAATTTTTATGAAATTATCTTTATACTTTGACAGTTTCAAAATTAATAAGTGAATCAATAGCTCGATTACTTGCATCATTATCAGCTTTATTCATTTGAACACGAAATTTTGTTCTTAACATAAAATAAATCTATTTAAATCCTACAAAATAATTTATTTATACCTCCATTGAGTAATCGCAAGCGTATATGCAGTATAACCAGCAATACAACCAAAAGCTAGATAAAATTTCAAAAGACTTAAATTTCGTAGAAAAAAAAAACATATATCCGACTAATACAAGGAGCACTTCAAAGGTGTTTTTAAATTTCCTTCCATTTAGTTCAGACAAAAAGAAATTATATTCTGTCAAAAGCTCGTTGATATTCTACGTTATAAGTACTCTTGCATTATCATGGTGAAGACTCAGACCTTAGAGATCAGTATTTTATTACTGTACCAATATCGTTTGAAAACTTGTGTTAGACAACTATTTTTGGCGAAATTTCTTTTATCAGACATAATATTATGGACTTGGACTAGATTTCATGAAAATAATAGACACATTTCATTGGTTGGCTGCAGTAAGGTCGAAAAATGTTTTAAATTTTCTTGATAGAGATTTTGAGTATAATAGCTAGATGTGTTTTGTTAAATTCACTAGCTTAAAATCAATAAAAAACAATTCGCTTATGAATACTAAACAAAAAAGAAAAATATGCTCTTAATCATTTCATATTTATTTGAGAGTGTAGTTGTAACAGATGCTGTGAGAAGTAGGTCCTCACTTCCTTCATACTCACATCCATTCAGAAAATAACTATACATGCTTAAAGTCATCGTTTGCGAGAAATTTTTTTTTTTAATATTTATTGATTGCGACCTTTTCTACGGCACATAGTTTCATTTATCTGAGCTCTCGTTTTGAATATTCATAAGTTAGTTTGTAATGCTCCAACTTTCGACTAGTCTTGTATATTTTTTATAATTATGATAAAACTATGATCTATCATTGGTGATAATAAAGGAATAATGAGTTGACAATGCACTCATCGAAGACAAAAGTTTTTTAAAGTTTACAGAGATAAGTATGGTTGACAAAGACATGACGCGCAAAGAGTCCTCAATTTATTTGTATGTTCAATTATTTCTGAAATAACACTAGAAGTTTCTCCGGTTACATCAATATGATAATTATCTAAATGAATTATATCTTCCATGCTAAAAAGTAATCTGTTGAAATTAATGAAATAAATTGATTAGTATATGATCTTAAGATGTTAAATTTCCTCATGCTCATACGAAATAGGCACAGCTTTCCTTGTAAGTTAAGCCAATCTACTAGTCATATAATAACATACTTTGAAACTGTTCTTATAAATGACTTCAAAATATATGTCGAAAATATTGTATCACTAGTCTGAAAGAAATGCAAAAATATAACGAAACTCGAATATTCTATGTCTGAAATTTCACACATAATTTAAAACATGTCTAAGCATTATATTTGCGTAGTTGTACTGGAATTAGAACTTTTGGCATATTCTACAGTTTTACAAAAATACTTCGAAACGAATAAATCTTAGGTTATATATGATAATTACCAATAGCTCCATATGACAATCCAAATTTGTACCACTAAAATAAACATTCATAAATAAAACAAAACATATCTCATCAAATATCATTCTTACCAAAACTCCACTAACAAGTCCAACTTCAAATATAGTTGGTACAATATTAAATACCAATGCAGTTAAAACAAAACTTATGCCTCTATTAATATAATATTTATTTTTATTAAAAAAAAAAAAACATTTGTTTATTTTATATTTTTCTTACTTAGTTCCACGATCGATTGCTTTCGATAAAGCACCTGTTTGTCTTCCCAAATGAAAATTTAAATCAAGATTATGTATATGTGAAAAAACTCGTTTTGCTAATTCACGAATACTTCGATGAGCTACATTAGCAAATATAGCATTACGTAATTCACCAAATAGAGCAGCACCAGCTCTTGCAGCACCATCTAAACAAATATTTATTTATTATCTTTATTTCGTTTAAGAAAGAACAAAGAGTAAACTAATTAAATCTTACATCCTATTAGTAATGCAGTAACTAATGATATAACTGCAGATTGTGTTGAATCTACTTGTAATGTTCGACCTTTATTAAGTTCATCAACCAAATATTTAAACATGAATGGAACACTTATATTCAATAACTAGAAAATATTTTTTAGTTAAATATATAAAATATTTCAAAATAGGGGTGAGAAAGTTATTGTTATTTTTTTGTTATTAATAACAATAACATTAGCCTTTTGATTCAAAAAAAAATCAATGAAACAAACCTAAGCATAGTTCGTACGAACGTCAAAGGATCACTTTATTCATACAGTATCTTTTCCTACCATTTGATATAAGAACTTGTCGTAAAGATTTTGAGAAATAGTAACACAACATAATTTGTTATTGTTATTGTTATTGCTACATAGCAATAACAATAACAAATTACATTATGTTAGCATTTCTCATAATATTTACGGCAAGTTCTCATATCTAATGGTAGGAAAAGATACTATATGGATAAAGTAATCCTTTGACGTTCGTACAAACTATACTTAGACTTATTTCATTGATTTTTTCGATAAAGACCATTAATGTTATTGTTATTAATAACCAAAAAAAATAACAATAACTTTCTCACCCCTATTTCAAAACAAAAAAAAACAATTTCGATTTACTTTAGATAATAATAAAAGTGATAATGCAATTAATACACGAATTTTAACTTGTTTTCCAGTTTTTGGCCAAATAAAATCGAACATAGCTTTTAGAATGTATCGTGTTGAAACACTGCCCGATGCTGCATCAATATTAAACGATTCTTTAGTATTATGATTTCCATGAAATTTACGCTAAATAAACAATATTTAATTTCTATTCCATCAAATCAAATCAATAATTACCAACAGAACTCGAATAATACTTCGAGTTCGACCAAAAAATGAACTTGATGATTGAAAATTAGCCTATTCAATAATTCAAGATTAATTTTTCATATTGATGAAAAAATTAACTTATATATATACATGATTATAAGTATGATGTGGTTTTAATAAAATTGATGATTTAAAAAATGTCCTCAATGAACTATTCGTTATAGGTGAAATTCGATATTTATAAGTACATTTGAAAAATGTTGACGAGAAGAGTGTCCGCCGTAAAAGCGGATTCATCTCGAAAGTTACAAATTAGTTCTTTTTAAAATAATCTATAATAAAAATTCTGTATTATTATAAGAATTTTGTTATTGTAAATAAAATATAATTTAACTAAAGATAATATTCAGATAACAAAAAACAAACATACACTAAAACAAAATAAACATCACACATTGATAATCAGGTAATTTCCGATAACTCATACGGCTCTTCAAATATAATCACAAAGTTCGAAGAGAAAATCGAAAGTCTACTCCCAAAATTACAATTACGCACAATACTTCTAATAGAAGTCTGTTAAAAACAACGTCTTTTTTTTTTACTACATTTTGTGTGTACTAATTAAACTGTACATGTACACTTTTATTACTATAAATAGAGCGTATCAAAATGTATAACAATAAAGTTATTTTAAACCTTTGTTTACAGACAGAAGACATGTCTACAAAAAATATAGTGACTTTACACCACGCATATTTTCATTTCTTAATACATCAGTCTTGCGTGGACTGTAAATAGAATGGTAATGTGAAAAGTCCTGTTATTCAGTGTGTGTACTTTTACATATGTATCGAAAAAAGTATATATTATAAATGATCACATTAACTTTCACGTGACGATAAAGCTGATGACGCATATATGCGTCATGAGTTCATCCTAAAGTTAAATATTGTATAAAAAATACCATCAAGAGAAATCTTAGTTTTTCGCTTGATAAACAATGCCTATTGATAATAAAAATGTTAATAAGTGAAAAAAACATAATTTTTCCTCGTATAATCAACAAGACAGTAGTGCTTCTACGTGATATATATCCGTACTCTCACGCTGTGCTATTTGTCATTGAATTATGTGTACGTGTTTGTATCATTTAGAAGAACCCGAGAGATTTGTGATTAGAAGAAAAAAAAAAAGTAAAGTATTCTAAAATAATAATAAAATAAATTATATTTACTATCTTTTTTTTTTGTCTAGTTAAAAATTCATCTACAATCTTGGAAAAAAACTTTCCTTTTTTTTTTTTTTAATTTCTCAAAATATAAAATAATTTCAAAAAACAGCTGATGTTTTACAGATTTTACTTTTGATCGATAATTCTACCATTAGAAATACTGATTACATTTTTTATAACATTAACAAAATCTTCTCCATTGAATATCATATGAAATCTGATTGGTTAATTTATATTCCAATAAAAATCCGAGGTCACCATTATCACGTCCTTTTTTTTTTATTTATTTTCTGTTCTTTGCCACTAATAGATTGGTTCATTCGGACGGTGTTTGTTTGTCCTAGTTGCTTTCAAATATCTTTTATTCAAGGCTATTATTATATTTATATCATTTAGATTAACTCATAAGTTCTTCTTTTAATATAGATCATTCTTCTTAATATTTTTCAATATGTCAATAATCCGTCATAAAGACGGTCATCCAAATGTAAAATTTTTTGAATCAATTGAAACATTAAATCAATTTGATACAATACGTAAAGCATTACAAAAAAAAGAATTAAAAAAAATTTTTGGTGATGATCAACATCATTTAACAAAAGATAGTATAGCACAACTTGTTATACAATTACTTCATTTTCAAGAAGATCATCTTGGAAAACAATCAAATGGTTCAGCACCAATTATACGAATTCCAGTAAAAAGAAAACAAATAAAAAATAAAAAAAATAACTTTTTTTTTTTAATATTTATAGATGGAATGTTTTTTGGATTTTCGTGAATCCGGTGCACTCTATACAATTATTCTTAGTTGTTATGAACATAAAAATAATAATAATTGGTAAAAAAAAGAAAACCATATTTATTATAATAAATAAACAAAAATTTGTTTTATTATTTAATTTTTCCTAGGAAAAAACTTGATTTATCAACACATAATCGTAATGAAGTAATAAAATTATTTCAATACATACAAAAATTATTAATAGAACGTAATGTATTAACATTACCAATATGTTATCTACGTCCGGATATAGATAAACGTTTACAAACACAATTAAAACAAATTATTGAAAGAAATAATGGAACTGTTGCAGAAAAAGAAGAAGATGCTGATCATATTGTTTATCCACCAATAACAGAAAATCCACGAGAAATTGAAATTGAACGTGAAAGTAAAAACAAAAAAAAAACAAATAACTAAATTTTAATTCATTTTCTATTAAAACAAAAAAAAATAAAATTCTTTGCTTTCTATTATTATTTAGATGAAATTGTTCGTGTCGTAGAAAAACGTGGTAAAGATTGTCGTTTACATTATTGGTTTTATCCTGATTCATTTGATATATGGGTATCAAATATTGATGCTGAAGAATCAGAAAAACGCGATGAAACATTTCAAGGTATATGGCATGTTGCTGCTAATTGGATTTTAGATACAGCTGAATTTAATGAATGGATGAATGAAGAAGATTATGAAATTGATGAAGATTTAGTATGTATTTTGATAAACTTTATTTTGTTTTTTAATATAACAAAAAGAAAACAAAAAAAAACAATTATTCGCTTTTAGGGAAGAGATCAAGGAAGAATTAAACTTAAAAATTGTATACCAGGAAGAAAAACATTGTCTATGGTAAGAAAAGAAATTAGTTTGTTTTTAATCAGAGATTTCGCATTACTATGTTCTATGTCGTAGTACAGTCTACATAAAAATTTTGATCAAAGTCAAATTTTCATATATTGAATTAGAATAATAAAATTGTTTGAATCCTTTTTTGTTTTCTATGAAACGAACTCTTTTGCTGTTTTATTTTTGGATATAATATTTATTAAAGATTTTTACATTGTCAAGATGATTCTCTTCAGTGCAAATTATCGTTCTATATGACTACAAATAATTAATATCTATAAAGGATAATAATTTTCGATTGTTTTTTGTTGTTAGCGTGTGCTGGGAATAGAGCCGATCGAGTGTAGTGAGTTCTAGATAGGAACTAATCTCTGAATATAATCATCGAATAGAGACTTAGCTTCAATGGGTATAAAATTTGGTTTTGTATATTTGTGATGAAGTAAAATAGGCTTCACATTCCCAAGGGAAACACTCGAACTCGTACCTACCATTTGTGCTTATAATTGACTTAAAATGTGGCTTACATGAGACTAGCAAATCTCTAGAAGTGTTTGTTCTCATGGCCGGGTTTTCATCTTTTTTTCTGGATTTTTTGATGGAGCTATATATATCTATACTGGAAAATTAACTACAGAAATGTTCACATGAAATTTTGTTGATAGAATATGTCGAATGACTCGAAGAATATCTGGATAGCTTCAGTCTAAAACAGTGTTCTTTTTTCTGAGCTATGAAATTTCCAAAAAATATTTGCTTTCCCCTCAGGCATGATACAAAAACATGTTTACTTGAAAATGTAATATTTTGACAAAAAAAATTTTCAGAATAATCTATGAGAAAAACCTGAAGTCAAAAGTTCAATCAAATGATCCTAAATTGACTTGAAACACTCTGGTGGACGAATTCATTTATACTTTTGCTAATCTCATCAAGACATTCTTATATATCCCACATGATCTCAATTGACAGACATCAGTTCGCATCGTTTCTTCTTTAGTATTTTATATATGCACACTCTAGAATTAGTTTACCCGGACGCATTTTGTCCATCGAATTTATTCCTATCAATAAAACATCTAACAATATATTGAATGCTAAAATCTTTTTAAAATAATCAATTTTCAATAAGTTCTTCGTTGTTTTCATCATCTCTTTTTTTTTTCTTTTCTTTCTTTCACTTGGCATTATATAGAAAAGAAAAGCAAAAAAAAACTCATCGTTCAGTTGGAACTAACACTACTGTCATATTATAAGCAATGCATCGTTCTCTTTTTCTTCTTCGTCTCCGGCAATAACCGACGGAGGAAATTAGGCTTCGTCATATTCGCCATTTTTTTTTCTTCGTCTTTTTCTCCCTTCTTGCAAATAATTCTCATACGTAGACACGTACACCAAAAAAAAAAAAAGAGCGACGATAGAAGTACCACTAACAAACATACCATCGGATAATTGAAACTTGCGTTCTTATTTTTTTTTTTCTTCTTTTATCATTGAAAAAAAATTTAACATAATAGAAAACATGGTAATGATCTATTTTATGATTTAGCTATTATAAGAGAAGAGAAAAGAAAATATTTGATTGATTGAATAATATATTATTTAGCTTGTTCCTGATCGTAAAACTGAATCAAATGCAACGACAATATCTAGTGGAACAAAAACTAATTCTAAAAAACGTTCGGCAACAAATACAACATCTAAACAACGAAAGTAAATTTTCATAGATAAAAAAAGAAAATTTTTTTTTTAGTAATTAATTTTACTTTTTTTAAAGGAAAAAAATGTGTCCTGGAATTGATTTAGATGAAAATGATTTATCTAAAGATGGTGAAAATTCTTTATCACAATCAATTTTTGATGATCAAACATCATCAAGAACACGTAATCAAAAAAAAAAATCTTTGAATAATTGGTATTAAAAAAAAAAGATTTTTATATACATTGTAGCAATAGCTGGTCAAAAAACGAATGATTCACAATTACCACGTGGTACAACATTAAATGATTTAAATGATGACGGTGATGATATTGATGATCAACAAATTCAAGGTGATTCAAATCAAATTAAAAAATTTAATGATCCAGAAGCATGTGAACAAACACATCATATTATTATTCCAAGTTATTCAGCATGGTTTGATTATAATGCAATAAATTCAATTGAAAAACGTGCATTAAGTGAATTTTTTAATGGAAAAAATCGTTCAAAAACACCTGAAATGTAAAACAAAAAACAAACATTTTTGATTAATTTATTTTCTTCAAAAATTTTATTTTAGTTATATGGCTTATCGAAATTTTATGATTGATACATATCGTTTAAATCCAAATGAATATTTAACTGTAACAGCATGTCGAAGAAATTTAGCTGGTGATGTTTGTGCTATAATGCGTATTCATGCATTTCTTGAACAATGGGGTTTAATTAATTATCAAGTTGATGCTGATTTACGTCCAACACCAATGGGACCACCATGTACATCACATTTTACTGTTTTAGGTGATACACCATGTGGTTTAGCACCAGTTGGACATCCAAAAGGAATACAACGAGAAGTAATTGAAGAAAAAACAATAAATAATTTTTATGAGATTTTTTTTTGTATTTGAATAGAATTCAGCAACGAAACAAATAACAGATTTAAAACAAGAACCAAAACGTGAAGAAAGAGATGTTGAAAATAATATAAGTTTAAGACCTGATCAATATAATAAAAAACTTACTTTAGTAAGTAAAGTTTGGTTTTGAATTAAAGAAAAAAAATTAATACGTATTCAAGGTTTTCAACTACTTCAAATAAATGTTTTATGACTGATAATAAACTCACTGTAATCATTCATGATATTAGTACAAGATAAGAAAAGAGTCAAATTTCTTTTTCCTAAGAATTCATTGAAAACTCGGATAAAATAAATGCGAGAAGACTAGTTCAATCTTTGAAGAGGCGCCAGTTCATGAAGATCCAGAATATGTATTGTATATTTATAGTTGATTTCAGAGTGAATATCAGACTTAGATTAAAAACAATTTGTTGCAATGATATGTCCAGTTCGGGTACGGATCGAAATCTTGTGAATGCTATCAATTCTAACTCCTATGCTGAACATAAGTAGAAATAGAAAATTTTTTGACTTTGAATAATTTTTTAGGAAAATATATTCGCATGAATGGTTTTTGAATCTGAAGATTTTATAACTATATTTTGTTCCAATGTGCTTCGTAAATAATGAAAGAAAAAAAGAGCTGTAAGGACAATAATTATTGGATTAAAATATGAAATATGATGTAATTGCTCTTGTCAATCACAGAAATATTGTTACGGAAACAAACTTCCTAACCATTCATTTTCTTCATTCTCCAGAGATACAATAAGGAAATAGTTTAATGAGAAATAATTAATATATACTTTGTGATCGTATATCAAGGTTTGTTATCATCTATGATACAGAAATAGTATTGTTGCTAATGCGTTTTCCAAGGTCTGTAAGAACAAGGTGAATTAGTCTAAATCTGTTACTCTATATTCTAACATTCGTTTTAAATCGAATATGACAAAATTTATGTATACAAACTTTTACTAAATTTGTAATATTGTTTTTTTTTTCTTGCTAGAATCCAAAAACAAAAGCAAAAGATTGGTCAGATCAAGAAATTCTTCTATTACTTGAAGGTAAAATAATTAATTTCATTTTATGTTTTTTGTTTTTCCTGAATTAAAAATTTTTATATTCTAATATTTAGGTCTTGAAATGTATAAAGATGATTGGAATAAAGTTTGTGAACATGTTGGTACACGTACACAAGATGAATGTATATTAAAATTTCTTCAATTACCAATTGAAGATCCATATTTAGAAGGAAATGGTTCATCATTAGGTCCACTTGCATATCAACCAATACCATTTAGTCAAAGTGGTAATCCAGTAATGTCAACAGTAGCTTTTCTTGCATCAATTGTTGATCCACGTGTTTCAAGTGCTGCTGTTAAAGCTGCATTAGATGAATTTACTAAAATGCGTGATGAAGTATCACCATCATTTATTGAAACTAATCGAGAAATAATTGAAAATGCTTTAAAAAAAGGAAAAAAACTTGATGAAAATTTAAGTTTAGAATTACTTGGTTTAACAAGTAGTACAGGTAGATTTAAAGAAGATAAAATTAAATTTTTCCTATTTAAATATTATTATGTTTTATTTTAATAAGATGATACTACAATAGATAAAACTAAAAATAGTACCGATAATGAAGATTCATCAAAAGTAAAACAAGAAAAACTCGATATTAATGATGAACAACAAACATCAACAGATAAATCTGTAATATAAAAATAAATGATTAGTTTTTGAAAAATTCTTATCAAAACAAAAAAATTATTTTCATTTAGATTAATCATGAAGATGAATCAAAAAGAATGGATGTTGATGAAAATGATAAATCAGCAATAGAAATAAATACACAAAGTGGTGATACACAAATTATAACTGATGATACGTCATCAACTATTCCAAAAACAACAACAACAAATGTTGATCAACATTCAAAAAAAAATTCAACTAATGATGTTAATGAAAGAGATATTAAAACAGCTGCAGCAAGTGCATTAGCAGCAGCCGCTGTTAAAGCTAAAGTATTATTAAATATTTAAATTTTGATATTTTTTAAAAAAAAAGAAAATTTCTTTTTTTTTTGTCTTTTTTTAGTATTTAGCTTCAATTGAAGAACGTAAAATAAAATCAGCTGTTGCACAAGTTGTTGAAATGCAAATTAAAAAATTAGAAATTAAATTACGACATTTTGAAGAATTAGAAACAATTATGGATCGTGAACGTGAAATGCTTGAAATTCAACGACAACAATTATTACAAGAACGACAACAATTTCAATTAGAACAAATCAAAACATCAGAATTAAAACATCGACAAACAACACATCCTATAACAACATTATCAACTGTACATAATCCACAAACTTCTAATGTTAATACAAATGGTAAACAACAATCAAATATTAGTTCATCACCACCACCACCATCGTCATCATCATCACAAGCACCACCATCAACAACAACAACAACAACAACTACAAATATTCCTTCACAATCAACTAATGGAAATGAAACACATATGCAAAGTGAAGAATCAACAGATTCTTTACAAAGTGATGGTAAATAAACAAACAACAAAAATTTTTGTTTATGATTTTTTTTTTATTAGTTTCACCTGCTCCAATGACATCACCAAAAATGTTATCGACATTAATAAATGATAATACTGTTCCTGAAGGTAAATTTTGCATGAATATTTCTCTAGTTGGCTCATTTTGCTGCTTGTTTTGATTTTATTCCATGCTTGCTTTATCTCCGTTTTCCCTATTGTTTGTTGTAGTTTTTGTAGTTGTTGCATGTCAATAGATGCATAAAAATATATATATATATACATGTACACGTAGAAAAATAAACTTGCAACACAAAAAAAGAACATGCGCTCTCTCGCTGGCCAGTTTAAATAAAATAAATAAATCTCAATCATTATGTTGCTGTAGATGATACTTCTAAAAAAAAATCGTATTTCTCCCTTTAGTTAGTGTTATTAAAAATGTAGATAATTTACTTAAACAACATCTATTTGAAAAACTCAACAAACAAAAATCAAAAAAAAAAATAATAAAGAAAACGGTTAGAATGCGCTCTAACGCTTTATTGACATTGTTTATTCTTTGTTACCTATGTTTCTTTCATTTGTGGGATTGGCTCGGGGCTAACCTTTAATATATACATATATGATTTTCAAATATATCTTTTTCTTTTTCGTCTTCTCACTGATTTCAAATACATTCTTTTCTCTATCGTTTTGTCTATCTCTGTGGTGTTGGTTTTCTCTATTTCTATGTTGGTGTTTTCTGGCCAAAATACATCAGAAGCTCGAGAGAGAGAGAGAGAGCGCATATATTTGTTGTTTTCTATATTGTCCTTGTCTGCATGTTCACTTCATGTATATAATCTTTTCACTATTGCCATTGTTTTGTACACACAGATACATATATGTATATATATTTATATATATTTTGGGGTTGCATGCATCATCGTATCTTTCTTTTATGTAGTAAAAGACAATGAATTGATGCATGAATGAAAAAAAAAAAAATTTTTTTTATTTCCATGGACATATTTTGTTAATTTGTATTCTTCCTTATTTATTGTGTATTTGACTATATACAATAATTTGTCTTCTTGGTTTTTTTTTTTTGGTTTTTTTTGTTACTATCTCTTTCCAATTTCAGGCAGTACAGTAGAAGCGACAACAACTAAAACAACAACATGTACAACAACATCAACAACGTCTTCTCATGGTGTTACAATTAATAATACAATAATCACTACAAGTGAAAAAATGCTGATTGTAAACACCGGTGAAAATGGTAGTGATACAAATACTATTGCTAATAATGCTCCTGTATCTACCATTACAGAAAATGACAATACAAATAATAATAATTATTAACAGAATAAAAAAAACCTTTTGTGTTTTCTCATCTTTTTTTTTTTTTTTGTTCTTTTCTTTTCTGTGTCTCTCGAATGTATTCTCTTAAAAAGTTGCCAGCCAGGCGTTTAACTCATTTTGAATGATCTTTGTGTTTCGTCTGTTATTAGAATTTGATCCTTTTTTTTTTGTTCTTTCTTCTCTTATTCTTTTCAAATAACGCATACACTACTTACTGCCACTTACATACACACAAAACATAGTGTATTATATATATTATATATATATTTACTTCTATTAGAAATTCAAATTTATGTCTCTTCTTGTTAGAGCTAAATCAGAACATGAAACAAAACAAAAAGATGTGTATGTGTTATAAGAAAAACGCGTCTTATATTATTTCTTATTTGTTGTTGATCATTAAAAAAAATGAAAACAAGCCAAAAAAAAACACAATCTGTATAGACAAAAAAAATGATTGTTTTATGTTATTTCTTATTTCTAGGAGGTTTATCAGATAATAGTGAATTATCTGATGATCAAGATGAAGGCTCAATGTCTTTATCATTAACAAGTGGACGAAAACGAAATCGAAATTCAACGCAACCATCACGTACTTCATTAGGAGGAAGTTTTAATAGTACATCAAGACGTTTTGGATCAAATGATCAATTAAATAGTGGAACAGCTTCATCATCTAGCACAAGTGGACATCATTTAGATGATGATAAACGACGATATCAATGTTCAACATGTTCAAAAAGATTTAAACATAAACATCATTTAAAAGAACATGAACGATTACATACTGGAGAAAAGCCCTATACATGTGATAAATGTGGAAAACGATTTAGTCATTCAGGTAAGTTCATTAATTTTTATTTTATTTCAATTATTTTTTGTATCACAAGGTTCATATTCTCAACATATCAATCAACGTAACAAATATTGTCGACCTGATCAAGCTGATACAGAATTTGAATAATTAATTAGACAATAACATTCATGAACAAAAATAAAATATCGATCGCTTCTGCTTTTTCCTTTTGTCTTTCAATGATTCGTTTTTTTTTTTCGTTTCTTTTGCTAGATCTTTCTTTTCTTTTTCTTTTTTTCGACAGAACAAAAAACAGTTTTATGTAGATAATATTCAATAACGTGATATTAACAAACGAACAGTATTACACACAACAGACAATAATTTTAAGTATTTATTAAATGTGATAAAAAAAAATAGCAAACATTCTACAATGAAATTTCCCATTGTGTATCGCTCAATCTTTTGTTTTTTTTTTTTGTATATAAATAGAACAAGGGGCGAATAGATCACACATATAAGTCTTTGTGAAAAATTTCGATTACAATAATAATTAATTCATATAAAAAAAATATTTCGTTTGTATCGTTTCTTTTATAGCGCAATACATCTTTTAGATTTGTTTCTTTTGTTTTGTAAATAAAAGTTTTTTCATGTATTACATTCTATCGATACGATTTGCTTTTAGAAGAAACAAAAAAAAGAACTATGGGTAAAAAAAAACATTCATTTGAAGATGAACAAAAAGATAAAACTAGTAAAAAAAATCAACAAGAGGAACTTGAATATGCAGAAATGCCAACCGGATGGAAAGAACAACCATTCACTAAAGAAGATAATCCTCATGGTAGAATACTTTGTTTTTTCTATTTTCTTTGAAAATGATATTATATAATTGTATATTAATTATATTTATAGGACTTGTTGCTGAAAGTTCATTTGCAACTTTATTTCCAAAATATCGTGAAAAATATCTTCAAGAATGTTGGCCATTAGTCAAAACTGAATTATCAAAATATGTAATAAAAAAGAAAACATAGAAAAGAAAATTTATTTTGATATTTATATTTTATTTTTAAAGGGTATTAAAGCTGAACTTGATCTAGTCGAAGGTAGTATGACTGTTCGAACAACACGTGATGCATATGATCCTTATATGATTATTCGAGCACGAGATTTAATTAAACTACTTGCTAGAAGTGTTCCTTATGAACAAGTAAAATTCAATATTTTCCTTAAAAGAAAAATTTCTTTTTTATTTTTGAATATTTCAGACAATTAGAATTTTACAAGATGATAATGTATGTGATATTATTAAGATTAGTTCATTTGTTCGTAATAGAGAACGTTTTGTTAAAAGAAGACAACGATTAATTGGTGCAAATGGATCAACACTTAAAGTAAATCATTATTATTAATTATCATTTAATCATTCTACTGTAAAATACTATCTAAAAGAAGTATTGAAGTGTATAGAGTAGAAATTTACATCAAATGCCTTCTCTGAATAAACTATGACAGGTAGCATTGACAGATTGTGACAAGCAGCTTAGTCACTTCTTCCTTTTATCCTCAATGTCACGGCTCTTGACAGACGTTGTTGGTATATGATCATAAACTATATATCAATAATGTCTAGCTAAACTAATTCCTTATTGCATTTCTGGAGGATTAAATAAAATAATGGTGAAGAAATATGTTCCAAAATAAATAGAATGAAACAATGTCCCTATGATTAGCAACAGTAGCAAACATCATGTTTTATATGTTAATCTCTCAGGCATGGCATTAAAAAAGTTTTTTATTCATATTTAGGCTATTGAACTTCTAACAAATTGTTATATTCTTGTTCATGGTAATACAGTGACTGCTATTGGACCTCATCAAGGTATTCGACAGGTATATATTTTTGTATTGTTATTATTATAGAAATTTATTTTCATTTTATTTTAGGTTAGAAAAATAGTTGAAGAAACAATGCAAAATATTCATCCAATTTATAATATAAAAGTAAGAAAGAATTATGGTTCTCTTTTCATAATTTCTTTTTTATTTATCTATTTAGACATTAATGATAAAACAAGAATTAGCTAAAGATCCAAAATTAAAAAGTGAATCTTGGGATCGTTTTCTTCCGAAATTTAAATCGAAAAATCTTTCTAAACGTTATAAACCTCATAAAATTCGTGTTACTAAGCCATATACGCCATTTCCTCCACCACAACCTTTATCAAAAGTAAATTATTTATTTATTTATTTATTAGAATTCATTTATAATTAATGATTATTTTTAAAAACAAATTTAGATTGATAAAGAACTTGAAAGTGGTGAATATTTTTCTAGAGAAGCTGAACGTCGTCAGAAAAAGTCTGAAAAACATCAAGTTAAATTGGATAAAAATACTGAAGTATCATTACAACGAAAGAAAGAAAAACGAGAAAAAGAATTCATACCACCTATTGAAAAACAATCTAATTTCAAACAACAACCAACAACAACTGATGGTCTGTCTAGTCTATTTATCTATTTATTTGATAAATATTTTCCTTTTTTTTTTGTTCTATTTTCTAGATACATCAAAATTAGTTAAGAATGTCAAGAAGAAACTAAAACGTTTACAAGCCGATTAATTTTTATTTTTAAAATAAAAATTTTATTAGGCTACTGATCGTTCATAAAAATTGTTATTTGTTTTGTTTTTCTATTTGATAAATATAACTAAACTAACATGATTAATATACTGATCATGAATAGAAATGAAAGAGTCGTTCTTATTGATGCTGATGAAATAACTATTGATGTATCATCAAGACATAAACCTGATAAACAACGAAGTTTGGCTGTACAAACAACTCCACCTTGATGTTGACATTTTAATTCAGCAAGATGATTTTTTCCATTCCATGAACCTTTACAACGATTTTGATTTAAATATAAATCAAGTTGATTATTTCCTAATGTACCATTACCAATTTGTACTGAACCATATTTAACAGCAAGTGTTGATCGTTTTTGATTCAATATAAATGGTCCATTGGGTTCACATGTTTCAGTTGAAGAATTACATTGACATGAATCAATTAAAAATATTCCATTTAAATTTTGACTTGATACTGTTTGTAGAAATAAGAAATACAGAATAAGTGTTATAGTTGTATAAAACATGTTGATATGAATGTTATAAATTGAAGTAAGAACAAGATTTATAAATGAACAATTTCATGTAATTGATATTTTAAGCCTTTGTATATTCAATGTTTAGATTTAAGTAAAGGTAATATGAGATGTGTTATATATATATATATATTTAACATTAATTTCATGGTTAAATTTTGAAAAAGAACTTTCATTTACTCATAGTACTTGTATATCAGTGAAATAAAAGATTTAAAACAAGGTGAATATTATAAAATAGACAAGCAAGTTTTAGTATGTTGTTCTAACATTAATTATACATTTGTATGTAACTAAAATGACTGAATTTATGATTCATGCTAATTAAATTTATAAAATTTATAAAAAGAAATTGAGTTTCATCCGATGAGACGGTAAAATTTTAAAATGTAACAATGTAAGACTAATAGATTATCTCAAGGAGATGAAAATTCTGAATTTTAAAGAAACTAGAGTTTTTTTTAAATAGTTTTCAGTCTATATAAGTAAGTATGTTTTGTTTCTGTGCACAATATGTTACATTTTTTTTTCTATGGACCACCATCAATCGACATTTTCTCAACAGTGAGAAACAAGAATCTTTATAAATAACTTTGTTAAGAATATCAAATATATGTATTTAGAAACGAGGATGTGACAGTAAGCGTTAGAGGATGAAGTTGAGATTGTGTTAGTATGACAATCTAATGATTAGTCTGAGGCTTCTCATGTTAAAGAAAGACCACATCCTTATAAGAAATAAAATATGTAGAACAATTAAAACATTAAGAAGAATAAAAAACAAGTGCACTTGAACAATATTGAAAGCCCTGTAGATAAGGAGCAATGAGTAGAAATGACCTTACAAGCTCTATACTATTAAAAAAAAGGGTAGAATCATAAAGCCAACAAACAGAGTTCATTAACTTCATTAATCATTTTAGGATATATGACAACTTCATAAATGCTACAAGATTGATGAGAGTTTAATGTAGAGTTTACGGGATAAATAAATTCGTTTGTTGGCTTTATTATTCTATACTTTTGTTTTTATAGTGTAGTACCACTTGACCAAGACCAATTTCATCAGCTATGATTATTTGTGAAAGATTTCAAAATAGAAATCATATGTTATCTATAAGAGTATATGTTAATTGTCAAAGAAGCACAATTCAACTGAAGATGAAAAGAATATAAAATAATATGGGTAGAAATTATTGATATTCATAACTTCTATTAATAATGCCGACAAATAGTAAATTGTTCAATGCAGACAACCGATCATAATGATATTGCTTATGAAAAACAAGTAAAAGACATTTATAAATATGCAATGTCTTTTCTTTACAGAAATTCTAGCTCTATTTTTGAGTATCAGAAGAGATGTACTATGAAAATGAAATTAATAACAAGTTCAAAATCCTAAAGAAAAATAAGTTCTTCATGTCAACTTAGACAGTTTCGTGGATGAAATGAAAAAATTACATACAATACATACATATTAAATCATAAAATTATTTTTGATCATAGTATTATCGATTATTGATAGACATTAGCAGAAGAAATTTTATGACAAAAAATTAAGTCAGTTATCGATTTTTCATAGATGCTAACAAAAGTATGTACAACAACAATTTGATAAAATTCTGAATTATTTAATAGTGTTCAACAAATTGAAAGTTTCTCTCAATTATTGAACTACACAATGTTGTTTTTCGTGTGCTTTAGTGAAATACTTGAATATTTGAATTTCAAATTTTCAAATGTCCAACATTCAACAATTGAATTCAACTTTTAAGTTTGACACATATAGTTAGAAAAACGAATTGTTCGAAAATTATTACATGATAACTGAGATGACTTCTATTGAATTTAAAAAGCAATATGAAACATTTGTAGAAAAAATAATGTGTTTGACTACATATTTATTATGATGGCTATCAAACAAAGATTCTACAACATCAATAACAATATCAATAAAATCTGCATGTATTTCAACTATGATTTGCCAGCACTAACAATGACAGTGATATTTATGGTTTTAATTCAACAAAAAATTGTTTAAATAACTGAAGAAGCAAGACGATTCAAAAAGTCTATATCAAAAGTCCATGTGATAGACCAAAACTATTAAATGATCGTAAGCGTTCATCCATAACAAATAAAATTTAAGTGGTATTATGTGGTCGTTACTTACATTGACTTCAGTAAGTATCATCACATGGATATTCGAAAAAGAACCATTGTTTGAATGTTTTCTTAAACTATTTTCTTTTTCTTATGATAGATATACGTATGATATGCGTTTCACAAAAAATATATCCGAAGAGAATCTCGAAGCATTGTTGAAAAAATTCAATTACCATCATCCAAATATTGACATTACTTCTAACATAAGAAATTGCTTTTCATTTCTTGATATTTTGTTCTGTAATGCGTATGGTTATCATTCAACATCTATCTATTGTAAATCAGGTGATGAATTTTCGTAGTACCATTGATATTGTCATGCTAGATATATGCTGCAATATATAATTGTAGTTGCTGTATTGTGAAGTATACGATATTCATTGACATCTGATGCATTTAACTTTGAATAATTATTTCGTTACCTATCCATAAAATCAATGCATAATTTTCAAAGTTCTTTTTTAATCAATAAGGTTCCTTGTTCTTTGATTCTGCGAACGATTGATGATGCAAGTACATTTATTGTCGCATATAACGAAACTGCACCAAAACATACTTCTAGACAATCGTAAGTCATGATGAATACATCAATAATCAAAACTAATGATGATGCAAGTGTTGAATAACTCATGCGACCACAGTTGACAATAAGACAGCAAAGCAAAAATAATAAATTCAAATAACGTCTATTTCTATATTATAATACGCATGAGAACATACTGCAAATTCAAAGGAACGCTAGTGAACAATGTACATTTGATTATTCATAATCGAAATAGTCCAAAAGCGAAAACTGAATTTTGATGAAAATATTCTCATTCATTCATTCTGTACACATTAAATAAGACTAAACACGTGTCAACTATTTAATTTATCATGCATTTATTTCCTTTCAACATAAAATATCTTCTCGTATATCTAGAATGCAATCAGAATGCATTACCTCTAATAATTTTCTTGTCTTGAAAGTCGAGTAATATGATACTAACTACGGTTTCCTCCTTGTTCAATCTCTGGAATTGTCATCTCATTTTTTCATGGTATATATTTGAATAATTACTCATTCACAAAATATAAACAAACGAACACCGTACAAAATCATTTACGAGTATTAACACACATTCCTTACATATTCGATTGCGAATCAGGGCGATTCGTATTCCAACTAGCAAGCGAAAATATAGTGAACGTTCTAGGTAATCCTAGTAACTAATTCACATGGCGATGTAGAGTCTAAGCTTTGTAGCAAAAAAGTCTCTTTTGGAAAACAGATTGAGTTCTATTATGAAATTTGTGGAAACATATTTTTAATTAAAAAAGAGTGTAAAATATTCATAAATAATGATCAAATACAATCCTCTTGGTTTTGCATTAATGCTTGATACTGAATTCTGATCAGTGAAAAACGCTATCATTCTTGATTCGGTAGCGAATGTGAATATCATGATTTGGAGGTGGAATCCCAAAACCATGCCTGGCCTTGTGCATAGCTGGCATCGTTAATTCATCGCATTGGCGTACGAATTCGATCTCATATTGTTTTAGTAATGCTATCAGTGTTAGTTTCACGATGTTTTTTCCAAGATGACGTCCGGGACAGATAAACTTGCCTTCGCCAAATGGAGCATGTACTCGTCGAGCAGCTGTACTAATTTCGTTTGGACTTCCAATAATGAATCGATCGTAGATGAATTCATTCGGGCGAGGAAAAAAACGTTCGTCAATTTGTGAGGCGTATGGAAAAAGCACGATAATATCATTTTGTAACAATGAAATAGGCATGTTAGCATCTGGAAAAGTTACCTCTGTGTTTTGCATACATTCTCGTACGACGAGAGCATTGGCCTTGAGACGCATAGTCTCTTCAACACACGCATCTAAGCAACGTAACGAATTGAGCACATCATCTTTGTCCAACGAGAACAATTCTTTGTTGATTTCATACATCACATCATTATATGCTTTTGAGTTAAGACGAATATAGTAATATGTCCAGAAGACGGCGGGGATAACATTTCCAAAAGCGGCCCACAATAAAGCAGTTTCGATGTTGCCTATATCTTCTTTGGAAAATTCGCTTATCATTTCATTTAATTTTGAGGCAAAGTTACTTTCAGAATTATCGAGATTGGTCGACGCTAATCGCTGAGCAATAGTCTTCTTTGCTCGGATCAAGTCAGGTCGAAACCAAAGAAACGGTGATGGATACGCTAGCAGATGAACATCTTCATCGAATGTTTTCAGTTCTTTAACGATTGATCGTGCATCAACACTCAATCCGAACAAAGTAGAAGTGATCGATTCGTAGACCAGAATTTGACATAGATGAAAGAGGCCACTTTCAACCCATGTATGACCTTGATCCATGCAGCTGTGAATAGTCCTTTGCAGGTTTGTTGAATGTTCCTTAGTCAGCTGTTTCAGTTCGGTTCCATGAAGAATACCGCCAAACATGTTACTATAATCGTACTCTGCGAACATTTCTAAAACATTAATGGAAGATCTCATGTCGTTATGTCAAATGTACAAGATATATGTAAATGAGTATCTATTCAATCATAGAAACCATCATGATCATACACTGATGAGGTATCATATTCTATCCAGAATGATTCTTGAATTTTTTTTAAGGTGACTCCATACTTCAACAAGAATCCTTTTACTTAACATATGCAATAGATCTCAGA
Source organism: Rotaria sp. Silwood1 (assembly GCA_905250075.1). Lineage (NCBI taxonomy): Eukaryota > Metazoa > Rotifera > Eurotatoria > Philodinida > Philodinidae > Rotaria > Rotaria sp. Silwood1. The sequence goes on from CAJNOP010000028.1 coordinate 351,299, forward strand.
ATGTTACTTCGAAGTTGGAATTTTTGAGAGAAGTTGAATAGACTCCATCGTAATTAAACTGAGTTTCGCATAGTTGAAAGCCTATGCACAAATACGAATAGATACATGTATGTCCATCGTTGACATCGTCAATTATTCAGTGTCAATGGTATGTGAAGTAGATAGCTTCTTTAGTTATGCATACAGATAATAGACACTGTAGCAATATCATCTATACTCAATACACGTCTTTTGATATTGAAAGCTCAATTCTTTCTCAGAAGATCTGATCTTAATAGGTCCCAAGTATCGAGAATTTCACAGACTCTACTTACGAGCGATCTCTTCTCCAACTCCGAACACTTGAGCAACCTGTCCAGCTGGCAGTCGAATATGAACATTTTTTGATATTGTGCTTCTTGCCGCCAGATCTGTCATGAAGAGAATACGTTTCTTCATACCCCAAATGTGCAGACAAAACGTCGGACCATAGCATTTTCGTGCTGCCAAAATAGCGGGCACAAGACCTTGAATAATGAATATAGGGAAATAGAAGATGAATAGATTAAGAGTGGAAATTCGTGGATATGTTGACCATCCACTTATACTATTCTGGCTCCAAGATTGTGGACGAACGAAGAATACTAGGAGTAGAAAGAATAAAATAACAATAAGGAATATCGACATGGTTTTATCGCGACTCTGTTCTGATTTAAATGCACATTTCTAAAGAAAATAAATAATACTAATAACATGATGCAATACAGCCAAGAAACAACATACCAGAAGGATTGTTGTAAGAAAAACGTTGAATATACAAGATCCAAATTTCTACAAGACAAACTATCTTCGATGAACAAAAACTATTTAATGGTATGCAATATTCTTTGGAAATGCCCGTAACAAATGAATAAAATAATTAATTTTATCTAAAAAATGTCGCAAGAAGGTAATTAGAATTAATTTTAGATATTGAGTTGTTATATTGATTCATTCTTATGTTAAGTGTTGACTCATAGATTGAAGTGAAGCTCTTCAATAGCTTTATTGAATCAAACATAATAATACATAAAAAGAGTGTTGCATTACCTACTTTCATATCGAAACTTCATTAATATTGCACACCATGTACTGACCCTCTGGACTACTACCACAAAGCAATGTGTCCTAGTAATAATGGTCAACCCTAGATTATGTATTAATCGACATATCTCAATGAGATCTATCAGATTGCTTCAAATAGTCAAAGAGAAAAGTGGAAAAGAGTGTCATTTCTCTAAATATTGGTAAAATTCATATCTCTTTTGTAACTATTAAAGCATAGGATACAGATTATTCCACACTGAAACGTACGGATCGGCTCTGGATTATTCACCAATCGATGAATAAGAAAAAGATCTGTCGAATGAATCTAACATACCGATACACAACAAAAATGCACTTCCTATTCGAAATAGGGATTAGACTTACAACAGCTAAAGCGATGGAATAGGAAAAATAGGAAAGAATTCCGACAGGAGATCGATTTGTCATCGTTACGTTTCCATCCTTTTTTTATACCGAGAAAATATGCAAGTTTTGTTGTATGGAAAATTTAATGATAGCGAACATGTGCTACTGTGAACTATCAAAAAACTGCAATTTTTTAATCATAAGTCTTTCAAAAACAATCAAGAAATAAATACTCTCACTCAGCTCGTCGAGCTCCATCTGATATTCGGAGAGTCTAAGTTATAGGTAGATCTTCCAGGTAGTTCCCGAAAAGTTACACCCAGCATGTTCACGTAGCCGTCGAAAAATTGCAGGTAGAGTGTCTAGAGAGTGTTCAAAAACTTAGATAGAATTTATTTAGTTAGAATTAAAGGAAATGCTAAATTAGTGCTAACACATGGTCATCAATTAACTTTAATGCCAATAATGCCAAAGCGTTAAGCTAAATGGTTAATATTAATGCAAAAGTGTTAGAATTATTTTAATACTAATGCTAAATTGTCTCCACTAAAGTCGCCTTTTTTTGGCACGAGAGATTTGTGACTTATAGGGTATTGTAGGGAAAAATCTTTTAAGATAATTTTTTTTTTCATAAATCAAGTGGTATAGATTCTTATTCCAGTATACTATTGGTAATCAAGAAAAATAGTTTAGACTGCAGGTATAGGTTACCTTATACTTGCTTTGGGTTGGAAGCACTTGTGAGCGTCATGCATTTTACCAATGCTTTATCGAATATCAATCGAATTTGCAAAAATAAAATAATTGTAAACATAGGAAGGGCCATAAAAATATTGAGCGAAATATAACTCACAACTGCGTCTTGACTTTGTTGGTAAGAAAACATGGATACCTAGTGACGTCAATTGCTAGGCACGAGCACATGATACTTACATGGAATGAAAACTGTTCGTGAAAGTCAACTGTTATTTACGATGAAATATGGTAGAAAACGATGCTTCTTTATTAAACCGTTTACAGTTGACGCATTGTTACATTAGTCATTAACGGTGATTGTCTACAGTCATTATTTACAATGGTCATAATACATTGTAAAGCATTGTTTACGGTCTCCGTCTAAGTACACTAAACATTAATGGCAATTTTTCACGGTCATCGCTTACGATGACTGTAAATATGGTAAAATTTTGTTATATTCACTGTAGACGGTTTCAATAAAGGTTTGCCGTTTCTCATCGTAATTGATTGGTACACGATAGTGTATGACCGAGGACGATCGATCCAAGTTTTTATGTTTTCTATGCTGAAATACACGAAAAATGAGACAAGTTGGCTGCACTCGTAAGTATTTCATGTCTGAAGACATAACAATCTTCGCACAGTTCCTAAAAGTGGTGTAATGTCGTCTTTCAACCAACTTAAAAAAAGTATTTTTCTCTTTCTTTTATTGTGTCCTTATGAATACAGTTTTCAATAAGAAGAAAAAAGAGAGACATTTAAGTAGCTTTTTATTGATGAAAGTCACATTTCGATGAAAGAAAGAAAACTTTTTCCATTATATATGTGGCATCAAATCTGAAAGTATTCAAGCACCTGAGAAAGTGCATAAATGGGTATAGTACTATTATTTTTCCAACAGGTAATCTCGGAAGAAAAATTGATTATACACTATTTTATTCAGACACCAACTGTTGTTTTATAATTATCCATCATTTGTTCAACATTCATTCCTTAGAATGCGTCAGAGCAGTTTCGATGTTGACATTATTTGGTATCCATTGCATTGGCTAAGTAGTCTTACTTGATCTATATCTGATCATCAAAATACAATCATAGTCATTCAGTGGCTAATCTGTTTGATTCCATTGCTCATTGAACTGGTCATTATTATTCATTCAATGAGCTCTTCTTTCGTTCTCATTCTGTATTAATATGAAATTCAAACGTATTCCAATCGATAGAATGATACTTTTCATAATCGAACACACAGTGACATTATTAAAATTTTTCATCATACGAATAGGCTGAATGACGTTGGCAAAAAGCACAGTATAAGATGTTGTTTTCATTGTAATTAGGGGTATACTGGATTGTTATTACTGGTTATAAGTAATTATTAAATAAGGCTATTACTTATGACTAATAGATACTGATATTTTTTTGTAGATTAATTAAAACTAGAGAAATAACAGGAAATAAAGTAATAAAAAACGAAAGTGACCACGATTATTACTACTTACTACTACTAATAAGTAATGATTACGAAAGAGTAATAAAATAATGTACAAGTAAGATAGTAGAGACTTTCTAATCATCTGTTGGATTTCCACTTCCATACTAAAACATCACAACAACTTTAAATTCTATTATTTATCGTAAGTTGATCTCAATATTTGTGCATTATTGATAGAATCAATGCAGTTACTGGGTGGTTAGATCATAATTGATTGAATGAAAATAAACCAAAAATATGTAGTGTATCATGTAATAAAGTTTTATTACTTTGAAAATTTTAAATCAGGCATTTTTAGCCTTATATGAGCATATGTATTTGCATAGGTTTAGATAATTATCATGATCTTAATAATTTAATATGTATCAGATTACATTTTGCTATTCATGGTTTTCTTTATTCATTACTAACAGGAAGATATTGATGCATGTTATGAATTTCAGATTTATGTTAATATGAAAGGATCTTGTCATTATTGTTAATGTTGAACACTCTTACTAGGCTATGATCTATAGTTAGGACTTTAGTCATCAGTATGACATCTTGTATTGAATATATGCTATATATAAACCAAAGGCCGAAAAGTTATTATTCGTAAAGTTACCAATGAAAATTCGAAAATCTAACAACTGTGATACTTGTTTTCTTCTGTAGAAGTGCGATTGGTCAATCAATTTTAGGCTGTGATGGCATCATCTAAATATCGGTAAAAATTACTTATAATTCTTTGGATACTCATTCTTTCTTAAAAGAGAACTTAACTGGGGTTCTATGATCAAGATAGTGTTATAAAAGCTGCTATTCTACGTTTCCTATCTTGTGATTCTCGAAAGAGTTTTGCTTGAGTTGTATAATCAAACTCCTTTGAAGTCTTTTGATGATGCTTGTAATACGATCTTGTTGGATCTGACATCTAATCCTTTTTGCCTAAATAACAATCTCTTAATTGATTCTTTCGACGGGGAATTTGTCTCTAAAAAGAAATTATGAAGAACATCCAAGTACATGCATGTATTTCTGCAGCACAAAAGTACGTTTTTTTCGGTTACATGGTGCTCCTTGAAAACAGCAGCTATTTAGTATTTCACATTTTCATCCAACAGAAATTGCGCTAATATTTTTTGTATAAATGAGAGAATATAAGAGGAGTCTCACAATATTCATTATTTTTCCACAATTAAGAATAAAACAATTTTGACAGTTATTTACAGCCATATTTACTTAGTTTTATTACAAGAAAAGACATACATGATAGTAATGGTTCAGATTAGAAAAAATTAAAAACAACATCACATCGACTTCACTCGGTTCTCACATTAAACAATTAATCTACAAGGCCTTGTATGATTCATACAAGATCATATTGGAACTTAGTGTATAATCTTCTGGAACCATAGAAAATCGTATACGATCTTGTATGATTCTCAATGTCAAACTCAAAGTCAACATTTCTTATCATATCATACTATCATACTATAGTGTTCTTGTATAATCTTAGTGTCAAATTTTATGACACGAATACAAGACTTTTCAGAGTTTTCTAGAGTATCGTATAGCTGATTTTGTCTTATTTTTGGCTTCTATTCAATTATTTTAGTAACAAAGTTTTGTATCTTAAGTCAACTAGTAGATATTATTATTGTATATGGTGGACTAAGCTGCCGTTATTGTTGTCTATAATACTGGAATATTTGTTTGTAGAGAAGAAACCACAGATATATTTATGACTGTACTATTTGCTGAGAAATAAATAGAGGAAGTAAGTGGCTTCGATAGTATTTCTTTCGGTAATCAATTCAACTATAGAATCAAATTGCTGGAGTTTTCACGGCTATCGGTGAGTGAAAACCTATTAAACATCAGATGATAATTAAAGAGAAGAAAGTTCTCGTGTGAATACAAACTTAAAAAACTAATAATGACTTTTAGAGTTTGCAACTGTATGCATTACTAGACTTGTTTTCTTACATTGAATCGTGCATATTCGTTTGACGAAAGAAGGTGCACTAGAAAGTCTGCATTTAACATATACAACATGTTTTTTTTTTCGTAAAAAAATTAAAAGCAAAGTCTTGATTGTTGTAGCTCATTGTGAAAGTTAGACATTAGCAGCATCAGATGCTATTATTACTATGATAAAAAAAAGAGATGTCAAAACATAGTGACAGAAAAGAACAACATCAATTACATAATACATTTGAGGTACATGACACTCTTTTGAATACAATTGAGAATTCATTCACAAACTATTTATTTATTTTTTCACTATGATTGTCAATTGAATATAGATGCACAAAGTCGTGATCAACAAAATAGCCAAATTAATGATAATTCAAATCAATTCAATATGCAAATCACTCATATGATCAACTTTCATTTTGATTTTATATCAAAACAAATCTAGACTAATATATTTCGTAACAGATTTTATTTTACTATAAATGCAAAAAGAAAAATACAAGAAAATAACGAATAGTAGCAAACGAGTTCTTTTCGGACTGTTTTTATTTTGCATAGAAAAATAATTTTTTATGATATGAAAAGAACGATCACTGAAAAACAAATCACAGATTAGATACTATCTGAACATAGCATCATAATATGTTATAATAACGAATAATCGAAAAGTTTTTAAACAAGATGTTTGTTCACTTTTGAACCGATAGAAGAGTATTTTCAAAGAGTTATTTTTTCTTTTTTTTATGACCTAAAAAATTATTTTTAGTGGTAAGCCAACAGGTTTTTATCAATCCTATGTAAGTCTCTTTTCGAACATGCTAGAAAGTATCAAAGTTAGTCATTTTATAGAATAAACACTTATTTACAAAATGTGAAACTGAACTAAATCCAAAATGAGTGTTAATGAAAAATGAAAATCAAGGTATCTTCTCAAAAGACAGAAAAAGTTTGCACGGTAGCTTCTGATCTACAAGCTGATAATATTTTTGAACTTTTCAAAGATTATATCACTATTCTCGAACAAAAACTGAAACAAACTTTCTAAGTTTATATTCAAAAAGAGCACAAAATTATAATTGTTGACTCGTCAGATATACTTTGTATTGATTCAAAAAATTAACAAACATCTTGTCTTAAAACTTTCTTATCATCCATTATAGAACAAAACAAAAACAAATGTTATTGACTAAATATTATTCAATTTTTCTCGATGATCACTATTTAATAACCAAGAATTTTTAGCTGCCGTTATACATTGTCGTACTTGATGATCATTAAATTTTTGATCAAATAAAATTTGAGTGATTGCATTATAAAATTCATTTGATATTGTTGGTAAATTTTTTATATTACTTTTTTCATTATTTATTTGTGTATTTTTCAAAAGTAAAATTAATTTTTGAAGACCATTCTGTCTTTCATAAGCTTTCTTTGATTGAATCAAACGATTAAATGAGTTTAATGTATCTGTCGGCATTTTAAGATGAACTAAAAGTATATCCATTAATAATTGATCACATTGAGCATCATTTATAAATATCTATTCCAATAAAAAAGTCAAGAATAATGTTTGACAATTCTTTTTTTTTTTTCAATATTTCAATATTTACCTTTCCACGATTTTTAGCAATCAATGTTGCCCATTCACCAAGTGATATATCAGTAAATTTTTGAGAATTTCGAAGTATAATTTGAAGAGCTTGTATGAATTTTGGAAGTAAAATTTCCGATGGAAGTTGTTCATTAAGAAGATATGTACGTAATTGTTGTACTACAAGTGAATTTTTTGATGCATCATTTGATTCCAAATAATGAAACATTTCACGATGTGCAGCCGAATGATCATTTTTATTATTATCTTTTGGAATAGCAGATACTAAAATTTTTTTTTGAAAAAGTTATTGAAATAAGAACGATTTTTTAAAATCTTCGAAATATCAGTCCCTTTTTTTTCTCTGTAAAATAAAGAGAAATCTTTGTTTTCTTAAATTATAATAAAATACCATTTATTTCGAATAAAAAAAAAAAAGTTTAAAATAATCGAATGATCTATAGAACAGTTAAAACGTTCAGAATATTCTATTGATCATCCAACCGTTCTATGAGCTAAGTTTCAAGTTGAAATTTCGTTACTTGATTGTCAAGTAAATATGTAAAACTGGATCGAAAATTCAATAAAATGATTATAAGCCGACTTTAAAGGCTTATGAGAACGATCTCTTATAAATATATTTAAACTTACTTGATTTATTTTCATCAGATTGATTATCTGATGTTTTTTTCCAACACGATTCTAATTGTTGTTTATATATAGACTGTTGAAACATTGCTGATTGTTGAGCAATATCTTTTAATTTTTCATAATTATGTTGTCGATTGAAAAGAATTTTTAATAATTGAATCATTATTTTTTTCCAATCTTCAACGGCATATTTTCCATTTTGAACTTTTAAAATCATTGTTATTTGATTAATTATTTGATCATTTTCTTGATTATTATCAATTAAATTTAAAAATATTTTTGGTGATGAATGAATATTTAGTTGAAGTAAATCAATAAGAAATCGTAGAATATTTTTATATGTTTTATTATTTAATTTTTTATGTTGAAAAATTAAATTTGATATTTCAAGTGTTTGTTCAATTGATAAAGATTCATTATCAAATGTATAAAGTATAAAATTAATTAATTTTTCAAAATCATTTTTATCATTTAATTCATTTTGAATGAAATGAATTAAATTTAAAAAATTTTCTTTATTTAAATTTGTTTTTATTAAATTAATTAATTGATCAATATTTGATATCGATGTTAAACGAGATAGAATAAGTTTATATTGTTGTTCAGTAAGAAGTAATGAAAAAAATTTTGTTTGTTTTTCGATAAGAATTTTTAGACGTTGATGAAAACAAATGAAATTTGAATAATTAGCATCGATAATAACAAGAATTATTGTTGATAGAAGACAACGATTAATTTCAAAATCAATTGTTATTTCGTTGAAATCCATTACTTGAGAAATTTCTTCTAATAAATTAAAAAATTCTAAATGAGCCTTTGAAAAAAAGAAAAAGAAGAAATAAATTATTACGTATAAAATATAATAAATGAGAAGTATCATAAAGTAATGTGAAATCAGCTCATTCCGAACATTGAGTTTCTTATTTTTCGAATATTCAATTATAATGTCAAGAGTCGATTGTCATTTGAGTTAGACCTCATTATAGTTTTATTCAAGACTTTTCAGAGCTCTATAAAAATGATATTATAGTATTGGGATTAATTTCTGACGAAGACATTGTAATCAAACCTATAATAATAATCGTAAGAGTCATCAGTTACTTTTTTTGACTCATGTTTGACAGGTTTTAGTCAGAATTTCTATTAAAACAAATGATATATTTGGAACCAGCATAAAAAACTAAGTCAATCTATATGTATCACAAAATCCTCTAAAAGCTTTTATATTTTAGATAAAATTTCAGCTTTATTCCTCACAGAATTATGTCGAAAAATCAAGTCAGTCAAAACATCAGTTTGACTAAGAAAAATCACTTCTAAGTTTTTCAAAAACCGAAAAAAAATGCAAAATAACAAATGAATAAATAATTAAAAATGATATTTTGATTGACTTTATATGTCGACGTAATTCTAAGTGGAATTAGGACGAAGTTTTGAACGAAAATAACGATTATCGAAGAATATTTTGACACGTAAAAATCGACTTAGGTTTTTATACTGATTCCTCATGCATCATTTCTTTTGATAGAAACTTTGGTTATTCTGATCAAAATTCGTCAAATGTAAGTTGAAAGACCTTTGAATACCGTTATAGGAGATCGATAATATTGAGTTTTGAGTCAGTTGCGCACAACTTTAATGAGATCTAACGATCTAATTCGAATGATAATTGATTGCTGACATCATAATTGAGTTTTCGAAAAATAAGAAACTCAGTTGTGAGATAGAGCCAGTTTTACTGCTTAACTACTACGCTTCTGTAAGTTTACCTGATAATCTTGTAAAAGAATATTATTTAATAATTGATTGAGAATAGTTCGGTCAATTGTTGGAAGAATTTTTTTATTTAAACGAAATTTTTCATATGCTTCATTGATTAATCGATAACGTATTTTTCCTAATGTTTTTTTTTCAAGAAAATTTTTTAATTCTTGACATTTTTCATCGGAATATTTTTGTCGATTTTCAAATATATTTATAATTGTTTGAGTAAAATAATCATATACTTCATTATTATTCATTAATGGTCTATGTTTTAGTAAAGATAGAAAATCATTTAAATCTAATTTTGTTGATAAACAATATGTTTTTAATTCATTTAATGATATTGGACGAGAATAAAAAGATGTTAAATGTTGTTGATCAATATTTGATAATGGACGAACAATTGTTGATTGATGAAGAAATTTATCAAGTAATTCCTTTAGTTGTTCAGTTGAAAATGTATTTGTATCCGAGCAAACCATTTCAACAAGAGAAATCAGACGAGATAGGACATGATTATCAATTATTGGAATAATATCTTCAGGTTTTCTTGACTAGAAAAATAAAATATAAGTTGTATAGAAAGAAAATATAAAATATTATCAGTCTAAATTCGTTTCTATGTTTTGTTAAAAGTATATCGTGGCTTGATATTAATACTAAATGTCTATTAAGATCAAAGCATAGTTACCAAACAATGTTTTCAAGTTGCAACTATGTGCTTCATATAGATTCTAGTTGGTTCTAAAAATTTTGCAAAGAGTTCTACTTCATAGTTTATTGCTGCCTATAAATTGTATTTTTACGATATTTTTCAATATAATATCAGAAACAGCAGGAAAATCGATTTTCAAAAGTTAGTTTGAAACTTTGCATGGAAACAAGCCTTAAAGAGAATAGTCTATTGTGAAAGTTTCAGATCTTTTCGCTGTTTTTATCTCAAGATATACTCATGTTAAAAGTTAGTCGTTTACATTGCTGCAGCAATAAGCTGTGAACCTGGACTGTTTCAAGGCTTTTATAACTCAATAGGTTCTACATGATATACATGCTTGGGAATCAAAAGCAATTAATCAGTTGGAGAACTCTCCTCGAAAGGCTTTTACTACGATCGAAGAAAGTTCAAGCTGTGGTTAATTTATATTATGAATCAGCTTTTTCGCTCGTAACAACATGTATACAAGACAAAGTTAGATAGTTTGCTATAGGTCTCGTAGACTCTTGCTGAAGAAAAAAGAAATTTGTCAAAGACACTTCAACCTTAGTATCCATTTGGGCACGACCGATAAATGTCTACAAAAACACTTAGACTTGTTTTTTTGAATGTAGAGTGCTGTCTGTGGTAGAAGAATTAATTTCAAATAAAGGTGACTACCAAAGAGTATTTTATTCGATAACTTTTTTTTGATTCTATTCAAATTTCCAAACGCCTTGATTTTATGTTCTTCAAATAAGAACAATAGATGTTGAATTACATCTGTTGGTCACAAAGAGTTTTCTGATTTTGATAAAAATGTTTAAAGTTATCCATCGAAACTGATCTTTGTCTCTATCAATCATCTTTATATTTGTAAGTTCATCAAATTCTTCAAAACGAATGGCATTTACTTTTAATGCCGAAGACAATATGATTAAATGTGTTAAAAACCCTTTCTAATAATATATAATGATAATTTCAACAGTTTTTCCCGATTAATAGAACTAGCAATTAGATGTGATCGAATGAAACCCATACATCAAACTCCGAAATCCGACTCTGACGGAATCGGAGTGACTATGCAGAATAAATTTTTATAAATTTATTCTTCTTATGCGAAGTCATGAACAAAATTATATCATTAACAAGTAGCAGCAAAAGGCATATATATATATATATGCTAGTCAAAGAAAAATCTTCAGGGTTCCTCAGAGTCAAAAAGCTTCACTTCATATGGCTCTAGTTCGAGCCATGAAATTCCTCATTCATGTCAAATCTCAATTTGGACTTCAATTGTTGAATATTTTTGAATTATAAATCAGGCATTTAGATATTTCGACAAATATTGTACAGTGCGTATCACACTAAATAAGAGTCTTATGAAATAATGCTCGTTAGATACGAGATCGTTTCGATTCTCAAAAAAAGTCAAACGATCCAATCTTTGTTGTCTATAAGTTTTGAATTCAAATTTTAGGTTTAACACTACTGAAATCTACTCCTATGAAACAATCTTATTCATCTTTTAAAATTCAATTTAAATTTTGTGGTATGTTAAATCAATCAATTATATGTTATAAAATATACCTGATCATTAGTTCCAGTTACTATATGATTTACAGATGAGAGTTGTTCGATCTAAATAAAACGGAAAAAAAAAGTAATTGATTATAATTAAAATAAATAATTGATTTACTTGTTCATCATTTAATTCTGGTTTTTGTCTATCAAGTATCATTTTAATTTGTTTGTAAGCTAATTTTTTATCATCAATATTATGACTTTCTAATTTAATTTTAATTTGATTTAATTCATAAATAGTTATTGGTGCTTGTTTATGATTTAAGTAATATTGAAAATAAAACTTTTGTATTGAATTAAATAATGATGATTGTATAGCTGCTTTTAATATATATTCATATTGATCTTTATTTAAATGTCCACTACTTGTCATTAATAAAACAGCAAAATACCACATTGCATTTTCAACAACAATTTTTTCTGATTTAATATCTTCATTAAAATTTGTATTTAAAATTTGTTCAAATTCTAAAATCCATTGATTAAGATCAATTAATAATTGATTATTTTTAAATAAAATTAAACGTTCTTTCCATATTTGTTTTTGATGATTACGTTCAAAACGTTTGATACGAATATCAAAACATATGTGAAGTTCATTAAGTTGTTCATTTGAAAAAATATTTTTTTTTAAATCAAATAAAATATTTTTTGTTAAATATTCAATAGATTTTTTATCAATATACATATTTGATTTAAGTATATCTGTAATCAAATTAAATAAAACTATGGATATAGGTGATGTTGAACGAATAATATATTCTTGAAAATCATTAAATATAGTTTGTTGAATTTGTGTTACATTATTAATATGTTCTCTTATTTTTATTAATGGTATTAAAATACGTTGTCGACAAAATATTGAACGATCTTCATTTAATAAATGATATTTTTGTGGTAATAAAATATTTTTTAAATGATATAATTTTAAATATTGATCATTTGTAAATAGAAAATCATTTTGAGCAACATGACAAAATAAAGAATAGAAAATTGATTCTTTTTCATTGAATATTTTTGAAAGATTTTCTCCATGTTGTTTTTCAAGTTGTTGTATAAGTGAAAGAAATAAATCAAATGCATTATTTTGTTCTTCAATTGTTTGAGAACTATTGATTACTTTTGATAATTGATTATAAACTTGTTGAATTCTATTTTGATCTTTTTCAGTAAGATTTTTTTCTATGGAAGATATCGATGCTGAAGATTTTGATTGATTTTGTTCGTTTTTATTAGTCAAATCAGTACGAACACGATTACGACACAAAACTTTTGAATTAACTTGTTTCATAGGACAATCATATTGAACATGACCGTATTCACCACAAATATAACAATCATCTGAAATAGATAAATTATTGATTTAAAACAATGTTGAAACATTTTTATGACTTACAAAGTTGAAGATCGACTCCATATTTGTTATTGAATGGAGGTGCTCGTCGTCCTTTATTTGTACCAGTATCCGATCCTTTACGAGGATTATTTGTATATTCGTTATGTCTTGGTTTTCGATTATTGTTTCCTTGAGTTGAAGTTTTATTTATACTATTTCGTTCAGAATTTCGATGATCTATTTAGTCATATATATATATGTATTGTATTGAAGTTGATTTGATTAAGTTAAACAAGCAAGAGTTATGTATTTCAATGGTATCATCAGAATGTTACTTCAGCTGAGCAAGAAATGTATTTTCTTTTTTGTAATACCAATTATACAGAAAATATTAAAGGCGAGAAGATGTTAAGTGTTAGAAATATTAACTCAAATGTTCGTAGATTATCATTTGAGACAAAATGACAGATTGTGATAGGTAATTTCATGGATAGTCAAGGACAAAAAGACATAATATTTTTCAGAAGACTTTTTTGCGTTTGTAGAGCTCCACTAAGCAACATTTAGGAATAGTCGAAATTTTTAAGTATTTTGATTCTCGCACCATGATTTTTGGAGTAAATTTGAATATTTTTCTTACCAAAACGATCATTTACATGTTCGGTGGTATTATGTAATATAAGTTCGCGTAAAAACGATGAAAATACAAACTAATGACAAAAATGAACTTACTGAACAGTGCTGATATTTTTTTTTTCGCAATAATCAATTATGAAAGTTAACCCAGTGTAGATGCTTTCTTTTGTATTCAATTGTCAAAAATAAATTTTACATAAGAAAGAATGAAACATGAATATGATATAAAGAATCAGTGACTAGTATCTTTTCGACAAATATTTTCTAACGTTCTTGCCAATAATATCGTGTATCGTAGATTTTTTTTTCTATAGAAAAATATATTTGATATTCAGTTAAATATTGATTCTAACAATACTATCGTAAGGTTACAATTCTTGTTCGTTTAATCTAATTAAGATAACTTTGATATGATATATGGTATTTCAAATATAAAAAAAATGGGAAAAAACATATAGCTTACCAGGTTGATTATCATGTGAATGTGTAACATGAATATTATGTTGATTCGATATTTGTTCTATATACTTGAATACATTTGAAATATAAAAATCTATTGTATGACATACTTGTTAATGGTCGACTTTTCTCTTTTGATGACATTGTATTTGAACCATGACGAGATGCATCATCAGTAAAAACATGTCTTTGCTGACCTTGATTATTTGCATTTCGATTTGATTTTTTATTATTATCTTGTATTTTTGTTATGTTTTCGTCTTCTTGTTCTTCACTATCAGTGGCATCTTCATATAAATCATCATCATCATCATCGTCATCATATTTATCTGGTTTTTCAAATGTACGTTCTTCTACATTTTGTAACCAACTATCAATAATTTGATTTTGTGACATGGACAAAACACATGCATTTGATGCTAATTCAAGTAAGAAACATAATTGATCATCATGAAAAAATTGATTAGATGATGTGAGAATTATTTGAGATATACATTCGAAAAGTAATTCATGATATCCATGTAATTGTTTACGTGTTTCAGGTGTCTGAAGAATACTAATTAAAGAATCATAAGCAGATATCACGTGGTTTTTATCATTTGATGCAGATGATAATTCATTATTAAGTAATTTTTGAAGACGAATTTCAACTTTATCTTTAGCCATATTTTTATCTTCAATATGTTTTTAAATATTATTTTCGAAATACTACAATATATATGACTGAAAGAAGAAAATAAATGAATAAAATTTCGTAATTCAAATATTTATTTATTATTCTAATAAGATCCAATAAAACAATATAAAATAGATTCAATTTTTTCCAGTTATTTTTAAAGATGTCGCAATATCCTGAATTGATCCAAAAAAACAAAGAATAATATGTCATACTGTGAGCATCTGTTGTTTGTTATTTATTCGATTGATCTTGAAACTCAATCGTAAATCATCATTTTCGCCATTGAGAATCTTCTATCACAAAATATCTGTTTTAATTATACTGCAGCTTTTTAAATGATACATGATCATGTTTAAATCCGATGCGATTTATCTTGACATTTAACATTGTTCACATGCACAAACCTGTTGTGTCATTCCACTTAATCTACTTTGTATATAGTCTCTAACTGAAATAATATCCATACTATGGCAGAAATGCGTTGGGTAAGTCTTTTTCATACCCTGTATTCTGACTGAGAAAAATTTTCTTCCTCTAAACCTCAGGCTAAGGTAGGGTAACCTTGCACATCTTCATATCATGATGTGCTCCATTTTCTCTTGTACCTATTTTAACTTTAGCATTAACTGAAGTATGCTGTCGATTTAAACCTGAGAGAAACATTTATTTATAACTATTCAAAATCAGTGTTATACTATCCTAAATATTGTCTCGACTTCTATTATATTTTCGACATTGCCGAAAGGTGTCGACGTTGTTCTTCTCACATATTTTTTCATCAGCGTAAATGAATCAGCTTGAATGATAACCGATCTATGTATATGAAAAGAGAAACTTAATGAGTCAAGTAGTTATTGGGTAATGATACTCAAATAATATCTATTAATAGAAATTTCAAATGAGTATATGGCTGAATATTTATAACCAATGTCAACAAGAAAATCAAGTTTAGGAAAAAAAAATGAAATATAATACTTCTACAAAAAAAAATATCATTGCCTCTTGTAAACTTCATTTGTGATATGATGATTGTTGTTTTTGCTTTTATTGAAAGTATAGATTAGTTATCAGTGAGAGAGGATCACTGTCGTTATTTCATTTGTAAAAGAATGCTATGATGATTGTTTTTCATTGCCCTTGAATTGTCAATAACACTTTAGTTGAGTATTACCATTTATAAAAATCTCGAAAACAAAAAATCTACTTAAGAAACACTTCAATCAAAGATAAAAAGGTAGATAGTCTTTTTTTATGTTAGTTTAATTTTATTATTATTTATTAAAATATGAAAGCAAAAAGACAGATCAATGTTTGAAACGTATGTCTATTGATCTATGTTTTTCTCTCTATTCTAATCTATTCTGTATAACCTGTAAAACTTATCGTGCTTCAAGACTATAGTCGGAGCTCTTTCAGTTCCAACTAATCGTTTCATAGTTTCTTTTGATGGATCATCAAGAACGATTATTTCATGTTTACGATATGACGTTTTCTAGTTTTGGTTCATCAGAATATTGGCTACCTATTGGCTGTTAGTTATATTTTAAGCTGACAGGGTGTCGTCCTATCTTGCTCTAGTCTTGAATCGAAATCTTGATTATTGAGTAAGGAAAATTTGATAGTATCCATATGTAAATGGCATTTACAATAAACAGCTGCATCAGTTGTTACCAGGGCCTTGACATAAGATGGTGTATCAATATAATTATATCGAATGCAGTAACATGTTGACGTTTTTTTATCCATGATCTGAATGATTGTATATTCTGAATCGATAGTGGTGGTGGTAGTTTAACTCATCTATTGATCTGTTCCGTAAGCTCTTTTTTAATTTCACATGAGTATTTAATCTAGATGATCGAGTCAATTAGAATGTATTACATCTCCTTGTCCAAGTCAGAATAAGACTTGAGTATGATTTTAGTGTGTAGTATTGATATCAACGTCAAAATAACCTATGTGTTATTAAAAAAGAAACAATGTTTCACTATTTTTATTGATATGAAAGTTCTAACTGCATGTAATTGTGATGATATGTGAAGATTCATCTCATTGCTTATGCTCGTTCAATTTCATAAATAACGCACGAGGAAACATCCCCAACTGTCAAATTGCTTTTTGATCGAGTATACACTCAAACAATAGACCTTAATGACCTATTAAATATCTTAGAAGGGTTTAGTTTTTCAGGCCTCATGAGCAGAGATATGCAATTATTACTATTACTAGTTTAGTTGTACTAGTATACTAATATATTCGATATCTTGACTAAAAATCCTCTGATCTGACTCAAATTTATATCAGTAGTAAGGCACTCCGTATTGATTAAGATTTCAGAGTTTGAAGATAAATCATTGTTTTTTATCGAAGATATGAATTTGTTTAGTCTGCTGATTGCTTATTAAAAAATAGCCTGTGCTCTTGCTTCAAGATGCAAGCATTGATTCATCTGATATTTTCAGCACACATTCATTTCATAGTGAGCATGCATGTGGAAATCTTAGTTTATTTGTTGGTGCTTTAGTTAATAAAAATTGGAACTATGAATTCGTGTACGCTTCATCATGTGATCTATTTTCAGTCGCATATTTATAAATCAGAAAAGAATCAACAAAAACAAAGAAAATGAAGTGAATCATTTAATCAGTAGAAGTGAGAGTTGTTGAAAAAATGGTCAATACATAATATATAGTCACGAGAAACAATCACATCCATGATATTTGTAATCGTAGTAGAAATTAATTATCGTGATTAAATATATATATATATATTCAACGCGAAAATGTGCTCCTGCAGACATTCCTTCTTCATTTTGCATACGTCTCATTTGCAACAGCATCTATCACTCATATATTCAGTTTTATATGAGAAAGATTTTCTGCACAACGTTGGACTCAATCTTGACATTCGAACAGATTTCTAAACAATATACTTTGTTAAAAAAATAATAAATAACGGGTGGGCCAGAATAAATTGCCCTCTTTGTATGTTTGAAATTTCTCCGCTATTATCCCTGTGATTAAAATACTCTTTTTTATCAAAAGATAGCGCTTGAAATTCTCTACAAAACTATATACGATCAGTTCTCCAAAACTGTTTTAGATGCATTTGAAAAAGATGAAAAATAAAGACATGAAAAAAACTGTAAAATGTAACGGATTGGATATAATGAATGGCCACGCTTTGCACCCAATTTTTTCATCACTTACTTCGCTCTGTTAGAGGAACAAAATATGCCAAAAGATGCAGCGTGAAAAGCTCTACAATTTACATAAGACCAATTATTTTATAGTTGCCATTTTTGTTTTCAAAATGGACACAATTTTTCAGGAATCAAATTTTGGCCGCGCAATTTTTGGTACAAGGTAAATTCGCTTTTTTCTTATTTCATTTTTTATAATTATTTTTTTGTAAATTGTAGAGCTTTTCACGCTGCATTTTGTGGTGTATTTTATTTATTCTTTAATGGAGCATATCAGGTAATAACAGGATGAAATAAGAAAAAACGAATCCACCTTGTACCAAGAATTGCGCGACCAAAATTTGATTCCTCAAAAATTTTTTCCATTTTGAAAACAAAAAGGGCAACTATAAAATAAGTGGTCTTATGTAAATTGTAGAGCTTTTCACGCTGCTTCTTTTGGTATATTTTGTTCCTCTAACAGAGCGAAGTAAGTGATGAAAAAATTGGGTGCAAAGCGTGACCATTCATTATATCCAATCCGTTACATTTTACAGCTTTTTGCATGTCTTTATTTTTCATCTTTTTCAAATGCATCTAAAACAGTTTTGGGAACTGGTCGTATGTGGTTTTGTAGAGAATTTCAAGCGCTATCTTTTGATAAAAAAGAGTATTTTAATCACAGGGATAATAGCGGAGAAATTTCAAGAATACTAAGAGGGCAATTTATTCTGGCCCACCCGTTACTTCTTTCTAATATTAGAAGCACATATTCATTTAACTTCGATTCGTAATAAATATATGCTATGATATGTATATACAAAAAAACCATTTTTTTTTCGTTGTTTTTTGCCACTACATATGAATTCAGAACAGACGTCTAGTATCATATTAAGTAAAATTACGCATATGATTACTTTTTATTTCGCTTTATATTATGTATTTTAAGTTTGCTTGCTATCGACATTCAACCTGTTAGTTTCTTTCTCTTACGTAATAATTTGTCCTATACAGTGTTCTCAAAGTTCTTCAACGGTGTTCGAGTGAATTTTTTGCAAGTATAACAGATCAGTTTAATTACTTAGTACTAAATAACTATCAAATTTTAAATCGATAACTTTTACTATAGTTGAGAAACTGTGACAACACTAGTACATACGATTTTATGTATATTCCAATTCTTTTGATCTAAAACTTATTTTTTGATTGTACTTTTAGTTATCTATCATTCTTTGACATAAAAAACATAATAAATTTTTTGTAATCCTTTTTTAATGTCATTTTTTAATTGTCCTATCCCATTGTCTTCTCGTGTACATAAATTCTCTTTTAATACATTCCAGATGTGTTCTATCGGATAAATGTTGGCTTGTTGTACAGTACAGTTATATGGTTTCATTAAATTGATAAAAACATGCTCGACAAAATTTAAAATTATACATGTCTTTTATTTCGAATCTTGCTCATCTTAAAAAATTAAATTTTGTATATCACCGAATTTGGTTAGTTGGGTTTTTTTTTCTAATCGTAACTTTTATATTTCATCTATCGATAGGTACAGAAATGAGAATATGCTTGTAAAAAAAGAACAACTTTTTGTTTTGATGTGCTTCATAAAGAGCACATAAAATCAAATATGTGCCCGAAAACGTTTTTTATCGTGTTTCATCAGCTTTAGTAGTTAGAAAATTTGATAAAATAGTGCGTGATAGTCTGGTGACAATTTCTCACCTATAGTGTAAAAATTATTGATCTAAAACTTTGTAGTTATTTAGTACTAGGTTTATAGCATACTTTGATAAAGTCATGAAAAGTTCGATTTTATTGAATATAAGAATAATGAATTTTAAAATCATTTCTCTATGTGTTGAAATTACAATAATATTTTTCATCATTTGAAAAGATTTGCGAGTGTAGTGTCATACTTTCTGTTACCGATGCCATATAGTTTTGAGTATTATTAATATTATAAGTGTCATTTATTTGTTACATCTATTCATGATGTTTAGAGTAAAAAATTTATTTTTCGTCATGTCTTTTATTGAAATGATGTATTCAAAGCAATATTATATGTTGACTCGAAAGCTTAGCTTCAAATATCCATAGATTATATTTTCTCTTTGCAGTTATCATCTTACTATTTGATATAAGTCGTTGAAAACAATGCTGACAGATTGTCTACGAAAGAATTTCATGATATTAATTGGTAATGGTTGAATAAATAAGCGTCAAAAAAGAAAACAAACTGATATCGACAGATTGCAGTAGAACTATTAATTTGCAACATATGTGTATGTGCATGTATTTGGTTCTTATTGTTATCTTCTTTCTGTATTTAGTATTTCTTTTTTTTTCATATTCATAGTAGCATTCGTCATTTTGATCTTTCAACAGTTTTATTGACGTTCTTTTTTTATGTTCGACGTTTTAGGTTTTTTTTTCTTTTGCTCTATCAATATAACATGTGTCTGATAGTCTTATATATGACGGTCATAATTCTTCAATGGAGTTAAAATCATAGGAATAGGTCCGTATTCACATATTCAACAAAAACAGTCATTATCCTGTATCACTCTATATACTTGTTATTCACTCATACTTGTTGTAAAATTCAAAATAATTATGTTTGAAACATGGTGAGTTGTCGTATTTCTTATCATATATGTGAATATATTCAAATTTAGTTTACTTTCTATTTTATCGATGTTTTTGCCACCTGTTGTTGTCTTAATCAAAGTGGGTAAGATTTCGAAAAAACAAAAAAAAAAAAAGAACTTTGTCTTTTGAATAAACAAATTCAATCGATATGTGTTTTAAAGGATATACGGAACGATTCTTACTAAATATTTTACTAACTCTTTGTGGTTTTATTCCTGGAATAGTTCATGCATTATTCATAGTATGGTTCAATAGAAATCAATAAATGATATTGGTTCATTATTATAAATCATAATAAACTTATTATATTGATATTTTATGTCTTACTATTCGTTTTTTTTTTGCTCAATATAATTCATTAAAATTAAACTCAAACAATTGTAGTATTTCATTGACAACTTTAGTTGTAAAGATTTTTTCTACATAATCTTAACATTGAACTTCTTAAAGAAAATGATCGTCACCTAACCTTCTTTTTTTTTTTCATTATTCATCAACATTTGCTCTTTTTCTGTTTAATGCATACGAGGTCGTGTAAATGACATCATGTTAGGAAGAGAAAAAAAAAGATTGAGAATTACATTTTGCGCTTACTTATTAGATGCCATTCAAACCGACGAGAAGAGAAAAAGAACACACAACAAAAATATAACCTGAATGGAATTGTTAAGGTCTATGTGGGATGTCGGGTTAGTATTGTTCTATGAGGGGAAAAAATAGGTAAGTTCTTAGTCTCAAAAGGAAGCAACCAAGAACAAAAAAAAAAAAAAGGAAAAAAATGTTCTTGCCCCTTTCTTTGTCCGTGTACACATTCTCTGTTTGCTTCATTCATTCATTATTGATTGAACATTAAAGATTATATATATATTTATATATCGATTTAGATGGAGAATCCACCAGATCTCATTGTTGTTACTGCATCAGATGAACAATATCAAGATAAACAGAAATTAATCGTTGAAAATATTAATCAAGAACAAGATAAACAACATGATGAATCAATAGCAAATCTTCAATCGGATAAATATGCTCTTGAATGTCAAGTTAAACGATTACAAGCTCAACTAACCGTACGTAATAATTATGAATTTGATGAACAATCACGTTTATTACAACAACGATTTCAAGATGAAATTCAATCTATTATTCATCATCATACAGAATTAGTTCAACATACTACCAATGAATTGTCTGCTTATATAACAAATGTTCTGCGAAAAAGTATGGAAGATATCGAAAGTTTAAGGTAAGTTTTCTTTTTTTTTTATGTTGAACGTCATTAAAAATTTTGTTTTCCTATTCTCCAACATAAAGCTTATTACATCAAAAAGAATTATGTGTACATTCGAAAATTATGACTGATTGTATTCAACAACAATGCAGTGAAATGAATGAACTAAGTCATCATTTGATTAATCAACAACACACAATGCCTATGCATTTGTTTAATAGACTTCTTGATGATTTTCGAACTTCACTTAACGATCTGAAGACAAGTTTTGACTCAAAAATGAATTATCTAAGTGATATTCATTTATCAACAATCGATAAATTAAATACGAAACATGAAATTGAGATTAATGAAATGAAATGCGAATTAAATTTAATGTCTAATCGATCTAACTAACTAGCTCTATATTAATTTCTTTTCTGTATCATACTCCACGTAATATAAAAAGCTATTACATGACAAATTATTAGTAAAGAAAAAAAATAGATGTCATTTTTCGAAAGTAGAATTCAGTTGAATAAACATTTTACAAATTAAATAGTTTTATAATATTAAAATTAAATAGAAAAGCAAAATTTAGTGTTGCATTTAATTTCTTGAACTATTTTGACTTAATAACAATTCAATACAACCTATTCAACATTAAAGATTGATGCATTGGTCCATATGTCATTACAATAACGACTTAATGTTTAATATACAAACGAAAGTAGATAAAAAAGAAAGGTCTTTAATACATATATTTTTACTGACAAAAAACACTATTTACAAGTTGGTTTCAAATTCGAATCAGTGAGATATAGAATAAAGCAATAAATTGTTTCTGACACGGATGAATTACACATGTCATTAAAGTTGTATTTAATCACTGATTTCCATAAATGATTATAAATTAACGATTTGGTAAATTCAGAGGCTATTATAATTTCAACTTTAGTCATCAGAATTTTAATCTAAAAGAAAGATTTAGTTTCGTGATGGATGCTACTACTAAGACATGAATGAGATTGAACAACTAAGAAAAAAAAAACAATCCAACTGAACTTTGCATTCATATTCATGTATTTCAAAAGATGTTTTTGATAGTATCGATACTTTCAAATCAAATAATTTTTCTATTGTAGATTTAGTTTTAGATGAGTTTTTCAATTATAGATTGATGTAAAATTGAAAAATTAGTCTTTATTCTATAAGATGACCTATTTTGTCATTATTCTTTTATTTCTGATTTTTAATCACTTGTTCTCTTCCATTCTCCCTTTTAGATTGTTAATTTATGAAAAGAATCGAGTATCTGTGAAGTGATTTCAGAGAAAAACTCGATTCAAAACATTGATACGTATAAGTGAACGGTTGTTTTTCAGTTTTTCCTTGTTTCTTTTTTAATTTTGTTTTTGTTTAACTATAAAAAGTTGCATGTCACATTAATATTTTTTTTATTACATGTTTTATTCCTGTAGAATAATTTAAACACTCAAAGTTTCAGTGAAAACATTCATTAACATAAATTATACAGTAATACTAACTTATCTGTGTAACAGTTGCGATTGAGATTACATGAGTAATATTACTTCTATTATCACTAGAGTGAAGAATAATAATTGATCATAAAACCACGATTTATCAAAAAAATCATCAGAATCATCGGAAAATAATTGGTTGTTTTATCGCATTTCAGGTCACGATTATCGTTTTGATACATCTTGGTTAATTGTTAATAAAGCTGTCGTCGTCTTTTTTACAAGAATATACAATGATAAATGAAATAATAATTCAAGGAAGCATATTTTCTCTGATTTTTTTCTTATTAGTGAAAGATTAACAGCAATACTGAAATAAGCATGCTCACAACACAAATATATATCTGGTGCATAACAAAAATCTTCGATAGGATTGACTTTAGTTAGAAGTGAAACCAATGATTATTCCATTCTTATATTATATCTGTACTTGATTAATTGATTCAATTTTGAGACGTATAACACACAAAACAATTTCGATAAAAAAACCATATAGATTTTCCATACATAAGGTGATGAATATAGTACAGCATGTAGGTAGTCGGTTGTGTACATATTCGGCCTCCACACTTTGCATCACGATTATTTAGAAAAGGGCGAATATCTAGCAACTCTTTCGAGCTTTGTCAGAAAGATCCATGCCTCGAGATCATACAAACGCTTTTAATTCATCTCTCAGAAGCTCTGCAAAATGATGGCTTTGACGATTCGGCTTTCATCTTTTACTGTGGGGTGTGAGTGTGAGAATAGCCGAAGAATTTATCTACACACGTACCTATAATGATGCTCCTGTATGCATCTAGAAATTCGAGTTCTATCTGCATTTTGATAGACTTTCGTCGTTTGTTGTTTTGATTTCAGGTGACTTTCAAGGATTATGCATATATCACATTTATTTAGCTATAAGGCATTTTTCATCTTATCGAAGTCAAGAAGGACGTCTCTTATTCATTGCCTGAAAGACAAGACAGAGAGAGAAAGGTATACTGACGTGATGGCTACCATCAAAAATGTATATACTAACGATCAAGCGATAAGAATATCATTGAAGGTATATGATGAATGAGAGATAGTTAAACTGATAGCCTAGTAAAATAAAAGGTTATTCATGTGTGACCAAAGAAAATGGAGAGGAGACGAATAGTCGTTTTTTTCTCACTAGCATTTTTTCGATTTCTCACAATCATTTGCTTATGTATTCTTAAACATGCAACAGGACTTGGAATCAACCCGAAAAATAAACTGATCTGTATATATGAAAGATATACATCAATATTGTAGTCTCAACTTTCGCTCTGTAGCAATTGACGTGCCAAAAAGAAAATGACTTCGATTTAGATGGTAAGTAATTTTAAATAAACATTAAGTAAAAAATCCGATTTGTGCTAAGCTTTTTATCTAAGCTCTGAGTAAAGACACAAATATCTGAGTAAAAAATTTAGTTGTACAGTAATTGTAATAGTAAAGCTTTTGTTGCTTTTCGTCATCGTCCCCTTATTCATTTTTCACTCAGTGTTATATCCTTTGCTAATGGAGATGCTTTTCAAAACTTCAAACTTATATTCACACCAATAATATGTTCGCACATGTTCTTTGAAGCAGCTGGAATAATAGTTCAGTCTGATTTTCTATTCTGATGGAGTCTATGGATATGGGTGTTTTTGAAAGGAAGACTAACACTCACTAACACCAAAATCCTAAATTTATATCTACTGACACCCTTTTACGCACGAATCAATATAAAATAGGTTCTCGGTAACCTTATTCGCATGAGAAAGTTTTGTCCATTTCACCGTGCATGTGTCGATATGAGCTCTAGATGTTAATGAAAGTCGTCTTTTTACAAATACTCTTGTTTCTACACTCATTACCACATTCTAAATTTGGAATAAACTTTCAATGACTGATATTTACACAAAAACAAGGTGGACAGTAAGTGAGAACTTACTAGAAAATGGGAAGCCCAAAAAAAAAAAAATTTTGAAAACTCAATAAAGATCAGTATCGAAGAAACGGAAGCTAGAAAAGAAATTATTATATTGGAGCATCCTCGAAGAGAAAATGTGTACATTAACGCATGACATCAGAACATAAAATACAGGTGAAATAGACATATATCACGGTAATAGTTTAACATTGCCACAAGGAAAGAAAGAGAAAATGTATACGCCATACTATCATAAAAAGATTTATCTTATTTATATAATCGGACTTAGTCTTGACTAGAAATTATTTAGAAATTAATTAACTAACTTAGCGAATATTTCTATTACTGAGAAACTATAAATTAACTGAGCATTAAGTATTTTCATTTAGCAGTCAAATTATTTACTGAATAAGTACAAATTTCACTTAGCCAAAGCAAACTTAGCATTTTAATAATCTTAGTTAGCAAATATATTGTAGTCAAATAACATTAATATGTTAAAGTACTAGCCTTATTAGAATGATTAAAGGATGATGCAAAGGTAATTCAACGAGGTGTTTCATTTCATTTATAATCAATTAGAATAATTCAGATCATTCAAAAAAATGAGTGCATTTTGATCGTTTTTCAGTCACATTCTTGTAAAAATGGTTAGACTTTCATTTTTCTAATTTCATACTTATTATGTACGGTAAATTATATAAATTCTACTGTTTAGAAAATTGACTTTTAAAACGTTAAAGCATTTTCAAAGTTTCATTATTCATTGGTCAAATTCTAAATAGTTAGAAAATTTTTGATTTTCGAAAAGATTCATTTTTGTGAAAGTTGAAAATTAACAATAATTCCAAAACAATATTCCAAATTGTATTTCTATTTCGAGACAGTCATCGTACTAATTATGACATGTTTCTTATGTCGTATAAATAATTTATTTTTCATTCGTGTGCCTTATCTTTGATCTCTTGTTGAGTAATTTTCTTTTTGATTGTTCTATGTTGACATACTTATTTAACATGTTTTCAAATCGTTCGTATTTTTTTGTTTATTGAAGACTTAAGTAAAAGTAAAAATATCGTTTTCATGGTCTTTTCTATTTTGCTGCTTTATTTTAGATTATTAATATATGGAGTGTACTGCTGATGATATTTCAAGATGGCGGGCTGAAGAATGTTTCAAGAAATATGCTAACATGTTAGTTTGCAGCTAATCATACGGGAAGAAGAGTCCGACAAGGTGCCATGTTCAGATATGAATCCAACATGATTCTATCGAATTATAGGTGTATCCTACATCCAACAACTTCCTACCGGAATCCTGTACCAAGAAATCTAACGACTTATTGTATCTTCCTACAACTTCCAATCGGATTCTGTCGGATGTGATTGAATTATTGGAAGAATACTACGAATTCGATGAAATTCAAATTTAGGATTCTTCCTTCTGGGTAGCGTCAACAATAAATATTCAGCACTTAGAAAAATGAAAATAAATGGACATATAAGAGAAACAAGATGTAAAATAAAAAAAAATTGACAACAACGAAAATTTTGACATAATTTATAACACGTGATATTTCGGTATCTATCTCACAGATACAGCGGCGGATCTAGAATTTTTTTGATATGGGGCGATTTTGACCAAAAATCGAGTTTTGCAGTTCATTAGTAGTAGTATACACTCTATTTTTAAGTCTTTTCTGCTGGGAAAAATCGAAAATTTTTTTTTCGAATGGGGGCGATCGCCCCAAGCGCCCCCCCCCTAAATCCGCCACTGCACAGATACCGAGAGCATGGTCAATTCCGCTTTCCAGGAAATTCAAAATTGGCTACACCTCGAATCATGGTACGGAGTTTTATATATGCATAATATATGGTTCCATGTGGGATTGGGTTGGGTCGGGTTGGCTTGGGTTGGGTTGAGTTGGGTCAAGTAACAATATATATGTACGTGCGAGTGTGGGTGTGAGTGTCAAGGAATTTATCATGCACCCACCCAAACTCACACCCACACCCACACACCCTTAAAAAAAAAGAATAATCAGAGAATATCTAATGTAATCATACATAAAGAAACTGAATCAATGCATATTTTACTTAATGCAACAAGTTATGATCCTGATTGAGTTATTGTTAAATCGATATTACATATGTATGTGACGTCGTCAACATTTTGTTCAAATGATGGAACCAATTCAAGAAGTTCTGAAATCTAATCTAGTTTTATCGGTGACCAACTTGGTAAGTCTTGTAAAGCGCATTTTTTTTTATTCGCCTAAAAACTCATTCATATTGTTAATGAGTTTAAACAGTTCATTCAAAGCATCCGACATAGTCTAAGTATCATGTATAGATCTATTTTCTTTTTTTTTCTATGAACAGCTTACGAATGGAATGACTTTTCGTTCTGATCCATTCGTCGGATATATATTTCAAGTGCAGAAGTCTAGTTGTATACTATTAGTCAGATATTTGGGTCGTCAAAGAAAACAAAATATTACCAAAAGTAATGCGTTTTTTGAAATTAACAGCTGTGAATATGAAACGTTACCAATACTCTACAAAGTTTTATTAAATCATGTGAGTAGTTTATTGGCAATTTGACTTCATTTTTTTTTATTTTAATTGTTCATTTTAGCAAATAATCGGTATTTATCATATTATACCAATACAAATAATTAACAATATCAAAAGTTATTATACTATTGTTATTGAATAAAATACATTTATTACGATGAACTGACAAAGTGAAGGAATGGCTGTTTTATTTGAATTATATATATGGAAATATTTAATGAAGTAACTACAGCAAAATTTCACACAACTTAAAAAGTTCTGAACGATTTATCATTGCAGAATAGATCAGACTTTTTATTAATGTCGGCTAAACCATTTTTAAAGGAGCACAAAATTAACATCATCCATTTTATGAATATATTTTTCTGTTTTTGATTGCATATCATCCAGAATCTCTTAAATTATATTAGTTATTACAACTCAATAGCCTTTTATGTACATCTTGTTTTCAAATCTTGGAAACGTTAACTTAGTTGTTCTTCTATTGTTAGTAATTTTTGTACAGTTTGTTTTCTCGATTAGATTGTGTAACTATCCAAACTAATGCATAACTTCTTCTTATCCTCGATTACTTTTCTGCCTTTTATTCATCTATATTTTTACGTGCCTGCCGTTGGTTATCTTTATCTCATCCTTCTTCTATATGTGCTTCGAAACGATACGCTTCGTGTGTCATTCTCTCGTACATGGCGTATGAACTAAACCTTGTCTTCCTTTGAATTTGTTCTTACACCTCGTTTTTTTCTGTTACGATGTTTGTTGTATTTGTCTTTACCGTATTTTCTGTTGTTGTGTTTTTTGTATTTTTCAAGTTCGTTCTATGCTATTCTTCGTACTTGAAATAGCATATAAGCAACAAGAAAAATACAGTGTAGGCACGATTTTTCATATACTACTAAAGTATACGTATAGTAGTTCTTAAACGGTGCCTATTATATCAGAAACCGTTACAGATTGTAATTTTTTCGTTTTGTTTTGTGCATTATGTGTGTACATGCGAAATAAAATAACTAAAGTTTTCGATTGAAAAATGAAGGGAGAAAACTGATTTCCAAATTCATAAAAAAAGTTCTATCGTGAATAAATAATCTATAAATTTTCAAGGAGTGTCCGTATAAATTCACTTTCGATTTTGTAATTAGAAAATCGAATTTCTTATTTCTAATAACTTAAATATCGTATTTTGAGGAAATTAGCAACTCGTTTATGAATTTATATGAGCAGGCCTAGAATATCCTTTTGCATTCTCTGTAACTTATTTTCTATGCCACAATGTATTGATAATTTACAACTAAGTAAAAGATACATCATTCCATAATTCCAAGTTCCTTCTATGAAACCTGATGCAGTACTTATCAATCGATCAAATTACTACGTGATGACGCTTAAAATACTGAAAGCTACTGAGCTTTTTCTAGCTTTTTTAAAAAGGCTATAATTTAAGTGACATGTAAAATAGATCACACAATCAATACAGCAGAATAGTATAAAATTAGTAAATTACATGAACGAACAGTTATTAATTAGGTCTGAAAATTAATTTGAAAATCGATTAATATTGGGTTAGTAAGACATTTTTGGCTTTTTTTTTTCGTAGCTTCCTAGAACAGTCAAGAAAGTTCTAGAAGTTTCCATACTAAGGGTATATAAAGAGAGTGCAAATATCTTTCGAACAACAATAAAACTATGGATATACATTCTGATCTCGAATTAGAAATGCAGATATCTCGTAGAGAGCTCCGAGTGCTTCTGCTTTATGAATTCCGTCTGGGTCACAAAACAACAGAAGCAACAAGAAACATATGCCATACGATGGGCAAGGATGCGCTCTCCATTCATACAGCGCAACGTTGGTTCAATCGGTTCAAGAACGGTAACTTCGAACTCGACGATTTACCTCATACTGGAAGACCACTAGAGATGGATATGAATCTCTTAAAGGAGCTTATCGAACAAGATCCAAGATTGACTACACAGTGTTTAGCTGAGTGTCTTGGGTGCTCTCATATTACAGTGGAAACACATCTGCACGAATTAGGCAAAACGTGGAAATATGGAGTTTGAATACCACATGATTTGTCACCACATCAGCTCCAACACAGGGTTGATGCTTGTATGGAATTAATGACGTCTCATTGCAAATATCAATGGCTCCACAATCTGATTACCAGCGATGAAAAGTGGGTGTTGTATGTTAACCACACGCACAAGCGGTAGTGGCTGGGAACTGGACAAAAAGGTGTAGCAACACCCAAAGATGATCTTAACCAAAAGAAGATTATGCTGAGCATTTGGTGGGGAGTAAGAGGGATTATCCATTGGGAACTTCTTCCAACTAATTGCACTATCACTGCTGATCTCTATTGCCAGCAATTAGACCGAGTTGCAGCAAAACTTCAGGGGAAGCAGGACAGAATTTATTTTTTGCATGACAATGCCAGACCCCACATTGCAAAATCGTCGCGTGAAAAGTTATTGGAGCTTGGATGGGCTACGGTTCCACATCCATCTTATTCTCCAGACTTGGCTCCTACGGACTACCATTTGTTCCGTTCTCTTTCTAACCATTTGAAGGAGAAAAAGTTCGACGACGAAAACGACCTGAAAACGGACCTCCTCAACTTCTTTGGCCAAAAGTCGCAGGACTTCTACGAACGCGGGATCCTTTTTCTACCAGAGCGTTGGCGAGAAGTCATAGATAGTAATGGAGTATACATTGTTGAAAGCTAGTTGTATTCTTGATATTAAAAAATAAAAAGAAAATTTTCAAAAAAAAACGCCACAAATTTCATACCAACCCAATATAATTAAATAAACCTAAATAAAATAAAAAGATGAGCATAGGAATAGAAATGTGTTATTGTTTGACTCAAATACATGATAAACATATCGCGAAAGAAATCATAGAAGATACTGAAATGGTTCAATCACCCAATTCTACAGAAGTACTCAGATTAGCATCAACAATATATATAAAGAAACGAAATATGAACAGCAAACAAAAACAACAAGCATACTAAATTTTTATGAATTATTTTACTAATAAATGGCTCAAGAAAAAGAACGATTGGTACGAAGGTATATAACTTTGCATATCAATTACAAACAACTCTTTAGAAGCAACCAACAGAATAATGAAAAATGATAAGACATTCAGAAAATGTCACGTTCTATCTGGATTTTTGATTATAACTTCAAATATTGTCAATAATTGGTCCATTGAATGAGATGTCACATTAATAAATGGAAAAATATTTGGGACTGAACCAATAATATCTTTAGAAGTATGACCTTTATGTTATCAAAGGACTAGATCGACAACAGATCTAATATGTATCTCGAATGATTCTTCAAAAACGTAGTATAAACCAAGTCGTGATTTACAATCAATATCTCTAGCCAGTTTAAATGAATATAAAAATAAAACATGATCAACATTTTATCGACTCACAAAATTTTTAGATATTTGGTATGTAAAAATGTATAATAGCTGAAATTAGAAAAAGCTGAAATGTAACTGTTCAGGAATTTTTAAGAACTACAAATGCAAGCACACTGTTAGTATGGCTATTCATTTCAAATATTGCAAACCACCACCATCAGCAAAAACAGTTGCTATTGGTTAGAAAAGAAAAAGAAGTAGATCAGCTATGGCTAAATTCGACTCACTAGTACGATAATTTCATTTTCTCTTTTCTCACTTGTTCTTTCAATTTCTATTAAATGTTCTTTCGGATTTTTTCTTATACTATGGTACTTCATAATTTTCAGGTGCAACTAAATAACAACCCTGAATTTATACATAAGCAAACGGTATTAATATTCTTCATAACATTGATATCGAATTGATACAACAGTTCTTATGGGAATAAATAACTTCATTAAAAAGAATTGAGCCATTCATTATATTTTTTTTAAGTTCAAACGAGCACGCACTTTTCCAGCAGATTGACAATACAACAAAATATAAACATTTCTGTTAAAATAAGATCATCAGAAATCTTACTATTTCATTGGTTTTCTTATGAATTTTGCAAACTTCAAATGTACCTCAAAAAACCCAGAGCTCTTCATGGAATTTCGCAACCGAAGTCTTAGTTATTTCTCCCTCGTGAATTTCTTAACCTGATGTGAAAAACACGACAAAAGAGAAAAAAAATCAAAAAATAAATTACAATAGTGTTGATCAAATATTAAACCAAATGGTTCTGTGGGTTGTTCTCTCAAAGAATGTAGGTGCAAATTTTAGTTTTCTCTTCATTGACACACAAGACAAAACAAATGAGAATAATTGAAATAAATGCTGATGAAATTATGCTTACAATGTATTCTATTAATTCATAGAATGAATGAAAACGATATTCAATTATTGCTCAGACAGCATGAATTCTTTCAATTTGCACATCATTTAAAGGATAATCTGAGCGGGCAACCTGAATTTGCTCAGTTGGAATGCATGAGATCAATTTCGAACCATCAGATTTGCGACTTCTGGATATCATAGTTTGAAACCGTTTTCACGAGTCGTGTAAAAAAATGATGTATGAGTAATCAAAAAGACAAGTAAGAATAAAACGTTATAAATGGCGTCAATGTTTGCATTTTGCATTAAAATATTGTGTAATAATCGTTTATCGAAAATGTGAAGAAAAAAACAATATTTTGTTGAAAAAACTTTTTTCTACTGTTGAATTTCTTCACTAATATCAAGTAGTACGACTCATAGCATTTAGTTAAAATTTGTTTACCTAGAATTGCAATACCACTGAATAGATTATTTCAAGAGATGCAAGGTCATGCATAATTTGATTCGAAATAAAGATACAAATGCGTTGAAAATCAATATCATTTTCCGTTGATAGAGAAAATGGCAGTTCATGGCTGACATCCAGTCATTTTTGTCGTACTAGTAATCTTTTAGCCAGAAAAAAAATGTCGTAGTCAAAACCAGCATAAAAAGTTGGATCGACCTCAGTATATCCAAATATTCTCTGACAATCTTCATTTTCTATCACAGTTTTCATTCGAAACATAATGTTAGTTTGGACTGAAATCGAGATGTCCACTATCATATCACAATGGAATCATCAGACTAAAGAGGTAAGCATTAGCACTTAAATCGCTGAATATCAACGACAGATTACATTTTCTATCTCCAATGAAATCGTATTGATTTCTAGAACATTCACATCTGTATTTCGAATCAAACTATACATGACTATGCCTCTCTTGAAACACTCTATCGAAGAGTATCTAATTGGATATAGGCAAGGAGAAATTGTTTTTTCTTGATATTTTTGATAAAATATTGTTATACAAGCCTTTTAAACTGCTTTTCAGAACATATCTATTTATGACTAAATATATTGTATAATTTAAATCATCGTATCGTCGTTTGTCTGCGAACAGGTCATTTAAAACCACTTGGTTACATTTTCTTAAAAATTTTTATCAACCGATTGCCTGATGAGCGACAAGCCGCCATTTGATAACCGTTACGATCGTCCCCTGTCGACAACATAATTGTTTTTGTCAGACATCGAACAACGGGATTTTTTTCAGTTATAAATCTATTTCTTTTCTTCTTCGTTCCTTTTCTTGGTGATATCTATTGTTTCTGATGACGAGACAATAATTTGGCTATATGCTGGTGAAATTCATTGTTTATCCTATTGTTTCGTCATACTAACATGAACAATTGACATCAATTAGAAGAAGAAGGAAGAACGAAAGGAACAAATTTACAACTATTAATTAATTTTAGTTGCTTTATGTCTGAAAACGTATTATTGTTATGAGAACGTTAGAAATGAAATGCAAATTGAAGTTAATAAAAGAGAAAGAATATTTCGAAACGAATCTAGTCATTTTGTTTTTTTTACGAAAACTAAATGAGACTATACTGTTTAAAATACGATAAAAATCCTGTAACCAAGTGAACTAAATAAATCAGAAAAATATGAAACAATTTTCTTTTTCAAATCTTAATATATATATATCGAGCTTCAAATCCCTTTTTCAGAAGACTCAAGACAGGTGTTAAAGATTTGAGAGAAAATCGATCTAGACTCTGTGCAGTAAAGGACATCATATTCATCACACTTCTTGTTGATTGTATTCGTCAAAAGTGATGCAAAAAGTAAAGATCATTTTATTAAATTTATCATTTTGAATCATATTTAGTTTTTATTTTATCTCATGGAAAAATTGTAGAAAAGATCAGCATTCGACATAAGAGAGTATTTGGAACTATGCTTGTTCAATATTGATCAATTCTTTTTTTCAACAAACTTCCCTTTTTATATATAAAGATTATCGTTGATTTTAGTTGAAATCAGTGTGTTATCTAGCTTCTTGCTGTCATTCAAAAGATATTTATAATCAAGAAAAAAAAAGATCAAGCATCACCTTTATTTTGTTCAATGACGAAAAATCATACGGAATTATCACAAAATTATTAAATAAATAAAACACAGAAAATCTTTTATTTATTGAATTAGTGTCACTAAATAAATGCTTTTCAAATTAATACATTCATTAAGTTTTTCTTGTCATACTTTCGAAAACTCAAATGACACTAATTCATTATATAAAAAAATATATTAAGATATATATATAAATATGAGATTCATTTCATCACAAACGATAATAGGCCAATAAAGCTAAAGCCAATAAATACACAAATAACTTTGACAATACGACAACGATTTGGAATATTTGATGAATTATGTCGATGATAATTAGACATATTTAATTCATTTGGTAAAATATCAAAAAATGTAATATAAAAAAATGTTCCACAAGCAAAAGTACGTAATATTTCGTTGAATATTTTTGCTGTACGATTTTCTGGTAATAATTCTTGCATACTAATTACAAATAAAATTCCAATTGGTGTTGCAATTGAAATTAAAAAACAAGAAAAATAAATTAAACGTTTATTTGTCATATACATTAATTTTAATCCAACACTAAATGCTATTATTGTTTTATGAATAATAATAGCAAAAAATAATTCAATAAATGTTTTATATTCATTATTTGAACCAAGTGCAATACCTTCAAATATTGAATGAATAATTAAAGATAATATTAAAATAAAATTTCTTGTTATAAATAAACGATTTTTATTTGTCATTAAATCATCTTTATGTTCACTTAATTCAAAACGTTGTTCAATAGTTATATTTCTATTCATCAATGGATCATAATCATTTATATTTGTTAATGATGTTTCATCATCTTCATGTGACATTATTATAGGTGGTTTTTTATTCATATGTGCTATTGAATGTATTGAAACTATACGAAATGATAAAATTATTTGTTCAATAAATAAAACTAAAAAAATTCCACAACCAATTAAAAATTCAGCAATAGGATAATGTTTTAATATTTCATTATCATATTGAAATTCATTTTTAATTGTTATATTAATATGTTGAATAACTTCAGGTAATAAATCAAGTAAACATGCACCAAGAAATATGCCACCACCAAAACAAGTTATACAATTTAAAAATGTTTTCAAAGAACATAATGAAAATTTTGATCGAGTAGAATTTGATTTGGTACGATTTTTAATCCATGAAAAAAGACAAATAGGTATAATTGAAAATAAAAATGTCGAAAAGAAGAAAACAGCAGAAAGAATTATTTTAATAACGTTGATATTCATTAAAAAATTAATATAAACATATAAAAATCTAAAGTGAAAATAAACAAAATCTTAAGATTTTCTCAATGAATATATTTTTTCGTACAATTCATATAGAACAAATACATCTCAATCTATTTCTTATAACGGATGTCACAATCCTCTTCTTTTAATAAAATTATGACAGAATTAAAAATAATATCATTAATCAAAAATTAATTGTAAGATCGATTAATTCAAAAATATAGAAACAAGACAATCATATATATATTTTTAGGTATTTTATTCGATATTCTCTAATCTTTTATACTATTCTCTTTTGTTCGTTTTCCAATATTTATGATAATTTTTATTAAATTTAGTTTGATTTTATCTTCAATCAACTCTAAATTTTAACATAGACTTTATTCAGAATATTTCCTATTATATTTCTTTTATATATAGAACATTATTATTAATATTAGAAATATCTGCTCTTTTAAAAAAAAAAACTTTTATCATTTTTATAATGAAAATACAGAAATAAACTAATGTAGATTATATACATAATTTTATTTCATTCTTAACAATATAAACACTGGAAAGCGAAAAAAAGAAATATGCATTTCCATAATTAACTAGATTGAGGCGGTTGTTGTTTTGGATTTGATGATTTAGTATTTGCTGTTGATGACATATATGGTGTTTTTAATGACTAATAAAATATAAATATCAATGAATAGATCATTTTTTTTTTCTTATTCTACAAAATAACTTACTGCTTTAAGTGCATCATTTGTTAAAAATTTTTTATATTGTTTTGGATCTTCTGTACCAAAACCTGGAATCCACATACTATATGTTCGTTCTAAAAATAACATAATATTTTAAATTATCTAATCAATTTTGTTTTTGTTATACCAAGATATAATTGAACATCTTTAGCTTCAACAGTATTTGATTTTCTATGTTTAGCATTTTGACATGAAGCAGTTAATGTTGAATCAACAAATTCTTCTGCTATTTGAATTAACATCTAGACAAAAAAAAACAAAAAGAAATGATCTAAAATATGAATAATTGACTTTAAAGAATGATATATACTTCTTCGACTTCTTCATCTATTTGCATCATTGGATCAACTTCTTTAATTAATTCTTGAATAGCACGTTTATCCAAAAGCTTGAAAAAAAAATATAATAACCAAAAATTATGTTTTTTTTTTCCTTAATTTACACTTCGATCATTATCTCCTGTAGTTGCTCCTGTTGTTGGTGCTGTTGTCGTCGTATTTGTTGAGCGAGTAAAACCATTTTCATTTCGATATGCCATCTTCAAAAAAAAAACAAAACAAAAATTCCAAGTAATTTCGATCAATATTATAACATACTGTCATACGAATCAAAACATATTGTTTTCCTATCAATATTATCAGATACACTTACCACGAGAGACATCTATATGAAGTCATCGCTCAATAAATAAACTAAGAATATTTTTATATAAAATAGTTGAAAACTGGAAAAGCAATATAACTATCATCTACTCATTAAGAGCATCAATATATTCTTCTCATTTTTCAAATAACTGCTCCAATCAAAACCGTAGAGAGCAGCATAAACAAGATGTTTTCACTCGAAAATAAATATAGGCGTAATTTTGCTTCTTATAAAGAATATCATCTTCGCTTAGAAATTAAATTTAGAATTTTATGATATCTAAATTCTAGCATAAGGCTTACTAATTCAACAATGATGAATCAAATGCATAGCTAAATCATTGACAATTAATAAAGTATGAGTCATTTTCGAACAGACAAAACATGATAGTAAAATCTTTTATTCGATAGAAATTCAACAAATGAAAAGCAACGGTTATGAAATGCATTAATAACTTAAAAAATATTCTTGACAAATAAACGGACGGACGTACGAAGAAAGAATATGTCTGTCTATTCGAACAAAAAAAAAAAGAAAAAAACATTCTTCATTTTCATCATTGAGTAATATATATATTAATGTCTGTCATTCTTCCTCCGTTTTAGAGACTATACTTTGGACACCAAAAAAGAAAAGAAATCTTATAACATTCATTAAAAAAAAATATTTAAGTTTAAAATATGGGTGGTCCACAATATGATAGAAATTTTGGAGGTTATCGTGTATTTTGTGGTGATCTTGGTAAGTGATAAAAATACGGAAGTAGAAAACAAACAAATGACGTAATTTTATTTTTATTTTTTTGTTTAGGAAGTCGTACAAATAAATTTGAATTAGAACGAGAATTTGATGCATTTGGTCCACTAGTTGATTGTTGGGTAGCACGTAATCCACCAGGTTTTGCTTTTATTGTTTATAAACATGCTGATGATGCTGAACGTGCTGTTGAAGAACTTGATGGACGGTAAGAAACAAAAAAAAATCTAAAGAATTTCATCATATTGAAAAAAATTAAATTTCGTTTTTGTAGAACTATTTGTGGACGTCGTGTTCGTGTTGAACATGCTCGACCAACAGGAGGTAAAAAAGGTGGATCATTTGGACGTGGTTATTTACGTCAAAGATCACCCGGGTATCGGTAAGTGAATTTTCTCAACAATAAAAGAAGTTTTTTATGCATTCCTTCAACTATCGTTTAATATATTTTCTAATGACTTACATTCGGTTGAGAGCAAAACAAAAAAAACAAAAGAGAAGAAAAAGAAATTCTTATTTACATTTTCCAATTGTTTTTTTTTTTGTTTTTCTCTCTTGTTAATCCCATTTATTTTGTATCCTATTGTTCAGCTTTGTTGCTGCCTATGTTCATCCATGATCATCATCTCAGTTGTTCATGTTCATCTATTCTGATCGTATTTCTACACATGTATACAGCGGCATTTCTACAGATACTTTTCAGCCAGCTGATCTCCTAATCTGCAGTTCTCTTCTGCGTATTCTTCTCTTCAAACAGTGAGTAATTTTATTTCAAAGTCTTTGACAAAAAAACATTGTGCGGTGGCATGAACATGCTATATATATTCATAGAATATATTTAAAGGATGATATGTTTTTTTTTTTTTTCTTAAATGTCGTTGATTGTTTTTGAAAATGAAACAAATATTTAAAAACAAAAAGACTTTCAAAGTAAAAATATGATGTATATTTAGATCACCAGATTCAAAACGAGATGATGATGATCGACGACCAAATCGACGTGATCGTCGACGTTCACCAAGTCATTCACGGTAATATATTTATTGATTTTTGATTTTTAATAATATCTAAATTTTTATTTAGATCACGTTCATCATCAAGAGAAGAACGTCGATCATCACGACGACATCGTCGTTCTCGATCACGTTCACATTCACGTTCAAAAAAAGAAAGTAAACGTAAACGTCGTTCATCATCAAGTCGATCACCGGTAGAAAAAAAGTAAGAATTAAATATTAAATTAAATGAAAATAGAATTTTTTTTTTTTTCTTCTCTACTTAGAAGATCTCATCAACGAAGGTAAAATAAGAAGTATATATTTTGTTTTTGTGAAATTTATTATTTTATTTAGTTCATCACGTGAACATTCATCATCACCGGTTGATAAAAATCGTGATCGTTCATCTCGATCACCATCAAAAGATGATGATAATAAAAAAGAAGGAAAGAAAAATGATATTGATAAATTAAATAATGAAAAAATTGAACAAGATGATAATGATGAAAGTCATTCATCACCAACACCAGGAGAAGCTGAAATGAAAAATAATAATGATGATGACTAGATCTATATATTCATTATGCTTGAGCTTCTTTTTTTTTTTTCGTTGTATTCCATAGTTACGCGCGTGTATTGTGTAAAGAAAATTCTTTCTTTCTTTTTGTTTTTCTTCGTTTGTTTGTGTGTGTTGTCAATGGCTTTATTTCTGTTCAACTGATCGTTGTATGTGCGTGTTTGAAGGAACAGATCATTATTTGAAATAAAACCAAGAGTCGATCACTATTTGATATTAGTTTATCTGATATATGCTACCACATAAAAAGAAAATGCTGCTACTTGAAAAAAAAACAAAAACAAAAGGACGTTAGAATTTTAATTGATGTAAAAGTGAATTCTAATTATGGAGAAAAAAAAGGTCATATGCTCTCTTAATATTTGATAACGGTATAGAAATTATACAATTTCCTGAAAATTTTATTGTAGATGTGAATAATTGAATTTAATAGTAGTAAAAATGCCGAAATCACGTAAAAAAAATGGTACATCGAGAAATGTAACAGCTACAAATGCATCCCCAATACCACTTCTTGATAGTCTTCGTGCACAAACACAAGTACTTGATGAACAAAATAATGATAATGAATCAGATATTGATAATTTAAAAATATCGACAGCTGGTTGGCAATGTGATATTGATGATTGGTCTATTAAAAAAGCAACAAATAATGGACCAGATATATTTCCTCAAACAATACGTTCACTTGAACGTAAGAATGAACAAGCAAAAAATAAAATATTTCCATTAAGACAAATAATTACTGATGTTGATGAAAATAATATCGAAACAAAAGAACATATAGATAATCGAATAAAGAAAACATCATCAAAAGAT
Organism: Rotaria sp. Silwood1; assembly: GCA_905250075.1. NCBI lineage: Eukaryota > Metazoa > Rotifera > Eurotatoria > Philodinida > Philodinidae > Rotaria > Rotaria sp. Silwood1. The sequence goes on from CAJNOP010000028.1 coordinate 391,634, forward strand.
ATTGATTTATTAAAATTAACTTCAATTGTAAATGATCTTATTACAGGTAAACATGATCAAATAGCTTATACGGATTTTTTATTAATACTTCAACATTTTTCTGTACATACATTACGTGATGATCATCTTGAAGAAACTATTTATCATTTAATACAAGCAGCAGTCAGTTTTATACGTTCAAATGAACAACGTTTTGATCCATCTAAATTACAAGAATGTTATCGACAACGATCTATTATCAAAACAAATTCTTCACAATAATTAATTTAAATAATATAATTGTTAATAATAATTGTATATTGGCTCAATAACTCTTCCATTCATAGAAATAAATAGAAAACCGAACAACAACAATTTTAGAACGGTATTACTAACTTATGCAAACATTACAACTAATCAACTTTTTTGAAATGATCGAAAACTAATGTTTCTAACATCGAGTGCTAGACAATATATATATATATATATATATTTACTAACATTTGTTTTATATAAATTTTCAAAATACGATTAACTTCGTTCAGAATTTTAAATCGATTGTTTATAGATATTAATATTCATAGACCTTCATATTATCAATTCAAAAAGACAATGATAACATATCGATAGAGTCAATCTTCATAATGATTCTGATTGATTTTTCATAGATGATCATTCATCAAAACTAAAATAAATTGAATGAATTCGAAATTATTTTATAGTAATTTTATTTCAAGTACCTTTGCTGATAGAAGTTATAATTTGTAATTAATTTATTTTTCTAATGAGACGACTACTCACATTGATACTCGCTATTTGAGATTATATTTGTTTCACAAAGAGAGAGTGTTGATAAGACTAGAAAAATCCTATAATAATTCTTGTCCGTAAGTCCTTGTAGCAGAATTATTATTATTTTATTGAATTTTCGCCTAAAACAAAAATGGATCATTTACTACAGATATGCCACACAAATCGAGTTTGCTTGAAAATTCAGTATATATATATAAAAAAAGTAACATTTTTTTTTCTTCTAGCTGATACTTACAGGAGATTCTACTAGTCATTCAAACTGTTTATGAGCAAAATTTACGATTGATATGTCGTTATTTGATTTCTTGGTGAAAAACTTAAATATTGAGACCTCCTTGTAACTCCAATATGAGTTTTATATATAGATGGGAAATAATGTAACAATGTGGAGATAAATCATTTTAAATTGAAATTTTCAGATTATTTTTGTGAAATAAAATTCATTTTTTTTTGCTGTTTTCTAACATATTTTCGAGATAACAATATACAAAAAGTTACTCGAATTGTGTATCAATCAGTGCATTTCTGTTTTTTTTTGTTATAGGCGTTAGTGAGTGCTGAAGATATGTTATCATTGTCTTCTACTTAATCATAAACATCTTTAAATGCTTTCCAATTACTTTCAGATGTTTATACGGAAAAAAAAATCTAATTCACCAATGATAATTCTTTGTCAGAATAGACTTAGTACATCTTTCTAAACTCTGCTTAGTTATGTCACTAATTTATACAAGTGTTCATGTTCAAAGAATGCATTTGAAACGCTTTGCTAAGTGAATGATTGTTTAATCGTTTTGAAAAATTGCCTGTTTGTGATATCAGCATGAATAATTAATAAATCAAATTGAATATTTTTTGTTTTGTATTTTAAGTGCATGAAATATTCTGATAGAAAAATAGTAAGACTAAGATTGTCAATCTGATCTTATGATTTTGAAAATGAATTAAATAAAGTTGCTGAAGATTTTATTCAAATGAATAATGTATTATATTGTTGTTGTTCTGTTTTTTTTTTCATAAATAAACACAAACAAACATACAGAATTTCGCATATACAAGACAAAAATGAAGAAAAACGAAAAAAATAAAATTTTGTTTAACCAAATTTGCCAGCCGGATTGTAATATGGTCGACGAAGACGTGATATACGCCATGAATTTGGTTCTTCGTATTTGTTGTATAATGGTTCGACACGTTGTTCTTTTTTCATCTTTGATAATCTTGTTGAATCTCCAAATTTGAAAAATTTTGGTGCATATTCAACAAGCCATTTTGGATCAATAACACAAACTTCACGCATATATTCTTTTGTTGTAAATACAAGTTCATGATAACAAAGCCTAAATAAATTTTATATTAAAATTATTTTAACAAAAAAAAAAAAAAACTTCTTATTCATACCATTCAGGTTGTCGATGATAAATTGAACTTGATGGATGAATATAAACAACTTGACTATCGACTAATGTTCGATAACCTATAATAAATATTCATAAATAAAATTAATTCTTCATAGTTTTATTAAATATTTACCTTCTTGTGGATCACGTTTAGCTGCATTACGAAAGAAACCAGAACATATTGCTTTTTGAACAAGTCCAGTTTGTCTTCCACATGATAGAACATCGAGTTTATGTCTTTAAAAAAAAACAAACAAGTTATAATTTATCTTCTTGTATTTATTATGAAAAATAAAAAAAACACTTACCGATCCATAATTCCTAACATTTGTTTACGAATATCTTGTGCACGTTTAAGTGAACGTTGTTGTACAAAATTTTCATAACACCATAAATTTGAAAATTTATTTTGTTTCCAAGCATTATAAACAGCAAGTAATGTTAAATGATCACCTTCAGCTTGATGAAAACGTGCTTTACGTTGATCAGCTTGTTCGGCTTTTTCTTTAGGACGATAGAAAACATTTTGAACAGAAAGCATTGAAACAATAGTTAATGCTTCTTCAGCACAACGTAATTCAACAGACATAATTAACATTTTTGATAATTGAGGTTCAAGTGGAAATTCTGCCATACGACGACCAAGTTTAGTTAAAAGACCTTCATCATCTAATGCACTTAATGCATGTAATTGTTCCATAGCCATAATCATTGTTTCTAATGGTGGTGGATCCATAAAATCAAATGATAATAAATCATTAATACCCATAGCTTTTAAACTTAAAACTGTACTAGCTAAATTTGTTCGTTGAATTTCAGGTACATTAGTTGAAAGCATTTCATCACGATATGCACGTTCCGTATATAAACGATAAGCTTTTCCTGGACCTGTTCGACCTGCACGACCCATACGTTGTTTTGCTTGAGCCTAAAATAAAATTTCGTTTTATTTATTTTTTTTGTTGATTCTCAAAGAAAACTTATTAGTACAATCTTTTTCAAGGATTAAAATATGACTTTAACTTAACCCTTAAAAGCCGAAGTGGCTTCCGTTTATAAAAATGAGAATCTAATTAGAAAAACAGATTATGGACCCTCAGTATACTCGTACTACAGTTAAAAATAACTACCTTCTTCTTATTCTGGACCTACACAACCTCATTTGGCAGGAATATCCATCCCTGTAAAAATTCGAAAAAATAGGAATTTCGATCTGAAACTTTGCCTTTAGATAGTTTTGATAATACTTAATATGCTCCGAAATTTTCACTTAGAACGGATGCTTTCTTGCTGAGATATTCGAAATCCAAAAACCAGCTAAATTTTGCTAAAAACTTCAATATTCTGTATCTCGCGAAAGAAACAACAGTTGTTCCTGAAAATTTTGAAACTTCCTAAACACTACTAGGGCTATGTATGAGCCAAGTTTCATGTTAGAAATACATTGTTTTGATTCTTTCTATGAGACTGAATGTCTTACCAAAGAAATTTTTTATTGATCACGGCACAATCTGTCAGTAGATCGGTTAAAAGATTCTAGAACGCTGACATTGAATAGCTTGGTGATAAGCTTAAGAGTGTAACGTAAAATAAACTACACTGTATGTCGCATCTCCGAATAGATACAACTTTAGGGAAGAAAGGTGTTATTGAAAAAAGTCATCAAACCAAAAAGGTGTTTTGCTATGCCTGACAGCCACCTGAATACTACATTTTGGTCTAGGTATGGTCTCGAAAGTCATATCAATCCAGAAAAATATTGGTTTTTGTCTACAACATTTTTATAAGACTTTGATTACAATTATTTAAATGTCTCTTGGAAGGGACATTCGGCTCTTAAGGGTTAATCCTATAAATTTGAGATTGCCTTTTACTAAAGGGAAAAAAAACTAACATACTTGACTAATTGGTGTTACAACAAGACTGTCCATGCCCGATTTAGGATTGAATACTTTTTGTTTAACAAATCCTGGATCGACAACATAATAGATACCATCAATTGTTAATGATGTTTCAGCAATATTTGTTGCAATAACAACCTATTGAAATAGATATATGTAAAAAAAAAAACCTGCCCATTTGTTTTTCTTTTATTAACATACTTTTCGTGAACCAGGTGGTGCTGGATCGAAAATTTTTGTTTGCATTTCACTAGGTAATGCTGAATAGACTGGTAAAATAATTAATTCTGGAACTTCAGGACCTAATGTTTTCATTCGTTCAAATAAAATTTCACATGCTGTATCAATTTCTTCTTGACCCGTTAAAAATACCAAAATGTCACCTAACAAATAAAAATTAATAAAAGTTCTTTTTGTTTTTTTTTGTAATCAATAATAATACATACCAGGTGGTTCAGTTAAATGAATTTGCATTACAGTAATAAGTGATGCATCAAGATAATCAGTTTCAGGTTCTTTTGTATAAAGTACTTCAACAGGAAATGTTCGACCCGGTATAGTAAAAATTGGCTATAGGAAATAAAATTAATATATTTAAATTAGAAAAATTTCTATAACTTACTGCTTTGAAGAAATATTCAGAAAATTTTACAGAATCAAGTGTTGCTGATGTAACAATTAATTTTAATTCTGAACGTTTTTGAACAGCCTAAAATTATAAATTGTTGATATATAATTTAGTTTAAAATAAACTATATAAAAATGTCAAGGTATTTCTTTTCTTTTTTTATTTCTAAGTAATACCACCTATAAATTTATAACCTTTATTCAATGATAAATCAACATCGAAAAACATTATTCCATATGATTCAATTATTCTCAAGGTAATGAGATCATTAATCAAAGATCAGACGTCTCTTAAATGAAACTATCATATATCTTACAACCTTATGAGAGCTACTTTCTTGTCAGTGTAGTAATGTAAAACATAATTATTATCAAACTGGTTACAGTTCACTATTGATTTGGAAAAAATTACATAATAGATAAGTATTCTTTACGATACTAAGAATATTGTTCAACAAGAAAGTTATACTACTCAACTAACACGTCATTATTTGATTATTATTGTTTTCTTTTTGTCTTAAATAATATTGTTCAAGTTTAATTTTTATAACAACAATAGTTCATAATCAATGAAATAAGTTTATGATCATAGTAATTTTTATAATCATTCGAGAAATCGAAAAAATAAAAAGCTTAAAAATAATTGACATGATGATATTTCGCAACCATCATAATGAATTTTTTAGTTCAAAAGCAAGTTAATATTTGCTGAATTTATTTTTTTTTTCAAAAATAAATTTAAAGATTATATCATAAATAATCAATTTATATGTGACTTACTTGTTTCATTAAACCAAAAAGTACATCAGTATGAATCGTACGTTCATGAGCTTCATCTAACATAACTACAGAATATTGATTCATATCTGGATCAATTAAACATTCACGTAATAACATGCCATCAGTCATATATTTAATTTTTGTTTCAGGTGATGTACAATCTTCAAAACGAATTGTATAACCAACTTCTTGTCCAAGACGACAACCAAATTCTTCAGCAACACGTTTTGCAACAGACATAGCAGCAACACGACGTGGTTGTGTACATGCTATACGACCACGTGATGTATAACCAGCTTCAGCTAAATATTGTGTTATTTGTGTTGTTTTACCTGAACCTGTTTCACCAATAACAACAAGTATTTGATTATCATGAACAGCTTTAAGTAATTGTTCTTTTAATTTATATATTGGTAAACTTTGTCGTTGTTCAATTATACTCATTGTTGTTCGTTTACCAAATGTTGTTTTATTATTCATTAATGATTTTTTCCATTCAGACATATTAGCTGATGCTTTAGCATTTATTTCAGCTGGTGTTAATAAACGTGATGTTGAAGTATCTGAAGCTATTGGATCATCATAATTTGTACCATTAGGACGAAATGTTTCACTACGTTGTTGTTGTTCACGTTGTTGTTGTTTTATTTCACGACGTTCTTTTGATAAAGCATTTTGCATCATAGCTGCTTGTTGTAATGAACCATCAGGATTTTTAACTATTTTAACTGGACTTAAATCTTGTATACTTTGTTTACCATAACCTTTAAGAAATGGTGCTTCTTCATCAACTAATTCAACTTCTAAATCTTCACCATCAGAATCATCTTCTTTTGGTAATATACCTGTGTCTTCATCATAATTTGGTAATTGTGTTACATCAATACATTTAGCATTTCTCATTTGATTAAGTTCCCATTGATCATAATCAGATATTTGTCGTGAACTTTTACCTTTATTATCTTTAGAATTAATTTCAATAGATTGTATCATTGTTGAATCACGTGAATTTAAACGATTTGTTGATAAATAATTAATAGGACCATCGGGATTACGATCATTTTCAATACTTATTTCACCACGTAATTTTCTTGTTAAATCTTCATTTAAATCTTCACCTGTTGTTTGATCAACATCTTTCATTGATAAACTCATTTTAGTATCTGTACATGAAAGAATTTTAACTTTAACTTTTTGATGACGTTTTACAATATCAGATACATTATTAATTCGATCTTTATGAATATTTGATATATGCACAAGTCCTTCTGTTCGATTACGAAATTGATCAAGTCGTACAAAACATCCCCATTGCATTATTGATATAACAATACCATCATAAATTGAACCAACCGTTGGTTTATCTGGAATAGATGATGATCGTTTTTGTCGTGGTGGAGATTCATTACGATCATAATGTCGAGATTTTTTTGATGACCGATGATGTTTTGGTGAAGGTGAAGGTGAACGATCACTATTACTACTACTTCGACTACTACTATGAGAACCAGTTGAAGAATGACGACGACGTTTACGATCTTTATGACTAAACATTTTAAAGAAAAATTTAGAAAACTAAAATGAAAGATTCTATAGAATTTTGATAATATAGTCGAGTTTACATCATTGAGAAAGTTCTTTCAAAATTAAGGTATTTTCAGATTTCTGAAAAAAAATGAAATTACTAAAATTTCTGAAACTTCCAGAAGCTCGTTAATCATATAGCAATGCAAATCAAAGCTATTTAGAAAATATTCGAAATTACGATAATTTCAGTAAGTATAGAATTACGAAAATTGCAACATTTTTTTGTTTTGGGAAGTACTGAACGACTTATAACACAAATGTTTGAAATTTTCCTGTCTGAAACTGTGAACACTGCTGAGAATTCCGAGTAAAATTTACAGTAGACAGAACCATATTCAATCAGTCAAAACTTAATAAATATGATATCGATATATTGAACTACATGACAAAATTCTTCACAAATGCGAGTCTTGTTGTCTTCTTCTTTAATTCTCTCGTATTATAATCCACATCTTACACTTTAAAATATGAATAAGAATATCATACCTAGATTTTTTTCGATCATTTCTTGAATCAGGTGAATGATGATGATGATGTTTTTTCTTTTTCTTATGTTGATCTTCATCATCGCGTTTTATTGATTGACCAGATTTAGCTTTAGCTTCAAAACTTTCTAATTCATCCATAAGATCATCAACAACTTTTTTATCTTTTTCATTTACAGAATTTTCTTTCACTTCTCCATCAAGCATTGTCTATAAATAAACATATACGTCAATATTACTATACAAAAAAAGAATTTTAAATTAACTTACTCTCACAGTTGGATCATTAGGTTTACTTAAAAATGGACACATTGCTCGACGTAATGCAACATCAATTAATTGTTGTGATTGTTCACCTTTTGTTTCATTATGATTTTCAGAAGTTGTTTTTTTTAATGGTGTTGGTAACATTTTTTGAACGATTCGATAAAGATTACTACTAAATGAATCAGGAAAATCAGCATCATTTTCTGCTAATCTCTTTTGAAATAAATCATATGAATCACTTGTTTTAACCATATGTATTATAAATTCAGCCAAGTCTTTATCATTAACACCCAAATGATTATCCAGTTCCGTACAAATTTTTGATACAAGCGAGAGATATTCTAGATTTTGTAAATCTTCCATCTCTGCTTTATTATGAAATAGTTACAAAACTAAAAGACAAATATATATATGTATATATATGTTAACATCCAATGTCGGATACAGTTCAATCTCAGTTCCGCCTAGACCAATCTCGAATTCTCCTATTGGACGTCCAATAGGAGAATTTGAGATTGGCCTAGGCAAATCTGCGATTGGACCGAATCCGACATTGGACGCTAACATATATATTGATGTTGTCGAAATTTCTTTTGGTTTATTTTACTTTGCACTTTCATAACACTTGGTCTAATAGGCTAATCATTTATCCTATAGAAATTTATACCAATGAAGCATGCAAATAACTTGATGTATTAAGTAAAAGTATTTATTTTGCACTTGTCTACTTAATAAATAATTGCTAATATTTCTCGAAAGATATAGATGTCACTAGTGCATGAAAAAGTATAGAAATTCATTCTTATGGTCTATGACGAAATAAAGATAAACAAATTAGACATGTTTAGCTATGGTATGAAATGAGTCAATGTTGATGTCAGCCAAACTGAATTTCATTAGTTCATGTCATACTTTGTTTTTATATATATAGCTAATAATGAGTTATTTTTGAAGAAATTTTCAATGATTTGTTTCTTGCTCTGTTAGTACGAAACGGTGGCTTAACTAGAACAGGGTCATACGACAAATTGCCCTTTGATCAAAAATTTATTATGCAAGAGTTACTGTCATGGTGTGACTATCACTTAATTGTTTAATAGTTATTGCTCATTACTTAGAAATTATTGCCGGTACCATTAGTACAAAATGATTGAAGTTGAAATTCATAGAAAAAGAAAATAAAATTTATTATAAATGACACAATGATAAAATTGTTTTGACACTTCATAACAGACTATTTCGAAAGAGATTAATATTAAATGTCAATTTTTAATATTTATTTTAATTTTTCTTAAAAGAAAATATAGAACTATTTCGTATAAACAATCTTAAAAGTTCCTGTTCAAACATTGTTTGTCTTATTTTCATTTAAAAGTAGGATATTCTTTATAAAATGAGATAAAAAGTTGTTCCCGTGAGAAAAAAATACAATTCAAATCGTTCAGTATGATTCTAACTTTTCTCTGGTGTATAACTCAATCTGATTTTTATTGAAGTATGATAACATTTTAATCACGTTGAGCTTTTTTTTCTTGTATTATTGAATTTGACATTACATCATCATCCATTTGAGCAAACGTGCAATGAGCAGGAAAAAAAGGAAAGAGATGATGCTGACAAAGAGCAGTCATCAATTTTCACCGAAGGAGAAGGGCACATTATATACACATGAGGATGTGATTATCGTATCCAAAAATAGAAGAGAAGAGTGTGCCTAAGTGTATCTTGAAGGTGACGAGGAAAAAGAAATGATATGATCAAGAATATAAATTCGAGGATCTATGTTTTTTTACAATAAAAGATATCGGAGTATTTACTCTATAAGAAAAACTCAATTAAAATTATTTTTTGAGAGATTGTTTCGTACACAATAATTTAAACTTAAACGATTAAAGTAACACTGAAGCTGTGTGCAGCTCCAATGATTTTTAAAGATTCTTTTAAAAATCCCTGAATATCTGACTTTAAAATTTTCTCTTAGAACATATGTCCTATCATTTTCAGTAAGTAAATATGTGAGCTTGATTAGTTATACTCTTGCCGAGAATCAAAGGTAGTTCGAAAGAGCGGGAGGGTTCCCTTCAGGACATATCAATATATTGGAAACAGATCATCGGTATATTTATTGATAGCATATTTAACCTTTGCAAAGTACCTGTGAACTAAGTATACTCTCAATACAATACGTAATTTATACAGTTAGAAATATCATCTTTTCATGTTTGCTAAGGAAAATGTATTTCAGAAAAGAAATTTGTTAAATTTATGAAACAGGCCTTTATTGTAAATATATAGAATTTAGTTTTTTTTTAAATATTCTTTTTTTAGAAAAAGATGAATGTTCGGTCGAAATTTTACTTATGAAAGACTATTAATTTTTTTCAAAAATATTGATATAATTCTTATTATTGTAACATGTGAAGAGAATAACATATTTTAAAAAGTTTACTAAAAAAAAAAAGATTCGTAATATTAGTATAATTGAGACCTATTTTTATTATGAGGATGTGCGTGAAGGTCAATAACGATATACACATAACTTTGTGACTTTACCTTTCGATATCAATATAATCTAAGGATGTTTTTCAAAATAATATGTTTCCTTGCTTATAAAAATTGAGTAACACGTAGTGGTTTTGTGTCAAGAGTTAAACCGGACTTCACCAATATTCATATTGATGATTGCAACCTTCGTAAATCAACAGATTTCACTAGAGAGTTGATTGAAAATAGTATTCCATGTTGGAACGTCTCTGAATTTTTCTTGTGACTTCTGGTTTTCTTTTCATAAAAAAGGACTAGAAATTGTCTAAAAACTACCCGAATATTTAGAAACTTTCTGACCTAGAATACTGTTTCCAAGTGTCATTTATGTTAGTTACTTAAAAGTGTTCAGTCGAAGAAAATGTAAAAAAAAATGGAAGAATATATTTAATTCTCATGATTTCAATATTGAACATCATTCAAAGACATTGTAATAATAATGAATAAAAGTTAAAATTTATTTAAAAGATTTAAGCAAACATATAACTAATTGAACGCTTTACACACACACCCATGCATACTCTCGGTAGGGTTGTTCAAGAAAAATAGGATAGAGAGAAAAAAAAAGGCATATGTGCTGATGCATAACATCATTGAGCTAGGAAAAAAGAAGAAACTTACATAAACAAATATTTTGTCATTCTTTTTTTTTTCTTTTATTAGTAGTAATATATGTGTTAGTATTCAATTTCTATTAAATATTAGGGTGAATAAAAGAAATTAAGAGAGAAGAGAATAAATATTTTTGTCATATTAATATAGCAACAAATTGAAAATTAATTTGATTAGTGTGCTGATGTAGTCATAGTTGTTGTTAAATTAGCATCATTTTCAAAAGGTGATGCACCTGATGATGAACCACCTTCAGCAACAGCACCTTCAGATGAAACACCTTGATCACTAATACTTTGACTTTGTAATTGTGGTTCATCTTGTTGAGAAACTTGTAATACACTTGATGTTTGTTTTTGATTTTGTGAAGATTGACCTGTCATAACAGTTGATCGAGATACAGTTTGAATTCTCTGTGAGAATGATTCTTCTTGAGTTTGTGCTGATTCTTTTGCTCGATTCATATATTGATCACGTAATGACAATAGACTACTATTACCTGTATTTGATTGGTGTTGTTGACGTATGTCTTGTATTGGATTGATACTTTCAGAAACAGATCCACTTTTAAAACGATTACGTAATGCATCAAAACCAGGTGGAGGACCTTGAATATGTAGTGGAGCAGCCGAATGTTGAACATTTGATGATGTATTACTAAGATTTCCTTGTTGTAACATTTGATAATATTCAGCACTATTTACAGGTGGTTCATTAGCTTTTGGTAATGCTGAATATGTCATTGAATGTGTTTTTGAAGAATGAGTCGTTGTTGTTGTTGTTTTTTGACCTGGTCCACTTGATGATGTATAACTCGAAGTTGAATAATGTTGTGTTGTGCTACTTTTAGGTTTTGGTTCATATGTTGGGATTGTTGTTGGACCAGTAAATTTACTCATAAGACCCTAAAGAAAAATAATTTTAATAATAAGAATAATTAAAAAAGAAAAAGAAACTACTAACTCGAATTCCAACTGGTTGTGCAGTTTGTTGACCTTGTATAATTTGTTGCTGATGTTGTTGTTGTTCTTGATATTGCTGTTGTTGAATTCTTGAAGTAACTTGTTGACGTTGAGAAGCTTCAATTTGAGCAGCATATTCTCTTTCTTGTTGTTGAGCACGTTGAGCTGCTTCTAACTGAGCAACATGTTCACGTTCTTGTTGTTGTTGACGAGCCAATTGAGCTGCATAATACTCTATTATAGACAAAAAAAAAGATATTTCAGACATACATGTTAGATGTATTATTATCATAAATATAATTTTCTTCATGATATCTCTCGAAGGAAACATATTTTGTTATGTTAAGATTTCATGTGGGATTAATAAAATGTTAGAATACAAAAAAAAACTAGTACCTTGCTCGTCTTGACGTTGTCGTTCCGAATCTGTTCGAACATGTTGTTGTTGACTTGGAGATACTTGTTGATATTGTTGTTGTCCTCCACTAACACCAACTGTCGAACGATATTGTTCTTGTTGATAAGTAGATGATGATGGTGATTGTTGAGCAGTAGCTCGACGTTGCTGCTCATAATAAGCATCTGATTGACCTTGTTGACCTGAATAACAAAAAATTTTGATGAATTATTTATTGTATAAAAAAAAAATTTTCTTCTATCAAACCATGATGTTGTTGTTGTTGTTGTTGCTGTTGTTGTCGATAAGATTCCTGACTGACATTAGATGAAACAGTCGTTTGAACTTGTTGAGGTCGATAATGATATACATCATGTTGGTCTTGACCTGCAATTGATAATAAAAAAAAAATTAGAACATATAAGAAATTTATATTTCATTTTTCGTGTAAGACCTTGTTGTCGATGTTGTTGTTCTTGATTTGAACGACTTGACTGATATTGTTGTTGTTGTTGTTGTTCAGTACGTTGTCGTTCTTGTTCTATAAAATATTGTTGTTGAGCAAGTTGTTGCCGTTTTTGTTCTTCTTGTTGTTGTCTTTGAATTTGTTGTTGACGTAACAATTGTTGATATTGTTCTAGAAATATTCGATATACATATATATATATTAAGGTTGTATACTTGATATTATTTCTCATCAATTTTATCACACAGTGTGAGTCAAAGATAAGGTCAGTATGATAGATAGATAAATAAAGATATATATATATACCGGGAGTCAATTGACTATAATATTGTTGAAGTTGATCTTCTTGCTGTTGTTGTGATTGTTTCGAAGATTGAGAGGTTGAATGTTGTTGTGATTGTTGTGATTGTTGTGGATAACTAATACCATTCTCATATTGTTGATGTGGATTACTAGTTATTGTTCGAACTGGTACTGGTTGAGCCTATTATAATATTAAATAAAGCGATGATTTCATATGATTTATTGGCAAATATGAATCTTATTAATGTCAAACTCATTTAGTGGCTTACTAATTGGACTTGATGAAGCAATGAGAATATCCAGCTTAGCGAACGAGATATACTGCCAAACTGGATAAAAAAGAGCATTGATCTGTCATCGTTAACGTCTATCTCTAGTACATCAATGTACTTGATATTACACTTGCAATTTTTATAAGAATAAAAAAAAAGTGAAATATACAAGTACCTGTGCATGTTGATCACGACCTCGAGATGGACTTTCTGTTCGATGATCTACTTCTTGATGTGTATGTTGAGCAGAACTTGGTGCTTGATAATAACCTGAAACACTTGTTGGCTGTCCGACTTGTTGACGCGATTCATATGGATATTGCTGATGTTGAGATGACACTTGTGATGATTGTGGCGAAGTTTGTTGTCCGTAATTTCCATAAGCCTGTTGTTGTTGTTGTTGTTGATGTTGAACGGATGATCCATGATGTTGTTGTTCTTGAGTATTTACTGTTCGTACAGTAGCTTTGACTTGATGTGCAGATGGTGGAGCAGTTTGATATTGTTGTTGAGATACACTTTTATTAAAGCCGGCTACAGATTGATGTTGTTGTGGTAATTGATATGAATCGCCTTCAACATGTACATTATGGTCTGAACGAATTTGTTGATGTTGTGAACGTAAGCCTGAAACACCGACAGGATGCGATATATTTTCATTTGAACCAACTGTTGTAATAACTGCTACAGGTACAGCATACGATGAATCTTGTGTTGATCTTTGTGCTTGTGAAGTAGCATTACTCTTACCATCAAAATAATATTGATTGCCACCTTGTTCAGTTTCAATATAGTGTGTAGCCATTTTTCAAACAAAATATATAGTTAAATATTCTTAGACGATTGATTGTGAAGAAAAAAAAAAGACAAACCAAAGATCCGACCAACAAACAAAAGAAATAGATTTCCTACAAATAAACCAAATAGATGAGAGAAGAGAACGGTTGTTCGGTTTGTCTTATCAACACATGATTTTTTCTCGTTCTCGTTTATGCTATTTCCTCTTTCTACTTTTGTCTGTCTATATGTATAGATAATGCATAAGGAAAGCAGTTCCAAAGAGTGTTGACTAAAAAGCAAATCTGTTATATATTTCTTTTTTTCTTAGGGTGGATATTTCTTCCACAATTGATGCAGAAAAGTATAGAGCGAACGGATTCGTATACACACTAGAGAACTCATCGTCTACCAAGAAGGAAGAAAAAATATGCAACAACAACATTCTACCACAACACCTCCTTTATACTCGTCTTCATAGATATATTTTTCTCATATATTGTAAAGAGAAGCGACATATATAGCAAAAAAATAGAAGAATATAAGCAAAAAGAAACGTACTGTGAATGATTAGCACTAGCATTTCCGAACAACGGGACATATGACCTCTACATGTGTCATGTTATTTGTGCTTATGATTAAGACTTACAGATCTGCAATGTTCTTTTGATAATTAAACAAGAAATAGATCATCTATTTTATTAATATTTTTTTTTTCGAACAAAAAAAATAGAGATTAATAATATTATTATCCAATGATATAACAATTTTATTTTTTATTAACCCTAACTATATGCTTAACTAGCATGGTCGACGGTAGATATGGAAGATAAAAATAATTCAAGTGAAATATTAGATGATATGAATCATGATCAATAAGATGTGTCTGTTTGCTTATGCAGCATAGACGTTAATTCTCGTAAGAATACAGAAAAATAAATATTGTCATTGAAAACTAATATTTAAAAAAAAAATCTATCTAAATAAGAAAATATTTTAGATTTAAAATTCGAATGACAATAAGAATATTTCCATGATGTTGCCCTTGATAGATAGCATCTATTATACATTGACATACATTTTTGTTTGTCCGATCAATAAACTTGAATTCGAAACTAAAGGAGAAAATATTCTTTGATTGATTGAAAATTTTAATGAAACATGAAGAATTTTTTCATAGTTTATGATGGATTTCATGTTTTCTGTTATTTAACTACGTAGATCATGTAGATATTACTATGTAAGAAAATTATTCAGATATTGTTTTTTTGTTTAGAATATGTTAATAGCAACAAACGATTCAAGATATTAGATAGAAGAGGTCATTACTCTTCTATTAACAATAACATTGTGTAAACTTTTTTCATATACAAATCACTTTTGTAATAATTAATCATTTCTACTGAAATGAATTGTATCTTTGTAAGGATGTTAATTCAATGCGAGTGCTTGTTAATATGGTATACAAGAGAAAAACATCGGGAAGAAAAACAAACTTTTCTATTTATGGAATATCTACATTGAATATTATTTTATCTGACGAAATAGATCAACAGAAACTGAAATACATACAACGTATTGATTGTTAATCTTGACTTTGTTTGTTTCTTATTTTATTTTTCAGACTGATCGAGAATCAAAATAGATATATTTGTGTTAATTTTTGTAATTTTCAATAATGACTTAATAATTTCTATTTCTTTTCTCATTTGACATAAATTAATAGATGTATCGCTATTATCATGTGTGTTATATTTGATTTCAGTTACTAAGTATTTTCTCCTTTATATTATTTAGTGTTTGTCCAAGAGTAATACTTATCTCTAGGCTATTTTGTCTGATAATTGTTTATTAATATTGTTGTTTATTTTTTCATACATGAGTGTTACTCTGGTCTATTTCTGATGACTTGAATAGGATTCTATCCGAAATATAATCAGCATTTGTTTTGGTAATTTCTATTATAATCTGAGTTTATCCGATTGTAAATCTGATCAGATTTTTTTTTATCTTATAGGTAGAAACATTGATGCGTAAGAATACGAATGTTACTATATTGATAAAAAAAGTCAGTGCATGAGAATATAATTCAATATTAAGTCATTGAATCTGTAATGAATTCTGTACGTTCTATCTGACAGGTATTATTATTGCATTCAATATGAAAATCTTTATCTTTATTGTCTATAAAAAACTATTCAATTTATGACATGCAGCTAACCGACGATTATCTGATTGTTAACGAGAAAACGTCTTCAGATGTATCCTTGTGATGTCAATGATTTTTTTTTCCTATATATACTATATAGTGTTCTAATACAAATTCGAAAGTGATTTTGATTCCTATTGAGATCAGACTAACCTATCGAGCTTTTTTTTTAAATGCTCCAGGTTTTCGAATTTTGATTTGAAACTTCATACATACAAAGAATTCATTTAGATTAGCTCAGATAAAAAAATTCAGAAATTTTCAACACAGTCTCATCGAGATATGAACCTTTCCAAAAAAGCATGTTGGATGTACTATCTATGGAAAATGTTTCTATATCTTGAAAGTCTCATAACTCGACGAGAAATATTTCAAAAGTTGTGAATTTTTTTTTCATGGAAGCCAATCTAGTTGATTTTCCATATGTACGCAAAGTTTCAGATCTAATTTCGAAAATACGATTTTTCCGAAAGCGTAAGGCTTCAAGAAAGTAGATGTATTCAAAATTTGATAGCTTAATTAAATTTCAATAGAAATCCTAATCGTTTAATGACTTTTGTTAGAATACCATATGATATCTATAGGTACAAAGCCGTTGGAATCGAAAAAGGACATTTGATGAGATTCCCGTCTAAGTTTTACGACCTAATCATATGATGTTCTAAATTTTTTTGACTATAATGTATACTTTTCTGAATTTGACATAGTGACAAATAAATAGTTTCTTGTTCGCTATTCTGCGTTATAAAATTTCATTTAAACAGCGTAAGAGTAACCCATTCGATTTGAAGAGCATGGTAAATTCAAGTTCCCCGAAAAGTTCAATTTCTGGATATTCATTATCGAATGAATGAAACAAGCAAAACACACAACTGCAAGAATTCGGACTAAAATTCGATGATCTAGAGATGGAATTCCTTTTTATACATTCTGTTGAAGGTATATAACTCCTGGTTTAGTGTTGGGTAGTGCTTAGGAATTTATTTTATCATGAAAAGTATATAGAATATGGTTTAGGGCATGAAATTGAGATGTATGTTGGCGAAGACAAGTGCTTTACTTACATCCACACCCTACAGTAATAAGATGAGTTTCCTGATTCATCCTAATCCTAGAAATATACACTTAATTTTTATATTCTTTGTATTCAAATTAATTTTTTGCGCTTGTTTCTCAAAACACAGACATAAATTTTTATGAAAGTTTTCTCCTGGTTATTTCATTTGATATTTCTGGATATCAGAACTCTTCATCTTATGTTAACAACGGATAATACATCATAGATTCTTCAACATGGGACTCAAATAAAAACATGTTTTATAATCCTCTTTTCACACGTATTGATAATACATACAAGCTGCACACACAAGTTGTACATTATAGACAAGAAATTTTCATCAATATCTTTTAAATCTTTTGAGAATATAAAATCTCAAATATTTGGAATAAATTGTATTTATAAGGATCAATGACGGAATGATATTGTTTCGAAACTATGAAATGTTTTTATTTTATGTGAAATCGTACCGTGAGCAGCAAGTTTATATGAGAACAATAGACAAAATTTCATGTACATGATTCACTAACAAATCATAAATTGTGTAAAAAAATGTTCTACAAAAAATAGAAATAAGGATTGCTTCATGAGATTCAAGATAATCAAAGGAAACTCACATCTACACCCTTCGTACTTTCAAGTGAATAAGAAATTGCATAGTTATAAAAAAAACCGAAAGTTCAATGGTTTCTTAAATAATGACATGATCTATAAACAAGTGCAATGCAGCACACAGGAAATGAAATCAGTTACATAATTGAAGAAGACAAACCCACATAATCTTGTTCGTTCTTTCATAAAAATCCGTTATTCAGAATTCTATCTGTTCCAAAAGTAAAAAAAAGGCATATATAAAAATATCTTTTTTGTTTTATTTGAATATTATAAAATTTATGTTGTTCTATTTTTTTAATACAATTTGTTTTGAAGTTATTAACAGCATAGGCAAACACTAATCATTTATAATGTAAATATCCATTAAAATGGCATTCTTGAGTCATTGAAAATCAAAGATGAATATAATTTTCTTAGGAAAAAGAACACCAGTTTTCGGTAAAAAAACAAGATAGATTTTAAGAGAAAAGAAAACTTTCGGCATATGATTATAAATGTATATACATATGTTTGCTAGTCTCTAAAAGCAGAACGAAAGAATCAAGCCATAACAATTTCGTAAGCATGCATATTTTGTTCTTTTACCAAAGTAATGAATGAGTCAAAAAGAAAACATCAAAAATAGATATTAAATATTCGTTGTTCTATCATCATGAAATGATAATTCAAGATACGAATTCAAAAATAAAAAGAAAAAATTTAATTTAAATATACAGTAAATCAGATTAATTCGAGCTATTGAATGAAATAAAAATGAAAATAAGATAAGCAAAAATTTGAACAACTATGCCATGTGTCAAATCATTGCTTTCGTAAAGACACTCAAACAATCAAAGAAAAAAAAAAACTACCTACACAAAAATTTACTTTGTTTCTCTTTGCAGATTCTACCTTCTATTTGCACATGCGTTTACGCTTCCAGTAATAACACACACACACATAAAATCATTAAGATTATGCCTATTCAGACAACTTTCTATCAACGAACCTTCTATCGGGATCTATTCTTATCACCAATAAGTCATCAACCAAGAAATGTTTTCATGCGACGAAATTGTAGTGATCGTGTATGCCTTTTTTTGAGTTTTTTACTATTGTTCTATTGTGGATGGTATATTTTCACTTCATCCAATCGTATTTTTGGATTCCAACGTGATACAGCTGAAGAATTAGCTTATAAAAATGCTATTCTTACATCATCACCTATAATAGAAAATAAACAAATATGTTTATCAGATGAAGTAGATCTTGTATTTCTAGTTGTTTCTTCAAGGTCACGTTTTCTTGAACGACAATCAATACGTGAAACATGGGGATCAATGTCTGATATTTTCGGTGTACATTCACAACGTCTTTTTGTTATCGGTTATCAATCTGGTGGTAAATTGTATAAAGATTTATCAAATGAAGCTGCACATGAACAAGATTTACTTTATTTAACTATTAATGATTCTTCAGTTACACTTAAAGAATTACATGCTTATCGTTGGTTAGAACAACATTGTTCTAGTGTTAAATACATATTTAAAACAGAAGATGATCTTTTTGTAAATTCTCTTCTTATACATGAACTTATACGAGAACTTAAAACTGATTCAAATAATGTTCAAAATCGATATTTATATAATATTTCATTGAATTCACTTTTTCTTGCTCAAACAGCTTCTGAAGCAAGTAAATTTCTATTTGGTTGGGCATATCAGCCAGGTCGACCAGAACGAAATCTTAATATTTCACAATATTATGTTACATATGAAGAATATCCAAGAGAATTATATCCACGTTATTGTTCTGGTTCGTTGTTGTTTCTTTATAATCATGCTTATATATATATATATAATGATTCTTGTTCTTGATTTAAGGTTTTGGTTATCTTATGAATTCTAAAACAAGAGATTTACTTACAACGGAAGGTTTTAAAATTGAACATCCATTTCGTTTTTCTGATATATTTATAACGGGCATTTTACCTGAAACTCTTAGTTTTGTTTGTGAAACTCTTCCATTTACTTTCTATCAAGGTTCAACAGATGAATGTTTAAAATTAATTCGAAAGAGTAATACAATAGATTCATTACCATCTAATCCACCAGTTATTATATGTTCAACTGGTCGTCATATAGGACAAAATTCATTTTCTGATTATCATAGAATATGGACAACTCTTAAATATATCTATGCTGATAGATTACATACAGTAAATAATTAATGACAACAAATAAAATATTTGTTTTTCTTTTATGTCTATTCAATTCTAGTTTGTAATTATATTTATGTTTTCATCAGGATTACAAAAAATAAAATAAAATAAAAAAATACAATATAGACAAATATAAATAAGTAACAAAACAATCTTGATTATAAAAATTTAATAAATACAAAATAGTACAACGAAAAAGTTTATAGCTAAAATTTATTCATCCATTGATTCTTCATTATCATCAATACTGTCAACTGTTGTATCGCCTAAAATAAATGAATTGCAATCACATAGTTAAAAGTTAATAAATAAAAGATTTCTTACCATCAGTAAAACTTATATTGCGTTGTTTCTTTGAATTTGACTTTTTATTCGATTTTTTACCACTCGAACTAGAATGACTACTCTTCGATTGAAGTAATATCTTACAAAAAAAAAAAATATATATATATACACATGGAAAATTAACAACAACAAATATTTAACAAACTTCGTGAAGTTTAGGCATAACACCACCAGAAGCAATAGTGACATTTTCACATAATTTATTCTAAAATAAACAATAAATTTATAAAAAAAAATAGAAGAATGATTTTTTTTTAACCAATTCTTCATCATTATGAATAGCCAAAAAAATATGTCGAGGTGTAATACGTTGTCGTTTATTGTCTCGTGCAGCATTACCTGCCAATTCAGCAACTTCGGCAACCTAGAATACGAAAAAAAAATAAAATAAAATAGAAACAAAAAAAAAACTATGATAATAAACTTACTAAATATTCAAGTACACCAGCCATATATACAGCAGTACCATCACGAATTTGCATAGGATAATTTGCGTCTTGTAAAAGACGATGAATTCGATGAACAGGAAAGACTAATCCCTAAAAATAATTGATTATTGAAAATAAAAAATAATTACAGATTTAACTTACAGCTCGTTTTGAACGTCGTATAGGTTTGAAACTTGATCCATTACTACTACTAATACGTTGACCGTCACTTTTTTCTTGTTTAGTATTATTTGAATTTTGAGATTGTTGTCCTTGTTGTTGTTGACTATTATTACCTTGTTCAGTACTACCCGATTGTTTATTTTGACTTGATGATACATTTGTATCATTATTATTATTATTTTTCTTTGGTGGCATTGTATTAGAAATTATAATCGACGAGTGAAAAAGTAAATAGAAGATTACTATGAAGAAGTACGAAGGATAATTGTAGTAATTTTGTAGATTGTAATTAAAGATATGATGATGAAAACACGACTATTTATATAAAGAAAAAAAACGATGAAATGTTCAGAACGTATAAATAAATACGATTGTATTTCCAAAGAAATTTATTTTAGTTCGTCCGTCTTATTAGAAAGTTACTAAACGAAAAAAATTCAAGAAATATATACATGTTGTTGTATTTCATCGATCTAAGTCACGTGATAAAATATCTCGTTATAATCATTTAAATTTTGACTGATATGTTTTTTTTTTCTAATATACAACGAACAGAATTACGATAATTCAATTAATTCGTAAAATTTAAATTTCTAATGTAAAAAAAAATTCGAAGATAGAATTTTCAAACATTTAAAATCTATTATTCAATAATAAAATATACAAAAGAATTATATGTTAACTATTTCATAAGGAGTGATTGCTAAATAAAAAGATATATCTGTAAGGTAGTGAAAAAAGTTTGTAACAGATTACTTAGGGATTTTTTTTCCATAATGTTAAGTTTCTTAGCCAAGTTTTTGATAAATTTCATTTTTTTTACGCTTGTAGTGATACTTTTAAGTTTTGAAGGGAAGTTGATAGAACATATGGCGATCTTTCATTTATAAAAGATGATTTATAGATAATACAAAGAATTATGAGAGTCAAGTGTATATTCAGGTGAATAATGTACGATAGTGTCCTGCAACCGGTTTGGGTACTCGGCATGAAAAAAACAATTTTGGCTCTGGCTCTGAATATGATCTCATATCTGGATCCAATCCAACAATTAATAAGATATTGATGTTTCAAAATATTTTTATTTTTTTCAAACTGCTAGTTTACATAAAAGCATAGAAGTAAAAACTGGTTCAATCATACTTGAATAGCTTAATGTACTTAAAAACAGATTACAGTAGTTTTTAATGAAAACTTATCTATAGATCATGATAAACTATGTGACAAAGTAATTGAATATATGTAGAGAAAAATGAAATATTGAAAAGATGAACATGCATGACCATGATGAAAAAAAAAACCTTCATGTATGTATCCACAGTAATGACGTTAGGTACCAATACTGTGTTCTATTCCAGTGTTATCAGCAACAAGCAAATGTATAATTAGCGAAGTTAATCAGATTTTAAAAGCAGAACTATATCAAGTAAATTCTGAGTTACTTGATTCACTTGCTGTTTTGTGAAATTTGAGATAATCTGTTTGTTATTGTTTATGAAAGAAATTAAATAATGCTCTTTTTCACATAAAGTAACAGATTAAAAATCGTACTGTAAATGTACAACTATCCGGGTTTGGTCACGAAAGGTTGCATCCTTGCAGGATACTAGTGGATGATCGATTCCATCTGATAGATTACTGAAATTGTAGAAAGATATAAAGCAACAATACGATGTCTTTATTCAGTAGTTGATTTTTGTTACCTCCGCCTTGAAACATTTATAATCGAGCAGTACTGATAGGCGGACATACTCAATTGTTAAATAGTACAATACTCAAATAATAGACTTGATTCATTTTTCAATTACTATATTGTATTAATCTAAGTGATTCTTCTTAATTAGCACTTATGAGAAAATTTATTTTCATCAATTTAAACTGAATTACATCCTCTCAATTGATTAGATATAACTTTATGTTTATTAATATTGTGTGAATAATTTTCATGTAAAAATATACGGCATATGAAGAAAAGTACTAGTCGAAATATCGAATATAGAAGTTATTTATTTTTCATTCTCTGCTGAATTAAAAAAAAAAGAACGTCTGTTGTTCAACACGAAAAAAAACAAAGTTGTTTCATACAAGAAAACAAACAAAACAAAAATACGTAGCAAATATAGTTCTCTCTTTTTTTTTTCTTTAATTTCATTTACATTATAATATACATATGAATATATCTATAGCACAGTATGATGAACTTAAAACAAAACCTCAAGAAACAACAAACATAGCAAATAGATATTAACAAACACAAATGAATTACTTTCACATAGAATTTTTCACATTATATAGATGATGTTTTATTTTAAAATAGATGAATCTTGTAAAAAAGTTTGTGTCTGTAAGAGATTCATAAATAATTGTTCATGATCCTGCAATGTTTTTTGCATATTATTCATTGATACGTAACATTTAAATGTAAATATTTCATAAAGACATTCAAGTAAACGATTCCATTGTTTTAAATCACAGGTATGTACACGTGTATGATAATGTTCAAGATGATGAACAAGTAACTAGAAATATTAAAATAAATTCTTCATTTGAGTTTTTTTTTATTTATTAAAATTTAAACTATCAGATATAAAATATTGATTTCTTTTTTTTTTTTAATTTATGAATGGAATTGAATTTCTAGAGAACATACTTGTATTTGTGTTCCAAATAAAAAAATTGGATTACCAATTTTAGGTAAATCTTTTATTGTTAAACGACAAACACGTGATAAACGTTGAAGAAATGATAATTGTTGTTCATTTAGAAATTTTTCAATTTCATGTTCATTAATATGATCATTATTATTTTCATTATTATAATCATGTTGAATATATTTTGAAATATATTCTAAATCAATAAATTCATTTATAAAACCTATTGAACGTTGTCGAAATTTTTTTGTTATAAATTCATAAATATATTTTAATTTTTCTATATAATTAAAACGTTTTAAACGTGATAGATTTTTTTGTCTTGCTAATGCACGTAAATTAGAAAATTTTTTTAATTCAATTTCATATTGTGGCATATTAGATCGATCATATGAACAAAGTAAACATCGACAAGATGTTATACCAAATTGACGTAATTGTAATGTACGTTCATTTAATGATGATATCCATAATGGACAATATGATATAGTTAATTCATCACCTTGTCGAATATTTGATGCACAAACATATATAAATAGATAATCACCAATAAGATACCATAAACAATTTGGTAGACAAGAATGATTAAACATTGAACCAAGTGGATACCAACCAATTGTTGATTTTGAACGAAATGGATTTTGTTGTTGAGTTTCAAATAGAATACGCCATGGAATATAGGATGTCGGAGGTGATAATCGTCTAAGAATATTCATCAAAACATAACATTTAATTAATGGTATTTGAATCTATTTCTTCATCGTTCTTTTACTTAATCCTTTAGAAATGCAATAAGAAAGTTGTATATATATTATAAAGAGATTTTATTGATATACAATCTATGATCGTACATCAACAATGTTTGTGGAGGCATCTAAATTTCATTTCTATATTTCAACATTCATTTTAAGTCGTGTTTTTCAAAGTCATCAAGTTTTGTCGTAAAAATTGCTTAAAGATGACTAAAAAGAATTCTTATCACAGTTACTTTTGAGTTAATATTTGAAATTCACATGTATACTTTAGCTTTATTATACTAATACAAGATATGTAAAATGATAAATATCTCGCAGATTGTAATCTTTTCCTGAGGAAAAAACAATTGCTATAGAATAAAAATACTCTTTCAAATAAATTTAAAATTTGTTTTTTTTGTTTTTAGAAAATCTTCACGATTATTCAATAAGCAAATTCTTTGAAGTTCGGATAAACTTACTTAGAAAATGGTTTTTGCCATTGTTTTTTTGATAATATTGATATTTGATCATTGTCTAATAATTCTGAAGTATCATTATTATTATCTTCTCGTTCTGTTTCATTATTATTTTTTGTTTCAATTAACCATTGTCGAATAGGTTGCATTAATTTAATTTTATCAAATGTTATCCAACTATTATTACCAATTAATAATTGTTTTTCAATTTCATTTAATAAACGTAATGTATCATCATTACAATATTCAATAGTAGAATTTTTATC
Source organism: Rotaria sp. Silwood1 (assembly GCA_905250075.1). NCBI lineage: Eukaryota > Metazoa > Rotifera > Eurotatoria > Philodinida > Philodinidae > Rotaria > Rotaria sp. Silwood1. The sequence goes on from CAJNOP010000028.1 coordinate 416,973, forward strand.
ATTTGTTTGCCAAAAATTAATTGAATGACAACGTTGTTCACCAATAATTCGATTATCAATGCTAGCAAATGGTTGTTCAACAACTAATAAAGTACCTGGTTCAATATTTTTTAAAGCATAAATACCAAAAGAACCTTTTGAATATCCATTTTTAATTAATTCTTCTGGCTATATTAATAATAATTATTAAAAAATAAAAAAACTTAAAGATTATATTTATTTAATACTTACTCGACATGGTCGTACTTCAAAAAGATCATTTCGATTACATTCAGCATGATAATGTGATAAATCAATAAACATTAAAGGTGTTTTTTCATTTTTATGAATTAATAGTTGTTCAGATAATATTCCTTGAAGATCATATCGTCCTTTTATATTTTCATCACGAAGTCTTGTTAATTCTCTTTCAAGTATACTTATGGCTGCTAAATTTTCTCCATTGATTAAACCAATACTAAATTTATGAGATTTAATAAGACTTTCAACTTTATCAAATAAACCTAAATGAAGATGAGCACTAAGACAACGAAAAAGAAGTTTGCTAGCAGTTGTTTTTGGTGATTCAAGTACATGTGATAATTCATTGATGGATACAAGTATACTTGTATCAGCTAAAGCTAAAGTTGCATGTCGTTCACGTAAATAACAAGCACATCGATTTGATAAAAGACGTATACGATGTTGTTCACTTTCATCTGTTTTAGGACCAACTAAAAAGAAAAAAATGTATAAAATAAAGAATATTCCGATAGTTCATCGAAAAATTAAACTTAAATAACTCTTTACTAGTTTAATTGATTTACATATGTCTTTCATTATTCAATTCTATACTTATCAAACTTTTCATCTGATAAGGAAACATCAAATTATAATAATGTTGAAGAGTTCTCTCAGTCTTTTGACCAATGTGATATTGCCGCCGATTAGATATATTCTGATCGTTTTATAATAATGACATAAGAATAAATCACTGAAATTCATGTTTGTGATGAAAATATTGTTGGCAAAGTTTGTTCGACAGCATATTGAGTCATATTAAATCTTAATATATGATTCAACAAAATGATAACTCTTGGAATTTCAACTCTAAAGTACATCAAGTTTTGAGCAACACTTTATATGAAAACAAATGATAGACGATATGTACTAAAAACCACATTGAAATAACAATAAGAATTGCGTAATGAAAATAAAATAATTTCAGAAGAGATATTTTAAACAGTATCTTCTTTTCCAAATATTAGTAAATAGTGGATTATATGTTTTAGTTCAATGTGCTCATTTCAAACAGAAGATGCAAATGAAATTATTTGACACAAAACTTTTCAGAAAAATATGAAATAAAATTCTAGAAAGATCACGGAGACTACTTGAATCATTCAAAATTTATTCATGTTCTTTTTTCCAACAAACTTTTTTGGAATACTGTATATAGGCATGTTATACGTTATTGACATGACTTAAAAATATTAGAGCACATCTATCTCAAGATAATAAAGTTTTCTAGAGCTGATTTTTTACAATCTATTATGTAGCGTTATTAACGTGACACAAAAAAAAGACGTTGACTTTCATTTGATGCATTTTAGTTTAAAAAACTCCGAATTGTAATAACGGGTGGCGCATAATGAATGTCCCACTTTTGCATTCCATATTTTCATCTTCAAACAAGTACCATCAAAAAAACAAAATATACCACAAGATGGAGCGTGAAAAGCTCTACAATCTGCAAAGTAAAGCTTATTTTAATTGTGTCCTTTTTTTAATAAAAAAAGCAAAATTCGATGTGACCAATTTTTGACGGTGCGAAAATGCTATTTTTTTCTATACGAACAAAAAACTTGTTTTTTCTTATTTCATACTCTTATCACCTAATGTATTTTCGTAAAGAAAAATAAAATATACCACAAGATGCAGCGTGAAAAGCTTTACAATCTACAAAGCAAAAGTTATTTTAACTGTGTACTTTTTGGTTTCAAAAAACGCAAAATTCGACACGACCACTTTTCATTGTTTTAGAAAAATCATTTTTTACGTGAACGAAAATTTTCTTTTTTCAACTTTTATCACCTAATACACTTTCGTAGAAAAAACAAAATAGACCACGAGATGCAGCTTGAAAAGTTCTACAATCTACAAAGTAAAGCTTATTTTAATAATGTACTTTCTTTTTTTTTCAGAAGAAGAAAAACTCCGTGTGATCAATTTTCGACGCCACGAAAGACTAGTTTTTTACACAAACGAGAATATTCTTCATCTGTTTTGCACCTAATAAGTTTTCGTAGAAAAAAAACAAGATATACCACAAGATGTAGCGCGCAAAGCTCTACAATTCACACATAGTTTATTTTAAAAAAAATGAGGAATTTCTCATTCGCGTAGAAGATGATCTTTTCGCACCGTCAAAAATTGGTCACATCGAATTTTGCTTTTTTTTATTAAAAAAAGGACACAATTAAAATAAGCTTTACTTTGCAGATTGTAGAGCTTTTCACGCTGCATCTTGTGGTATATTTTGTTTTTTTGATGATACTTGTTTGAAGATGAAAATATGGAATGCAAAAGTGGGACATTCATTATGCGCCACCCGTTATATTGCATTTTTTTTAGGGGATTAAGTCTAAGAGTAGTGAAGAAATAGGGTCTAAAATAGATAGAATAAAAATAATATCCCTATGATTAGTAACAGCTACTACATTGTGTTTCACATGTTCATCCCATCAGGATTGCGCTAACAGCTTTTCATTAATAGTCAGCTGGAATTGTCAACATTTTTCCATTTGTCTATGCTAACAGAACTTATTTAAAAATAAATTAAGCAAAGTCAAATAAAAAGTGTGTCTGTTCTATTTTACCGACTCTAGCTCATACATATTTTTTTTTATTTCGAAAAATAAAGAAAAATCTATTCGTACTTGATTTTCCTTTAGATGCTAATTCTTTTTCTTGCTGTTCATCAATTTGTCTTAAACCATATGTATAAAATTGAATAGCACCAAGATTATCATCAGCTTGATAACATGTATTACCCCATTGACGTAATTGATCAACATTGATTCGATTATTTGTTGAACAACGTGTTTCAAAATCAATCATTAATAAATGTGTATTTGGTGATTCACAACGTAATCCTATTTCACCATCATGACACATTTTTAACCATGGATCTAATATAACAATACATGAGTTTATTGGTAAAAGACGTATTAAACATTCTTGAATATAATTATAAGATTTTATTTGTCTTGTATTCATAACATATGACCAATTATAAATAGATAAACGAAGACAATGTGAATTTTCATCTTGTACAACAACATGTACAGCATAACGAGTCCATATAGGTATAGACATTATTTTTACTGGTAAACGACTATTTAAATGAACATGATTAACACGAAGAAGATTTATTTTTAATTGTGTTGATGCTTCCATACGATCCATCTAATAATAAATAAAGATTTTTTTGTATTTTGTTAAAGAAGGTGTGTCAAATTACGGATTAAACTTCTCAAAGAATCTGAACCTAATTTTATTAGTTTAAGAATCAACATTGAACCCTGATTAGATTTTTTAACCATCGTTCTATTACAAGTCTTCATAGTTTAATAGCACTAGATGTGCTCATTGCAAATACCATTTGTTTTCAAAAGTACTCAAATAATAAAAAACATTTGCAGTGCTCTCTGATAGTCTTAATAGATTTTGATCTAAGAGTCTATTAAAATTTGATTTCGCTTCTTCATAAATAGATTCATTTGTTGTAGGATTCCTCTCCTGATCAAAATCTATAAAAAAACTTCTTAGATATTCAAATCTTTTTCTATTGATAAATGCCAAACAATACTCTAATTAGGTCATATTGTTAATAATCATGATTTTTTTTTCATTCTCATAAAGTTCTAGTTTCTACGCATGCACCAGCGAGATTGTTTCATTGAATATGTGATTCAGAGCCAATTTGTGTCTTTTGATTAATATTCGACGGTTTTCAAAAAGAAAATGTTTCGTTTGACTTTAAACAAGTATCATATTTGGAAGCAAAACAAAAAAACTAAGTCGACCAATATGCGTTTCAAATCATTTCTGCAACTTCTTTTTCGGTCAAATTTTCATCCCTGAGTAGCTTCTTTGAGATATATGAAAAAATGAATTTCATGAAAAGCACTATTTTGACCAAAAGGAAGTCGCACAAACAGTTTGAGATATACAAAAGTCAACTTACGAGGGAACTGCTCGAGGTGATTCACTGCTTTTGACCTGATGTTTTGCCAATAAGTAGAACCAGGTGAGACTAGGAAGCACCCAAAAGGATGCGGGCCAATGGGCCTTCCTTGCAGAACTATAGTCGTATTATTGAGTTTCGCTTCATGCAAGGTACGTACCAAAAAACAGTTCAATGCCGAAGTTTCGACCTGATATTCTATCCATGTATAGCTCTCAAGGTCTATAGAATATCCTCAATGTTTCAACGGAAAAGGATGTTCCTTTCCAGAAACAATGAATCTACAAAAAACACTCTTATTTCACAGAGTAGTCAGAAAAACCAAGTTTTCTTGTATTTTCATTATCTCTGGAATAGAGCATCCGTTTGCACTGAAACTTTTAGAATATTTTTAAAGACCTTGAGAGCTATACATGGATAGCATATCAGGTCGAAACTTCGTCATCGATTTGTTTTTGGTACGTACCTTGCATGAGACAAAACTCAGTAATACGACTATAGGTCTGCAAGGAAGGTCCATGGGCCCGTATTCTTTTGGGTGCTTCCTAGTCTCATCCGGATCTATTTATTGGCAAAACATCAGGTCAAAAGCAGTGAATCATTTTGGGCGGTTCCCTCGTTAGTTCTTTGTTTGGACTACAGATGTGACATTTTTTGAAGTCGAATAGAATTTTTTCCTTCTAGAAAAACCATCGAATATTAGTCAAAAGAAATATAAATTAATTTAGAATTACATATTCGATAAAAAATCATGATTAGTAATAACATAATTCAATTAGGGTGACATTGATCAATAGACAAAGATTTAAGTATCGAAGAAGTTTTTCATATATTTTGATAGAGAAAGAAGTTATACAACAAATGGTTGTTAAGGCTTTCAAAGAGTATTTGAGATGTGTCTTATTATCTAAAAACTTTTGAAAAATAGTTGATGTTTGTAATTAGTACATTGAGCGCTATTGAACTATAAAGACTTATAACGGAATGATGATAAAAAGTTTTTTCGATATCTCAGAAGAAACTCAGGTGTGAAACAAGTTAGGGTTTAGTGGTAATTCTCTAGCTAAAAAAATCAGATTCAAATTCTTTCGGATGGTTGATTCGTAATTTCATACATCTCCTTTATGTGGCTTTTTTTCTTACTTGATCACAAAATGGATCAGCAATTAATGAAATCATTCGATATTTCATTTGTGATTGAAGATTATTTTTTGTAAAACAATATGGTAAATCATCTATTTTATCAAATGTTTTTAATATTTGATTAGCAAATGTTTCATGTTTTTCAAGTACAATTGATTTAGCAATGGGTGTCGAATAGATTTCACCTTTTTGTTCATTTAACTTATTATTATTCATAATAAATAATTCCGAAAGAATATTCGAATAACATAATTTACGAGAATATTTTCTCGACTTTAATTTACGAGATGGATGAGATGATGATGATGATGATGATTGAGAATTCGATTGTGAAAAAACTTGAAGTTTTTCAGTTGAAGAATCATTCCGAGAAGATGTACAATTACCTTAGAGAAATGAATGACATAGAAATTTTAAAATAAAATTACATGTATATTCACATTTTGTTGATTCAAGTGCTTCTGAAAGTTCAACAACAGTTTCTGTTGATGTAGTAATCATTGATTTTTTTAATTTTGCTTTTGACTTGGGCATTATTATAAAATTTTTAAATAAGAGATACAAAAAAAAAAATTAAAACTTAATTTTTTAATCTAGAAATTAAAGAAAAAAGAAATAAAATTTTAAAAACTACACTAAAAAAGATCGGCCAATGGATTATTAACACCTTTTATTGAATACGTTCTCAAGCGACATCATACGATCGTTAATCTTAATTTTATATACTTGAATAACTATTAGGAAAAATTCTTTTTCTTTTAAAAGCGCGTTTTCGTCATCTAGTTAATTCAATTCATTTTATAGAAGAATCTTTCTTTATTTCTTTATGTGGTATTCTCAATTATCATGTTCAGATATTTTTGTTTGTACAGCTATTTTATGTTTAAATTCGAATTTTTTACAATATTCATTTTTTAATATAACAAAATGTACACCATCATCACTTAATTTAAATTCAAATCTACATTTAATACCTCGATATAATAATAATCATTCATATATTAAACAGAAATATTTTCCTAATGGTTTTATTTGTTCATATTGTACACAAAAAAATTTTATAGAATATAATTCAAATAAATTTTATAAATGTTCAAAACAATTGACAAAGATTGAATTAAGATATTATTGTCAATATTCATTTCTATATAGAAAAAAAGAAAATACTTGTCAATGTTTATCAACAAATAAAACTATTCAACCAATTAATAATTGGGTCAAAGCTATAATTAAACTTGGTAAAAGTCATATGAATCCAATTCGAGTTAATAATATAAATCAATCATCTTCAACTTTTGTATATTATCTAATTGGTTTTATTATTTTACTTATTTTTTTGGGCGGTATTATTTCAATAATATGTTATTGTATTAAATTAAAATTTTTTCAACTATGAATATTCAAAAAAAAAGTCGAGGAACATTTAATGTATGCAAAACAACAAATAAATGCAATAACAAAAATAATGTTAGCTCCCTTTTTTTTTTTTCATATTCTATATAGAACAAATATATAAAGTAAAAAACAAACACTTGAAAATTTCAAACATTTTTTCTTTCTCAATAAATAATCAACAGGCAATAAATTTCTTTTTGACACATCATGTCTTGATCATTAATGATATTATTTTTTGTTCGATGCATGTTTTTTGTACATATATCTAATAAAATTTACATTCAAATTCAAAAGTAAAAATGACATCGCCTCGATTGTTTTTATTTCATTATTTTACATATGAAATAATATTCAAATACAAAAAGAAATTCATTAGTTTGATTTGAATGATTGATTTTAAAAATAGCTTGAGAAAAATTTCATAAGACGTCAAAAATAACGAATTTGATAACCAATAAGTTTTACCATAGAAAAGACTATGAATAATTTTTTTCTATATATTCACATATAGTTTCTAAAAGAAACACATGTATTCTTTAGATTTTTTCTAGTTACATATGGCATCTGCAGCAGCACGTTATCCATTAAAACCAAAAACTTTAACATTACTTGAATTATGTCAATCATATCATGATTTTCGTCATCCACCACCATCATCATCATCATATCATTCTCAATCATCATCAAATTCTTCACATGTTCTTACTCGTCGTATTTATCTTCATCCATTAACATTAAATTCACATTCAAAACATCAATCATTAAAAAGTTCTTCTACTAATTCTCTTACAACATTTGATCATGAACAGCGTTTTCATCCAATAAATTCTGATAAAAATCGTGAAATACATCATGTTAAAAATCAATCATCATTTCATGGTCTTGCTGTTCTTTCATCATCAGCTCCAATAGCAACACGTATCAATACTAAATCTGATACTCGACATATTCGTGATAAACAATTTATAAATATTGATGATGATACAAATAGTGATTATGATGTTAGTACACTTACTCTTACTTCAAGTCAATCTAATTTTCAATCACATACTCGTGGTACATCATCTAGTACACATAAAATATGTACACGTCCATCATGTGTAATGAATAATCATAAAGCTTATTTAAAATCAAATCGTTGGAATAAAGTTGATGTATGGTATCATTTAGATCGAACATTACAACGACCAATGCCAAATGATCCACCAACAACACCACTTAATATTGTTGTAGATTCTAATAAAGAAAATGATGAAACACAACAACAATATTCAAATTATAATTCTATTCAAGAAATTAAAATCTATAAACGAAATCCAATACAAAAATCAATTATAGATCAAAATGATGATAATGATAATAATGATGACTATTATATTTATCATGACAATTAATCTAATAGAATTATTAATTTGAATTTAACATAAGAAATACTAAAATTTTATAAAGATAGTTGTTTGTAAATTAACAAAAAACAAAAAAAAACTTTTTTTTTAATTTTGTTCTTTTTTTTTTCATTTTTGTATATATCCCGCTCATTGTAAACGAGATTTTATACAAAAATTGCTAGGGATACATAATAAATAGTTATCTATTTTCTTTTTTATTAATGTTATTAAACAATGTTTGATAAAACTATTAATGATATATATGAAAATCAAAATGAATTAGAAGAGCATTTACATTCGAATTTAAATCAAATAAAACAATCACATCCTATCGAACAGTCAGTATCTACTAGATATACGAATACTAATTCAAATATAAAACGTACTCTTTTACTAAGCAAACAATTAACATCATATGCAACAAAACCTCAATCAAAAGTAACTATTTTGGGTACAGATCGAACTACATTTATATGTGCATTGACTATGGCTCTAAAGCGATATGTCAGTGAAATTGTTGTATTCGATCAATGTTATAATCGACAGATGAAAACATGCTTTCAAGATGTATGTAAATAATACGAATTGATTTTTTTGATATAAAATTTTATTTTCTATTCTATATGAAAGCTTGCTTGTGCTTTACAACTTTGTCCTATTTCTCGTTCAGTCAAACTTATATATACATCTGATATTGCATATACATATAGATCAGATGTTATTCTTATCACAGAAATGCACAATAATAATATAAATATGGATCAACATGAGAAAACATTTTCATTAAAACAAAAAGCTCAACAATTAATTAATAATCTTCATGGTAATCCATCCATTATTCAACGTCTTCTCATGGCTAGTCCAAATGCTGTATTTTTGATAGTTAGGTCTTGTATTCATTCGTACCTTCGAATTTGGCTAATTTCATTATCTTATTTTTAGGCGTTTCGCCATATGATTACAATTCATTAGTTGTTAAATCGTTAGCTGGTAATCATTGTCATGCTCGACAAGTATGTGGATTGAGTTCAGATATTTACAGTCATCGACTACGTTATGCTATAAGCGAATTACTCGATATATCAAGTAAAAATATAACTGGTTTTACATTGGAAAATCTTGGTAAATCGATAGAACCATATTGGCCTAGTATTACTATAATTGGTCAAAGTCTAAAATTAACTGAAAATGATAATAGAGCAATAGAAGAAAATTTTATTAATCAACCGATGAGTAATAATGCACCACAAAATAAATATCAATCAATAAAATTAAATACAATTCAAAATGATGCAACAATGAAAAAATCTAAGTATTTAATATTATTTGTTTTTCCGTGGATTCAAATTCGAAAATATGAGTTTTTCGCAAACCTGAAACTTTTAGAAAATACATATGTTAAAAATTCGATAGCTTAATCAAATCTTAAAAGAAACTAAAATCCTTTTAGAGTTTTTATTAGAACACTATTCAAAAAAAAAAGAGGATTGAAATCAGAAAGGAACAGCTGAAGTTTTCTCATTAGCGAATGATTAGGTATCTTTTATATAGATATTCAACCAAGACATTGCCAAGTTCAAATATACAAAAGTTTCTAAAACAAACTAATAGTCAAAAAAAGACCACTTCTTATCATTCAAAAAAACATGAGCCTATTTTATACATGAATGAAAAAACATCCGTTCGAATTCAACAATGGGTTCGTTCAAGTACATTTCTTCAATCAATAAAAACCAATCATAAAATTATTAAACAAGTAAAACATTATCAACAAATTGAATCAAGCATTTCGAACAATTCTTCAAATATTATTGAATCACAACAAAATCGCTTTCAACCTATTCAAGATCAAATTATTAAACATTTGAATGGATGGCATTGTCTACAAATATTATATCATCGTTCATGTTACTATACTTTAGGCATGAATTTATGCCAAGTCATTCGTTCTTTTATGAGTAATTCACAAGAAATGCTTATTTTATCAATTTATATCGAACCATTTCTCAAACAACAATTCACAAATAAAGTAATAAATTAGAAATAAACATAACGAAAATTAAAAAAAAATCGATTGCAGCAAAAGAAAATATTTTTTTCAAGAGGCAATAAGTGTTTTAAAAACAATGTTTTTAATCATAGTTTTCAGTTTTTGTCAATCGCAACCCACAATAGAAGACCTGGGTCTTCTATTATGAATAGGAGTTCAGACAAACACAACTTCTCAATAGGAAATAAAACGTAAATACTTTAGTGCGAGTCGTATAAGGACGATCTCAAGCAAAATCAAACATATCCATCTTTTCTATAACTTTTGAATAAGTTCTTTTAGGATAGACACGTGTAAAAATATTGGCTCTTTCAATTGATTGTTAGTTAAAAAGTAATTAGCAAATATTTCTTTAATCATATGCAGAAAAAAATCCAAAAGTTCGAGGATAGATTCTACGCCACAAATTGCATCCATCAACAAAATTTTTTGTCATACCATCATCTAGAGATTTTGAAGAAGCATTTGTATCGTTTGTCATTGATTTTGAACTTTTCATTCGGTAATAAGAGCATTATTTTGAAAAATCTCTTTGAATAGACATTCTGTAGTCTCTCGAATTATCGACATTTAGTTTTTAAAAATGTTACCTCAACTTGAAGTTTTTTAAAACTACAATGTATTAAGAGAAAGTCGATGTTCTTTTTTATGCCAAGTCGCTAAAGCTAGTTTTTTTTTTACTGACAACTGCTCTAAATAATAAAACTGATTCATTTCCTATATCTAGAGTAACTTAACATATAAAAGTTAACTCTAGGAAAGTTCATTATTTCAAGATGAACGTGTTTTAATTTTAAAAACTCACCTCGTTAACGAATGATTTGATTCATAGATAGAAAAAAAAAATTCCAATTGTTATTTTATTTCTTATTTGAATTCTTTCTATTTAAAATTCGTATGAAATCGAATGTAATCAATCATATTTAAATTGATCCAAAAAATTGCAATAAAATAATTATTTTATCAAAACAATCAGTTCTCATCAAATATCAATATATTCTTTGATTATTTCTTCTTACTTGATATAGATTGAATTGGAAAATACTAATCTTTTTGCAAGTATACCTACTCTCATACGTCGTTATGGTATTCATGCTATACTCAATTTTAAATCACAAGTAGAATTGTACAATCATGTTCAAAGAACTCTTGAAGAAAATCGAATATTTCGTGATATAATGAATTATCCATTACAAAAAACACTTCTAGTCTACGATATTATCAAAAAAAAAGAAAAAAACTAATTAACTGATATAAAATCAATTAATAAAATATATCCTATTGTTTTGTTTTTTTTCCTAGTAAAACAAATAAAGGTTTAACAATGAAAATGAATTTCGGAAAGAGAAAGAGAAAAAAAAATGATAAGAATCAAAAAAGACAAAGAAAACACGGCACATACACAACAGAAAAACAATTATGATGAAAATAAATCATTTGATGTAACAACAACGATAACTAGTTGAATAAAATGATCGTCTTGTTATTTGTGAACAACAATCATGAAACAGAGCTTGGTTAGAAACATCATTGTTGTAATTTAGAAGAATAATTCCTACGATATGAAGAAAAAAAAACACATTTTAATCGTTTATATCAAATCAATACAATTTAATTTAATGAAAATTTCTTTTAACTGACTTACTTGAAAAGACACTGTTAGAGAGGATGACCATCCATCGTGTGAAAAGTGGTATCGTTTTGTAGAGTAACTACTGGTGTATTGAATGATGTATAGGATGTTGTACTTTCATCAAACTCTCATGACTGATCGGCTATATGCTAGTCAATGGACATTATAGCAATTGTGGATACTACATATCGGAAATCTTAGTATTTTTCTTAGTTTCTGTAATTTTTAGTGTTTATGAAGCTTTGAATTCTTCGATACTCCTTCTTAGGTTATAAGCGACTAATCGTACAACTTTTTCATGAATTATATGACCAAGCTCTATCGGTGTACGGATTTTGTTGTTCTTTGAGTTGAAGTGTGGCATAGTAAAATTGACTAATGAAAGGTTAATAATTCCGTTCTTGTATGGATAGAAAAATATGTTCGTTCTGCGATAAATATTCTTCTTATGAAAAAGTTCCTATCTATTTATAATAAGTTCATCATATCCTGTGATTTAATATGTATAGGTCTTTCGAATAATAGTAAAAACCTGTTCGCTTTCAGGTTCCTGAAGAGCTGCACGAGAACTGGCAATTTTTTTATTTTCATAAGAGATCGAACATATATTGAATTTAATATGACTTCATATTCTAATCACATATAGCTACGCAAACTCTGAATTCGTAACGAATAAACTAAAATAACAACTAATCTTTGTTATAGTTCATTTCCGCACCTGTTTAAGGACTGAAGCACATTTTTTTTTTGATATTTTCAAAAGATCTACATAGGTCAAATGATCGGGCATGATGAAATCGTCAATAATAAATAGAAACATTTTCATTGCATACCTGATATACTTTTCTGTCCATAGGAATTGAATAATTGACTATTCATTAGCCAACTTAAGTATAACGCACTTCAATACGGAGGACAACCAATTCATGTACTTACAAAGCTTGTCAGAAAAGCCAAAAATAATAGAAGCTAAGAAAAATATTAAAGTTTTCACTACAAAAAAAGCTATTGTCAGTATGAATAGATATACACAATTGCATTATCTATAAACAAAACTTTATATTCGGTCATATTACTCACCGTTATTATAAAGATCCTTTAACTCTTACATGGCTTCTTAGAAAGTAACAACGCAACATTTTACAAACCATTCGATACACCAATAGTTATTCTACAAAACGATAAAAATGAATTTTCTAATGAAGAATGGTCATCATATCCGACATGAGCCTCGAATATCTTCTCAATGCATGTAACTCTTGCTTTAAATAAACAATATTAAATATACAAAGCATTTGTTATGATTTCGTCCTTTCGAGTTTTTATATGCATTGTTTATGTACTTGATAACAACAGCAAAAAAAAGACATGAAATTCAAAAGCATACAATCAAAACAAAATCACAATACACAAGCAGTGTGATTAATGCAACATACAAAAAAGAGATGAGGAAAAAAAAAGAGGAGCATAATCTTGTTAGTTGTACAATACGGTGCAAAAAGCAAAAACAACAATTGTAAAGTGGTTGTATCACTGACCTTCTTGTTAAAAGTTCGACAAATCATAATATTGTTGGTTTTCCGGCAAAAAAATGTTTCTAAAACAAAAAAAAGAAAATCATTTCTGGGTTTCTTTCTTTTCCAATGATTAATTTCAATGCTACGTACGAAAAATTCATAACAAGACCAAGCGACGGCCGTACTTGGCATTTGATAAAGAACACGTGGTGCTAAACCTTTAAAAAAAGCGGCTATACCACCTTGAATATATATCACACGAACAGCGCTTATAAGTCCTCTTGCTTCTGCAGTTGCGAATACTGTATTTCCATTTGTTGTTGGTGTTATATTTGGAGTTCTTGGTAATGAACATGGTGGTTCACCAGTTGATGCTAAACAACATTCTTGTGTATTTAATAATGTTTTACAAACATCTAATGGTGTTGTTATGGCTGCAGCTATAGCACCAGCTCCAGCACCTGATATAACATGTGATAATGGATCATATGTTCGTGCATAATTCAATTCATCTTGAAATAATTCATAAGCAATAAGATGTACTGAATGAAATGGAATATTCATTGTTAATTGAGTTGTATAACTTCGATAGAGTACAGATAGACCTTCACGTTGACGAATTTTACGTAAACAATCTATTGCACCAGCATATGGAGATGCATATATTTGAAGACGTTGTTTAATAGCTAAAATATAATAGATTAATTTTTAGTTTATTAATTAAAATATATATGCATATAGTTTTTACCATCAGCAGGTACCATCAAAGCATCATGAAATAAAGTAGCAAAACAACCGGCTATTCCATTAGCAAGAGGATTATGACCAGCCTGAGAAGTTCCACTTAATAATATTTTCATTCTTTCATAACAAGAAAAATAAAGTGCATGAGCTGGTCCAGCTGCTAAAGCTACAACATGCACACCACGAACCTAGATAAAATAACAATATATAAATTAATCTAGATGTAAAATAACAAAGAAAAAAATTCACCGACAGGTCTGAATATGCCTTCATTAGTCATCATTTCTCGTATAGCATGTGAAATTCCTCGATATTTGGCATGAGGATCAGGATTCATACATTGCATTCGAGTCTATTAAAATTTAAAGAAAATATTTTTGAAAATTATTTTAACTAAATAAAAAAATAATTAAATATACTTTAACAACATCAACGGGATACATAATACAATGTTCACCAATACCAGCTAATGCTCCAGCAGCCATATGTATAGCTGGATGCACTGATTCGGGAAGACTTTCATAATCATCAATTGTTGCCATTCTTACTGTTTTTTATTGACTATTGATTGGATTTGGAGTTTAAAAAACTATTTTGGTTATAGATAATATTATTGAAGAATGCAAACGTGAAAGCCTTTTCATTATAGATCGAATCTAAAATTAATGAACCAAATAATATGCTATTTCCTCTATCTTACGAGTTTTGTACGTAAAAGAAATAGAGAAACAACAAAAAGATACTGTTTTATCTTCAAACTCTGCTTCTAATCATATAGCGAGAGCAAGGTCAAAAAGCAGAATGATGCTTCTTCTTTTTTTTCACAAGGTAAAGTGCAATGAAAAAAAAGGATGAAATCGCGTGCACTAGCATATAGGTAATGAAAAAAGAAAGAGAATGATAATGATGATGCATATTTTTTTTTATTCTCTTTCCTTCTGTGTAGTTCCTGTCTTTTTTTCATCATGTGAGATGGAATCAAATATCATATTTACCACCAAAAAAAAAGCATATATATTTATACGACAGGTTAATTCATTTTTGTTCGTTTTCTATTTTTTCTTAACATCTTTTTAATGTGTTTTTTTTCTCCACATGTTGATTTTTTCTAATGCCTGTGTATAAATGAGAGTAAATTTCGAAGTTATAACAACATGAACAAGAACAACAATAAACGACTTTCTGGAAAAAAGAAGAAAAGAACGAGAAAATTTAGCATCTGTAAAAGAAGAGAAAAATAATAGACAAATCATCATCGATTTGCTTTTATTTTTTTTTTCTTTCTTGTTTTTGTTTTTATTTTGTTCTTTTATTTTTTATTGCTGCTTGCATTCAGGTTGTTGACCTGCACCATTGGCACCAGCACCTGAACCTTGTTTACCACCTCGAGATTTCTATTTAGAAACAGAAGTATATGTTATTTCATCTATGAAAATTCATAAGAAAAATTAAAATAAAATACTCACGCCGCCAGCACCACCTGATGAACCATGTTTACCACCACCATGATGATGTCCACCTCGACCACCTGCATGATGATGATGATGATGTCCGTGACCTATATAAAATACATTAATATTTCAAAAAAGAAAATTTTCTTATTTACTTTCATCTTCATCTTCTTCTGGATCTTCATCATCATCTTCATCTAAAATAAAACAAACGAAAAAGCTATTAGTACAATCTTTACGGGTTTGACATGTCGAAAAACGATTTAATACATGTTACTAATTACAGACAGATTGCTTTTTGAGACATATTTCTTTTTGTGTCCTTTGATTTATGAGTGTCACCCTCCTTTTTGACAGCTTCTGGTTCTCGAAGGCGATGTCAGTGAGTTTTTGTAGTTTTCTTTTCCTAGGAAACTCTAGTTTACCTAGAGCTGCATTCTAGCACATTTATAACGTTCCTCAGACTTTGTCTATTTGGATCGAACACTTTTTTGAAAATATTTAAGACTATCTGAGAAGTAATATTAAACTTTTCAAAAAGTATTACTATTTTTTGTTAATGAAAGACATACATAAAGATCCTGGTATCAAAATCAGAGTCTTGACTATCAAAATCCTGTAAATTTGAGTATGTAAAGGAGTTCAAACTTTTATATCTATACTTCAACACTCCTTTTAGATTGTGTTCCACATAATTTATTAGTTTTTGTTTTGCATTTTTTTTTATCTCAATATTCTTACCTTCATCTTCATCTTCGTCGTCTTCATCGTACTAAAAATAGAAGCAATAAAATTTTCTTTTTGAAGTATTTTATTAAACTAGTTATTTTTCTTACATCTCCATCATCTTCATCTCCAGCTTCACCTGTGTAATAAAGTACAGCTTTAGGTATAATTGAGTCTCGAAGCATATGACCAATTTCAAAATCAGCTGCTAACATGCGCATTTCATCACTATCTTCAAGTTCAGCATCAAGTTCTTCAGGTACTAAAAGAAATAAAATATATTTCTTTACAAAAAAAAAAAAACAGAAGAAAATTTTTTATTAAATATACCAGTTGGTGGTGTAAAAAAATTAAAAAATGAATCTGTTTGTACTTCTTTAGTAACAACACGAATAGTACCACGATTTTTATGTTTTTGTCGTTTTTTAACCATTTTAATAGTTACATTTTTTCCTTTATTCCATTGAATTTCACAACCTTTTGATTTAACAATTTCTGGTCCTTCATATGATAATGGTTCATGTTCATCGGGTCCCGTACGAAGTTCATAAGATTTTGTTAATATTGTATTTGAAAAATATTCATTTGATGTAAATTCAAATTCAATTGTAAAACCTTTTTGTTGTGGTTCATCTTGCATTGTAATACGTACATCAATAAGATGTTTTAAGACAGGTTCATCTTGTTCCTAAATCAGAAAAGAAAAATACAGAACTTTTTACTTTATTCAAATAATGTTATGTTTACAGTACTTTTATCAGCTCTGAGAGAACATCTGAATTTTTGAATACTTGTAACCAAAATTCTGGAATACCGACGGCTTTTTCTAAAGAAAATAATAATAAT
The DNA here is from genome assembly GCA_905250075.1 of Rotaria sp. Silwood1. Taxonomy (NCBI): domain Eukaryota; kingdom Metazoa; phylum Rotifera; class Eurotatoria; order Philodinida; family Philodinidae; genus Rotaria; species Rotaria sp. Silwood1. The sequence goes on from CAJNOP010000028.1 coordinate 434,094, forward strand.
AAATAAAACTATATGATTATTCGTTTTTCTTGTTAGTAGTAGGTGCAAAATCTGTCACAATAATGAGAAATTTCCCTCAACGAAGAGCAATTCTTCAAAACCTTTTCCTACTGTTTAATTATAATATAAATTAGCTCTGTCAATTAGATATTGTCTATTTTCCTTATAAGATAACGCTAATGGCCTTAAATCCTGGTGAAACCCTCGAAGCACAGTGGACAACCATTTGAAAAAAAGAATTAAAATCTTAGTTCGAATTTTAATTTGAATACAAGTTTTTTGTAAAACTAATCATATCTAACGATAGCTTTTATTTAGATTAAAAGCTCATTCAAGCTTTCTATGGACATTATCATCATTACGTTCACATTTGTTTTATATCATGATATATTTAAATAATGAACGCAAAGAATATTTGTAGTTACTCAGTTATAATTTGATTATTTCCAGGCTTCAGGCAAGATGCAATCGAGTTTCTTTATCTACTCTAGACATAACAAAGTTTTCAAATACTCTGGATGATCTATCTATGATAAAAAGATACAATTTTATCGGCAACAAGCGTCATCAGAATTTCGCAAATCTTACTAATCATCATCATTCATCGGAGATAGGATTAATAATGTATAGGTTTTACTCAACAAATATATAAGAAAATTACAAGTCATTCAGACTGTCTTTGTATGACATGTATAATACATGATACACACGTGTCGTGAATGAAGTCTTGAGTGAGGATACAAGTATTTTGGAAGTATGGTACTATTATGACAACATGCAATACAATCCAGAAGGATGATACGTGAAAGAACCCAAAGCTTTCTCTTGAAATTTATGTTGCTTGGGCATTATAGAAAATTTTATGTTATACACCGAAACGAAAATGTGTGAGTTATTTAAACTCAACCATCAATTACCAGATCTTTTTGGAACTTTCAACGAGATTCTTCCAGATTTGTCATGGAAGAATGCCGAGTATCTCTAGATTAACAAAAACAATGTGTTGGGTCGTCTTGTAGTATTTCAGATGTTTTTGTTAGCTAATAACAATTGAGATAAAAGAAAAATAGCGTATATTATTTTTCAAGACATAATAATGATTGTTCGAAACAGTCTACTCGTATAAAATTTCATTAATAGTTCAAAAATCGACTTACAAAATTAAAAATATATGTTTATTTAGTGCATTGGAAAATATTGTACTTGTTAGACAATTCTTAAACCTTCAAATATCATAGCATTTTTGCCCATTTTGGGAGGATGAGGTGACGAGTAGAGAGTGACGATAGAAGTTAATGGCTAGATTGAGAATTAGCAGGATAAAAAAGTTTTCTATGTTGTTATCTTTTCTCCGACGGCTTCATCGTGGTTCGTAGTAAACCGTTTGTTATATACACACGTATATATCACAAAAAACAAAAGAAAGGTTAATCTAAACAACGAATAATACAGAACTAATTCTCTAATACTACTCATATTTAGAGAACATAGCAAAATACAATGTAAATGTAATATAAGATATTTACATGTCAAAAACTTTTATGTAAATAATAATTTTCTGAAACTCGAACAATTATCCCTAACGCACGTGAATATACACCAATAGAATCTATAGGTCTCGGTAGTAAAATTTCTCTAATTAAATGAACCTAATATATCTTCAATCTTTAACAAACATACTATATTTTCTATAAGCAATAAAACTGAAAGTGAACTTTTGCAGTAAAAATTTTAATCATCAATATAGCATTATTTATAACTTTGTTTTAATCTTGATCATATTTTATCTATTCTTTACGAATAATTAACCAATCTTCTTCTGCATCATCAGACGGAGACAAACAATAATTTTCCAGGGCATAGAAATATATCTTATAAAACATCTGAGTGCGGATTGACAAGGTTATCTTGCTTCATTTATTCTTTTTTACTCTTGGTTATCCTTTCCTAATTGAAACACTTTCATAAAACATTCATTCCAACAACTTTTCTACATAATATTCATATCTCAAATAGAAGAGTTTGTTTTTATATAAATGATCAATAACCATGGGCTCTAACAAAATATACTAACCGAAATAATATCGTCTCGCAGATACGAATGCTTCTATTTTTCTTAACAATTCCCAAATAATGAGAATAACTGATATATTATATCAATGTATAAAAGGACAAATGAAAAAAAAAACATCTGCGGTCTTTTATAGTAGATGACATTGTTATGTATTCAAGGTCATGCGAAATAAATATCGAGGTTTTTCTTTTTTGTGATCTATATTTCTATGAAATCGTAAACCCTAAATTGATCATTATCAATCTTTCAGATTAATCCATCATCATACCTTCCTCTTTTTTTTGTTCGTCGGTTTTTTCTCCAGTTTCTGCTTTCTTAGCTTCTTCATCATGCTATAAATTAACAATATTACTAGATTATTCATATCAAAACTAATAATTCATACTTCATCCTCATCAAATGCACATTTAGCTTCAGCATCTGTTGGTTCATATATTCCTTTAACAATATTCACACGCTGAAAAGAACAAAAAAAAAACAAAACAGAATTAAATATCAAAATAAAATATTAAAACAAATCTCTACTTTTTCATAAAGTGGTTGATATTTGTTTAAATATCGACATTCAAGTGCATGAACTTCTTCAAAAAATTTTGCTTCAATTTTATGATGTTCAACTTGAAGATTTCGAAGTGCATTTACACGACGTACAACTTCTGGTGGTAAACTATAAAAAAAAAACAAAAAACAAATCAAATTTATTATCTATTTGTGTTCATAGTCTTTTTAAAATTATGCATAATAATCATCTAATAGATAACTATTATGATAAAAACTATCGTTATAACGTACATTTACTTGATCAAAAAAAGGAAAATAATAATAATAATAGCAGAATAGTATACTAGTACTAATAACTTAATAAGGCAGTTATATATGCATGCCGAAATAGTAAAAAAAGACTCTCATATACATATATCTTTAACCTAGATTTCTATGACATTTTGTTGTATTTCTATGATGAGAATAGAAGAAAAAAAAAAGAGTCTGTACTGTATTCGCTCTCTGTGTTTTCCTTTTCTAGATATTATAAGAAGAAATAATGAATGGTTATAAGGTCATCGTGTTTTTAGAGATCTTTACATCAAATATCAAGATATTCAATTGAATATTCTAACAAATTTCTATTTAGTTTAATACTAAATGTTTTCTTGAGATCTCATTATTCATCAGATAACCTATATATCGTTCGAGTCGAGAAGTTTAACTTGTAGTGACAATAGTGAAGACAAATAAAACTGCATCTCTTACAGTAATACATGAAATTTAGACTGGAAACTTTGTTAAATAAAACTAAAATTCTTTTAAATCTTCTTTCTGAATCTTAATGACACAACAAATGAAAAAGACTCGAAAGCGAAATTTATATTTACAACTAGAGATGTGCGAAACTAAGTATTTTTAATTCCAGTTTAGAGAAAAGTACTCCAAAATTTATTCGTATCACATCTAAAAAGATGTTTTTGAATTATGATCTAATTTGCATGACTTATAAGATCATTCGTTTATTACTATAGGATATTTAGCTTTAGCCTTTAGTTTCAATTGAAATAAGTTTTGTTCTTATAGCTCCGGCACGGCACATCTCTATTCATGACAGCCAATGATATGAAAATAGCTTAAACTTCTCAACTATAATCATATATAATAATTTATTTTGACTGTTTAATAACTATTACATCAAACAACTCAATTTATTCAGATCTAACAAGGGTGCTTTTCCCAAATGAACTACGAATATTTTGAAAAGAATTTCTGCCTTTAGCTTATTGCTGCGAAAATGCTACATTTTTTTAAATGAATGTCGTGATTCACATTAGAAAGACTGATTTTCAAATTTCGACATGAAGCTTTGTAAAGACATAGGTCTTAGTGAGAAAAGTGTCTTGTAGAAATTGCAGATATGTTTGCTATTCCTATTTTAAGATATTGCAATGATCAAAGCTTGTCTCTTACATTCTCATATGTATCAGCAGATTCGATGTTTTTATTTCAGGACAGAAGCAAATTGAAAAATTTGAAATTTTTCCAAATCTATTTTCATCAAGGTCTATTTCTATGCAAAGTCTTAACTCGAAATTCGAAAAATCAGCTTTTCTAATATTCTTCAGGGAGCCACAGCATTCATTAAAAAGATACCATTGAAATGTCATAGTTACACAGCAAATAGCTAGAAGCACAAAATATTTTCAAGATTTTTCATAGCGCATCTGCTCCATATAAGAGGTAATCACGGCATATTCAAGAGAATCAAATAAATTTTAGTTGAAAACTATTAAAGATTTGATAACATTTTGTTCTGGATATTGAACGTGCTGATACTAAGACATTATTGGATATCTTTGTTTTTCTTTATTATACCTTCCAACAAGAAATGATCCAGCATCATCACCCATTGAATCAAATCGTTGTTGAACATTTTGAAGAAAATCTGGATTTCCTAGTGCTGTCGAAGGTGTACCGGCAGTATTAGCACCACTAGCTGATGGTGACGTAACTGCTTGTGCTGATGGTAATTGAGCACTGGTTGCTGATGATTCAACGGTTGATGTTGGTGCTTGAACGTTATCGTTTTTGTCCATTCTGTATTTCTTCTGAAAAAAATCCATAAAAAGTTAATAAAATTTCCTAACATAATGTTCTACGAAAAAAGAAAACAGATTAAATACACAAACACATCGAATTTTTAATCTAGAGAACATTCTAAAAGAGAAAAGAGAAATCTATCAGAAAACAAAAAGACGAAAGATAAACGTTTGCTGCGCAATTTTTTGGATTTCTTTCTTCATATGTTTCCATTTTTCAATTGACCAATCAAATATCGATTGAGCAATATATTTGCAATTTTTTATCTATTTCAATTTTCTTTTTAAATATATTTCATTATCATAAAAATAATTTTTTGACTAGATTTATTTTATTAAAAAATGTATTCAAAAAAAATAAACATTTGCCTAGCGACCTCATCTATTGGATATGACAGTTAAACAATGGATTCAGGAAAAAAAAATCACATTTGATCATCATAGTTATTATTATTTTTTTCTTCATTTGTATATTATTGTTTATTATTTAACTCATATTGTTTATCTCATTTTAATTCAGATATTTAACATTTTCTAATGTCGAATTTTGGTGATTCAACTGATATTGGTGATTCTCCGGAACGTACTGGAATACCTAGTAGTACTAATCTATCATCATCAATTGATAGTGAAGAAACTGCTTTATCAAAATATGAACATGAGTTGGAACGGATGATAAATGAAAGTTTAGTTAATGGACAAGATTTATATACACAAAAATTATTTATTGCCTTTCAAAATGCTGCTAAAGCTGTAACAAAAATGTTTCGTGGTAAGTTAAAACATTGTATAAAACAAAAAAAATAAAAATTATTCTTTACATAATTTTTTTTAGAACGTTCTAATGGAACTGCCAATTGGAATACATTTCATGCAGCAGCTGGATCAGTTACAATGCTTTATAAAGGTAAAAAAATTTATATAAATTTATATAATGTTGTTGTTTTTTTTTTTCTTTTCGATTTGTAGAAAGTCTTGATGCATTAAAAGATTCCATTCAATTAGGTATTATCAATGGTGAACAACGTAAAACCAAAGAATTATTATGTTGGGCACGTCGTAAACAACGGCGTCATATACGTACAGAAGAAGTTTATGATTATTTAATTGGTCGACCACCATATCGTTTTGCATCTCGACCTTATAATCCTAACAGTTCATTAGCAACAACCGAAATTGGTAGTACGAACAGTGGTACAACAAATAGCAGTAGTTTACGTCGGCAAGATTCAGCTACAGAATTGACAACAAATCAAAATCAGCCTATTGTTGATGATCTACAAACATTTCGACAAGCACTTGTCATGCATGGTAACGAAAAAAAAAGAAATATTTTATTTGATTCTTTTTTTAATTTTAAAACTATTATTTTCATTATTTTTAGATATTGACAATGCTAATCGTAATGTTCATTCGAATTCATATCGTCATCAATCCCCATCACCACCAACAACAGCTCAACAACTTGAAAGTTTTGTTCGTCAACAAGTTGCTGATCATTTAGCACGTAAACGTGATTGGCATTCAGCAGATTTATTTAATGGTTCAAATGCATCGGATTTTCAGAAACCAAAACGTGGCCGACATATGTGAAAAAAGAAAAATTAATATTTCTATTTAAAAAAAAATCAGCTTATTACGTATCTTTTTTTTTTCGTCTCGGCTGTATTTATTATTATTATTATTATTTTTTTCGCGTAACGCGGATATTTTTCTTTTTTTTTTTCATTTTTGCTTATCATCCAAATATCTTTTTTTTGTGCTCTCTTGGATTTTCTTTTCATGTACAGTTGTTTAATCCTGTTTGTTCTCTGTTTTTTGTTTCTTTTGTTCTAACTATCTGGATGATATTGCTCAATTTAACTTAAAAGGTTTGGTATCGTTGTCGTCATTTCCTACTACTCTAATTGATCATGTTCCTTTTTTTTCTTCTTGTCCCACTTTCAAAATAAACAACTATAAACAAATAGAAATACGAAATTAATTGATGTAATCAATAGAATAAAGATGCATCAATATCTATTTGTTTTTTTCGTGAAATTTATCATGAAAATAAATCGTATTTTTATTTGTTTTCAATTTTCACAACTGATTTATTTATAGAATCACAACATATTATGACAGCATTTAATGATAAATTGTGGAACCAATGTTTAACAATACTTAATTTAAAACATGCGTTTCTTTTTTATGAATCAATTAATGTATTAAGAAACTTTTAGGTGAGAATTAAAACTTAATGAAAAATCATTTTCATATAACTAAATTTATATTTCATGATAAGACTTAATTAAATAATCTTGTCGAAATATCACATAATAGAAGTAAATAAATAGTTGTTTTAACTCAACATTTTACATTACTAAAAGCAATAAAATAAGAAACAACCGTCCATAAACCTTGATACAATGTCATGTGTACTTTGTATCACACATGATTAGTCATGTATTTACTTAATAACATTATGAAAAGAGTAATTTATAAATTAACTTATAATAAGTATAAGTATGATTCCATTCGCCGACATATTAATTTTCTCTTGTTGAAATAACTTTTGATTATTATCTTTATACCATATGAAGAATATGTTGAAAACAAAAATCAATTTATTAGTTTTTGTTTAGAGATTAAAATCGGACACCTTAAATACTACATTGATACTGATATCAATCTGTATATATTGATCATGAATATATATATATTTATATATATATCTATATCGAAAATCTCATTTATATTCATATTTATATAATTTTGTTTTGTGTCATGACATTTTTAGATAGCTCGAAATAAACTTAATAATTCATAATTCTTCAAAAAAAAATGTTTCGTGACTATTTAGCTGATTGCATTTTTTTTAGAAAGACTATGAATTGATAGCTTGTTTTTCCTATTCTTGTTGAAAATATTTCATGTTCTTGTTATAAAAATAAAATTAATTGTCTATATACACATTTATATTATACTTTTTAGTTATGTTTAACTCAGAGATAAACATGTTACTAAATGACAAAAACAAAATATTTTAAACAAATACATTGAATTAATTATTTTACTATTGTTAAACAATTATTATTCTATTTAAATATGGAAAATAAAATTTTATTTTAACTTTTTGAATGAAAGTTTATTGACATGTTTCTTTAATTAGAAATACTTGGTTATACATTCTATATCTATCACGATCACTATTACATTTTGTATTGTAGTAAAAAATGTTCACGTATTATTCGTACATACGTGAAAATTCTTCATCATGAAAATTTTTTTTTTTCATTCGACGAAATAAACTACAAACATTATCTCGTATTTTTTTTTCTTATATATTATAGGCAAATGAACGTTGCTTTGAATGTCAATCGTTCAAATTCGAAGATATTTTTTCTGAATATTCTCTCATTATTTGTATCAACGTTATATTAAAACAGACCGAACGCAATGTTAGTAAATATCTGTGCATTTAACCGCATCAAGGCAAGATAAAGACAAATAAAAGATAAGAGTGCATTTTTTTTTCATTCGTAAAGCCAATTAAGGAGAGTTCATATTCGTTTAAACTTGATTGAAATATTAAATAATTCGTTTTTTGAACCAATTCAAAACTTACATTTTAGTGACAAACAGTTTTTCAGTTAAATGAAAAATATTGTTTTCATGAATTCAATGATTGTCCTTCTTTTGCGTGTAATATATATCAAAAAGTTGATATATACCATTAAAAAAAATAAAATTCAATATTCATTGTGTCATTGAACGTATGTGTATTTGCTTTATAATTCGATAACAAAAATAAAAGCAATCAAAGTCTATGAAATTATTTCTTCTATGTTCGAAAAACAGATGTCATTGGTTTTGCTCAACATTCTCTCGCTCAATTTTCACACACATTCACAAAAAATTTTTCGTACAAATATACGAAAAGAAAAAAAAACCAATAAAGAAACATCATCATCATCTGTCTACAAGGCACACTAAAAACACAAAGGAATAGTTTTAGGGTAATCATATGAACGAACAAAGCACAAAAACCGGGGTGGGACTGTTACAGAAAAAAAAAATAAACGAAAGCGCAATATTAAAAAAAAGAAAACAAAAAAACAAAACTTCTCATCGATCTCATTTTGGTGTTGGTAAAGACAGTGATGATATTACAGTATCATTTGCTGAAACTTTTGTTAAATGTAGTCGTTTAAATTGCTCAAGTGATGCAAGATCGCATAAAGATTCTAATTTATTTCCAACTGATATCGATGAACCATTAACAGCTATTTCTTTTGTAGAATCAACATTTCCACCACTTGAAGTAGCATTTATAGGAAGACGAGTTATAGTGGAACCACACGAAACCAAATAGAGACCGCCTTAATAAAACAAGTTAATTCAATAAAAATTCTGCTAAATTATTTTAATATTTTTAATCAACTTTGCTTACCAGTTTTAATAGAATCATTTGAAGGTCAGTGTATAGTAAATAGAAAATCAGAAGAAGAAGAAGAAGAATATGGGTGTATACATGCATGATTTATGTGTAGAACGTGTGAAGGCCAAGAAAAGGAGGTTGAATATTGTCCAAGTACGTGTTGTAAATGTTCAAATGATATATATGTATTTGTTTCTTTTTTTTTAACCCAACAGACCTGTCCGTGTTCGTGGTATTGTATTTGCACTTTTAGTCCGTATTGATGAATCAAATGTTGTGTTAGCTGAAGTTACGTTTGTTTTAGGTAATATATTTGTCGGTATTTGTGGCATAGTATTTGTCGGTAATAAAATACGATTAATATTGGTATATGGAAGATTATTTTCTGATGAACGTAATGCTTGTTGATAACGACCATTTCTTGAACTATTTTGTGAAACTGCTATCACCTAAAATAAAAAGACAAAACAAGAAATAATGAAAAACCTATCTAATAAGTTAATATATAAGCAACTATTGTTAAAGTTTTTCATCAAAAAGAAAAAGATGTACATTTCTTGTTGATCGATTTTCAAATTTCGATTGCATTTGTTGCTGTTGATTACTAAAATATTGTTGAAAAACTTGTGTTGATGCTCCATTGTTTGCTATATATCGATTTAATTGTGCATTAGGAAATTTTGAACCGACTTGTTGAACCAAAGAAAGATTTTGTGATGATTCAGCTATATCAATAGGCGGCTAAAAGAAAACCAGATCATAAAAAATTAGGTTCTTATGAATTACTTGATTATCCAACAAAAGTCAAATCGATACTCAAACAATTACTTCATACAAGATTATATGCCGATTTAGACATCGTGCCGAATACGTGATAATTCACGACCATCAAAAAATGCAAAAAACACGTATAGGAAGATCTACCATCATAGGCGACGCACTCGCGAGACAATAGAGTGTAATTGCTTCCCCAAGAACAAATTCAGAAAGCTACAGTAAGTTATTGCTTTTTATAAGCGTTTCAGTTTCCTACATTTAATAAGTGCAACTCTGCTACGCATACGAACATGAATCGTATACCAGTAACAAGAATTTACTACTTCTCCTAAAGAAATGGCCTTGCACTATTTATTACTAACATCGTTTATGATCACCTAAAAAGGATCAGAAAATCTCATTTTGCTGTCTACCTCAATTGCAAAAGAACTCGGATTTCAAAATCACCATACGTCTAGTTTATAATAGGTTAGTATTCTTCGGTTTTGTGAATTTTCACAAGGGAAGCACAGTTCTCGATTAGGAAAGGGAAGGGACTCCTTCCAAAATGTCCAACTTTCTCCTAATATTTTACTCCACTTGAGAAAATTTCATCATGAGGTAAATAGGATTGGAACAGGCCCTGGGAAAGGGATGCAGTCAAGTGAGTCTCCTTCTTCTTTCTCCCATCGGTCACCATTTCTAACACTCTGAGAATGGAAGCATTTTCAGTCGACTTTCTAGCCCTTTCCAACTCTAAACAATTTCAAAAACTCTCAGTGAAAGTAACTAGCGAACAATCTTTTTTGATTTTGCTTATGATGATCATGTTGAAACTGGCTATACTTTTGAATGATCTCGTAATCGGTAAAACGTCTAGATCAGTAGCTAATCCCATATGAAGTAACTGTTTAAATATAGATTTGACTTTTCACGATCATTTGGTTTACAAGAAGATATAAAAAAATTTTATTTTCTTTAAATTTATTTACTGCAGCATGATATTGCGTATTTGTTACTGTATTAGTATTATTTGTGATTGGAACATTCGCCATGGTTCCTGGTGTACCGAATAACAAACGATGACACATATCAATAACACCTAGTTGTTTTTTAAAAATTATAAAAAAATTTTTTCAGTAAAATTTTCTTTGTTTTTACTTTCTTACCCATTCCGCGCATGAGAGTTTCACGTTGTTTAAGTAATGTCATTCTTTCAAATTCTTCATTTTCATCTATTTCCGTAGGTCTTAATGATTCTCCATAAGTTTGAACTGGTGAAATGGCTAAAGTGGCATTCTAAAAACAATTTAAAAAAAAAAATTCTATTATTCTTAGTAGTAGATAATAGATATATGCTTGAATATTTAGATACACTAGGCAAAGAAAAAGAATAGCAACGATGAATAGTGAAATAGTTTACCATTGACTGACGATGAGAAAAAGCCAATTTCTATAAATTTTCTCCAGATTAGTAAATTAGTTAAGAGATAGAGGAGAAAAAAAATGAAATAATACGAAAAAAAGGAATTATAATCTTACGGCTGTCAGACGTTTTAATGGTGTTCGATTAAACGATGAACTTCTTGATGATTTAACAGTTCCTAACGGTCGTCGTGTTGGACTTTCACCAAAAACTTCTCTTGAACTATGATTACTTGCACCGGAATATACTTTTCGATTTTTAAATGCATTTAATTTATCTTGTTTTCTTTGTAATTCATCAATTTGCGCTCTATTATATAAAATGAAAAAAATAACTTAATGTTTCTTCTCTTTTTTTTTTGTGTCTAACGGATGATGATCAAAAAGTTTTTAGACAAGATATGTGCTTACTTTTGATTCGATAGCAAGTGTTTCCAGCGAGTCAAAAGCAACGATTGAGGATCAAAGTTTTGTGCTTTTCTTCGTATATAGGCTTAGAAATTTCGTCTTAGTTTTTGTTTAATCTTTAAATCCCTTTTCGACTATGTTGAGAACTGTTGCAGTCGATTGTTTTGTATGACGATCACTTCTCTACAAAATACAATGTTTAACTAAACTTTAGCGCTTATCTGGATAAGAGTACAAGCATTTTTTTTCAAGAGCTCCTTTTAACTTAAAACAGTTGTCAATTTTTCAAAAATAAGTATTTAAGAAAAAACGAACTTTGAAGTGCCTTGTCAGAGGACAAAAAAAAATTCAAATCCTACATTCTATATGGTAAATTTTGATCTACAAGCTGACACGTGAATAAAGATCACTATTTTTAGTTTCAAACTATCATAGTGGATATACAACAATGTACAGAAAAATTGTTTGTGCAAACCAATTTTTAACCTTTTTGAAGGTTATTTCGTTACTCTGGAACAAAAACTGACGAAAAAACCTCTCCAGATATCAAACCGCTTTTAGGTGAGATGTTATTCATTTGATGAGTATTAGTAAGTAATAGAAGGCTAGAATAGTTTGGTTTTTTGAGTCTTCGTGCTTAAGCTATGGAAATTTTAGTAAGAGAATGATTTTAAAAATGACATGAATAAATTCTGGAGTAACTTTCTCGAGTCTGAGATTAGAATAAAAAAACTTGGTCTGGCACGTCTCTAATCGTGAGACACTATTTCTAAGGTCACATTCGAAAACAGTATGTTAACTCATAGGTTTTCATTCATCAATAATACTTTCTAGTCAGTCAAAAGTGCACTAACATTTTGTCTAAAAACTTTCCCATCACTCGTTACGCTTAAATATACTTTGCTTGTTCTAGTCTAGCTTTTGAAGCAGCTGTTTCTGAATAAAGTGTTCCAGATTGTGTATAAAATTTATCGTATTTTTGTGCTGTATCAGGACCCGGATAAATTCGTCTATAATTTCCGATGTGTTGATCTTCCCATTTTTCAATTTCTTTTTGCCATTGTTGAGCAAGATCTTCTTGTTCTTCTCGATATTTACTATCTTTTTTATTGATTTTATGAAAAAGTCTTTCTTTTGCACGTTTTTTTTCTTCTTCTATAAATCGACGTTTGTCTGCTGCTGGCATATTTAATAGAAGTAATGTATCATATATAAGTGCATCTTTTATTTCTCTATCAAGTTTTGAATCAGTGGTAAAACTTGGAGAATGATTTACCTTGAAAAAAAAATATTTATTTTTGAAATTGTTGTTATGGCTTATTTTTTAAATTTAAAATTTTACTTCAAGAACATAGGGCTTCAATTTTCGATCAATTAATATATCAAAACCAAGAATTTCAAAACAAGCACTACCACGATAATGATTTGGAAAACAAGCACGATAATTATGTTTAAGAACTGAATGTGCAGATATAAGAACTTTTATAATAACATCATCAATATCCGCCCATAATTTTGCTATATCATAATCATGTTCGACTAACCATCGATTAATTGTTGTTATTCGACTAAACAAAAAAAAAGGAATTTCTTTTGATTATTTCTTTTGTTTTTCTGTTACCGTTTTGTGCCTGAATCTTCATCTCGGATGAAATCATCAGAACGTTTTTGAATAGCATAATTAGTTAAATGCATAAAAATATCTTTCTAAAAGAAAATGAAAGGATGTATTCGGTAAGCTAAATTAAAATACTAATTTTGATCGGAGGAAAAAAAATTAAAATTCGACTAGAGATAAATTCATAAGATCAAAATAATTTAAATCTAAGTAAAATAAGTTGTACAATCGTCGAGTTTTGAATCATATTTTGTTGAACAAAGAATTCCCAGTTTTTTTGGTATGGGTGAAACGGATGGTACTTAGTCCTCTACATCGAATGGTTTTTATTGTAAAGAAAATCAAATAAAGACAAAAAACAATGTTCTTATTTTTATTTAGTTCAATGAAATAATAACATATAAATGTATTTTAGTTTAACTGTATTTGTAGCAAAATATGTATTTTTATTATTTTCAGAGTTTGTTATGATGTTTATATCGCAGGAGAAATTAGTATTCAAGAAAATAAAAAGCCTCTGTAACTTCTAATTGCTCAATTAATATTCATGTATAGCTATTTGATAACGAAAAAAAAATGAATAAATGATCGCAATCGGCTAAGAATATGGAAGAGAAGAAAGAGGTGTATGTCACAACGTAGTCAACATGCTATCGAATGGGTAATTCAAGACGAATCGTATTTAGTGAGTTGTGCAGAGTCATTCCATGACTAAAAGTATTGCAATTTGCACAAAATACTTCGTAGATGCGTGTCGAATTATGTAGCCACTTAATCATGGCGACCAGCTAAGGATATGAAAATTATTGCAGTTAATATAAACAGAGGATATGTGACTATCTTTAGTACGCATGGCCACAATCTAGTCACGACCGTAATAAATGTAAGTTACGGCAACTTCAATGGGAATAATCCTCATTCTCAACTAGAAATGTTCAGAATAAGCATGTTCGTACCTTGTACTTTGACTGAGAAAAATTTTCTAACCTTTGACCCGCCCTATTGTGTAGTGATAGAGTACTCTTGCACATCTCTGTCCTCAACAGATTATTATAAACACTCTATTTTATCAGACATTTTTTTTCGATGAAATTTGTAATTCATACATGTATGTTTACACTGCTTATCGATACGATCGTTTTAGTTAGAGTTTGTCTCGCTGTGCTTTCATTCGACTCTACTTTTCGTAAAGTATGGAATTGCATGAATTTATTTTTAGTCGAGTTCTAATTTTGCCCGATCAAAATTGAAATTGAAATTTAGCTCATAAGATATATTTCAAATTAAAATTTTCTTTTTTTTTTTCTCATACACAATTTGAACTTGATGGTTCTTCATATTGTTGTGTAGTAAAACGAGCAAGACCATCTTTATAAACAAATATTCGAAATGGATCACATGATGTAACAGCCACATAAACACGTAAATCAAATTTAAACCCATCAAGTAAAAATGGCTAAAATAAAAAATGTAAAACAAAATATTTTCATAGATTTAACTAAATAATTTTCATACTCGATTAACATATACTTGTACAACAAAATTATCAGCGCTAAATAAACCACAAAACGAAAATAATTCTTTTATTTTTTGTTTTGTTTTTAATAATTTCTTACGGTTTAATATCTTTTCCTGGATTTTTTGTTATAAATATTCCACGTCCTTGACAACCAACATCCGGTTTTGATATATATGTTTTATATTTTTTCTCTGTATAATATTTAGCAAAATCGCTATAACTATTTTATTAAAAAAAATAAAATAAGATAAAAATTAATAACAAACTAAATTCATACTCAGCGGGAAGACACCATGCTTTTGGATAGAATGAATAATCTTTTGGAAACATTTTAATCATACGAGACATATTTCTTGTTAAAGAATCTTTTCTACATATTTCACTCATACCCGGAAAATGGTTTATTTTCTATATAAATTGAAAGTTATCCAATATTTAAAATGCAACAAAAAATAAAGGTATTTGATTTACACTAACCTGCCATTTTTTCATTTGCGCAACTCTTTCAATTCCAACACTTGTATCTGTCCAATAAATATTCCAATCATCTTCATCAGCTACTTCACGAAAATTTAATCGTTTTGCTGCTCGTCTTACACATTCATATTTGCACATGGATACACAGATATAGTAAAATCTTTAAAATATTAAAGTGTAATTAAAATTAAATAGGTTTTTTTTTTTTGAAACTTTTGATCAAACCTTTTTCGTTTTTTCTTTGTTAATTGTTGTTTTCTATTATCATTTTCATCTTCAATTATTCCTGATGCAGATGATTGAATGGCTCTCGGTAATATTCGTCGATCATCATCTGATTCACCTGCTTCTTCTATAGGAAAAAAAGTAAACAGATTAGAAGTTACTTTTTCCTTATGTTTAATAAATATAATAAAGAATATTTTTTTTCTTACCATAATAATCAGGTAATGGTGCTTGAAATTCAATTGGATCTTCAGTATCTTTTAATGATAATTCAACAGCTTTATTCATTGTTGATTTACCAATTATGGTTGATGGTACATCATCTTCTGATGATGATGCTCCACCACTTGATGCACTTGAACTTATTCTGCCTTGTCGTTGTCCTGTTGTTGCCATTTGATTTTAGAATATTTTATTATTAATAATGTGTGACAGGAAATGAATATTTTTAATCAAATAAATTTGTAAGTTTATAAAGAATTATTTTTTGATAATGCTTATGATTGAAACTATTTGGACAGAAAAATTAGAGTTTCGATACCGAAAGCCATCAGATTAACAAAAGATCTTCAAAAATACGATTAAGAAGTGAAAAACAAATTGCGAAAAAAAAACAAAATAAATCTCCTTGCAGAATCAATATACACATTGTTGTTATGTTGTTGTTACTATTATAATGGCAGTACATTCATTTTTTTTTCTTTTGCAACAATACACTACTATTCCTGATGCACGCAGCCATTCAAGTAGAGAGCAATAATAACATAACGAAGAGAGAGAGAGACACAGACAAAAAGAATAAAGGAAGAGAAAATAATCGGCTTTAATTCTTGAAATTGGAAGATTATACATTGATAAATTATTTCGCTTTTTTCCATTTAAAAAAAAAGAAAACGAAGGAAATATTTCACTTACATTGTCTCTAGAATGTTTGTTCATTTTTATGATCATACAAAAAAAAAAAATGATTGATATGAAAAAAGAACACTTGATAAAATACTCATTGCATAAAAAAAATTCTCTCTCAATCACAAGTGATTGACAGCTTCATAAGGAAAGAAAAAAAAATTCCTCGATTTTTAATTAAAGAACATTTTTGCTTGAACAAACTGGTGACCGGTGGAGGAGGGGGTCGAAACGAAAGTTTAATATTTCAAAAGTTCACAACATTTCTTTTTTTTTTTGTTCATTAAAAAAAAAAGAACTAAATATTATGATGATTGTTTGCACTTAGTCAACAATCGAATATATTGTAAAGCATCAGTTTCAAACAGGCTCTTATTTCGATGTGCGTAGAAATAAATCAGGTGTCAATTTTCATTTCATAAGGTTCTGTGAAAGATTGTGTATTTTTTTAAACAAATTTCTAAAAAAAAATTAACTTGAAAAGTTTCTTAATCAGCGCATTTTTACATACATCTAAGGAGAGGAAAGTCATCGTCTTATACGTCAAAACAAGCCATTGCCATCTTCCTTTACTTGTTATTCAACCTGCTTTTCTTAGCAACCGCCAGTACCATATTCGATTATGAATTACATTCAGAGACATCTACACCTTTTTGATTATTGGACAAGTGTTACTTGGGTTTTTCCGACTATGATTATGATTGATATGTTTTTTCTATTTAGCATCAGTAGATATAAATTTAATATTTAACTGATGATACTTTGTTTTTAATATGTTTATGTTTTAATGAAACACTTGAGTTTCAATAATATTATCATAATTTTATTACTAACATAAGTAATAACTGTTTATGAAATTTAAAATCATGTTTGTGAATTTATTTTTCTGTTTTATAATAGTTGTCTACTCATCATTATATTCTAGATTTGTGTCTTATCTAAGAAGATATTTTCAAAATTTTATTTGTTTACATTGTTTTAAGAAATCTATCTGTATTTGTAACTGTATTGATAATAGAATATTGTCTATTTCAGTTTCAAGAGTAAAAATTATTTTTCTCTCTAGAATATTTTTACAATATGATATACTCTGTTTTTAGTAGATTTTGACAGAACTTGAGAACTATGATTTTAGTATAGAATGAATTTTCAAATACTGAGAAATTTATTTCCTACCAATTTGTAAAGAGGCAAATAATGACTTTTATATATAGACGGAATGTACACCAAAGTCTTAATGATGTTTTTTTGGTCATATTATTTTGAAAAACTAGAAATAATCGACGAAATTTTTTATTTACTTGATATTTTTTTTTTCTAATGATCTTAGTTTCATATTCATTTTTTTAAAGTAATACATTTAAATATGATACATAGTGTCTATTCGAGCATATTACTTTACAATTATGCTTTTTTTTCAATGATGAAAAAAGAAAAGGCCTATACATTCACATGAAACCATGCATTTTTGAATTAATGTCATGTTTTCAATAACAAATGATAATTAAATTCAAGCGAAGTTAAATAAAAAGAGAGCCTACAACATAAAAAATAATAATTCTATTTATAAGAAATCTCAAATATAGAACAAAAACAAAAGAAAACATACTTATTTTTTGTCTGAATTGCCTAAAAAGAATATTTGACAACAAGAAAAAACAGCTTCTCAGTATACCTATAATAGCTTAAATTAAAGACTAGCAGGCTTAAAGTCAATACTTTAGGATAATGGTTATAATATGAGAATTCCTGTATTTAGCTCACTTATACACCGTTCTACTAAAATGATATCTTGATCTTATTCCTGAAATGATATAATAGTTATTCATCTAAGATCAATAGTCAAATATTTTGAATTCGATTTCAACAAAACTTTGAACATATCTTTTTAGTATAAAATAAATCATTACTAAAAAAAAAGGACACATTTAGATATTGAAATGATCAATCGATTATTGTCGTCTCAGGAAAATCTTGATTCAAGTCTGTTAACAAAACTCTTACATAGTAACAGTTTGATGCCAGAAATCATTTCAGTAACTTTGATAGTACAAAAAATTTCTTTGAGCTAATATATTTATTGCTTTTTTTCGTGATGTCTATTGGTGTGAATATTTCTCGAATATATAGACTTTTTTTCTTCAAAAATAAATGATCATATACTATTTCTAGATAATGTCTCATTATCATCATAAACGTCATCAATCACGTTCACGTTCACGTTCACATTCTCAAGTGAACAAACGCGACACTCAACAAAATCGAAATAATGATCGATCAAAGGATTATGATAGACGAGCTGATTCTAATGAAAGACATCATCATTCAAGTAAGTATTTTTCTATAAATTATTAAAAACTCTTTTCTGCTAATATTTAGTTCAATCAAACAGACAATATCCTTATCATCATCATCCACCGTTTTTAACTATGTCAATTGATGAAATCATAAGTAATGCTGAACAACATCCACCTTTTGTTCAAGCATTAGTTCGTGAACTGTTACTTGAACGAAAAAAACGACAATTAACCGAAGAAAAATTAAATATATGTGAACATGATTATGTACGTTTACGTGCTCAACATGAAACAGTAATAAATAATATGACATTATTAAAACATGATTTTGATCGATGTAGAGTTGATTTAAAAAACTGTTCTATTGAATTAAATGAATTACATCATAATAATCATCAATTAAGAGTACGTATGGATCAACTCTTAAATGATGAACGACAACATCCATATACTAATGAAGAAATATTCTATGCAAAACGACAACGAAAATATTAAATTAAATCAATAATTATAAAGATTAATATTTCATTGTGAATTTATCATCAGGCAAATATTTCTCGGAATAATAACCAGCAAATACATTTGATCATACGATTGTTAAGATATTTTTAATCTGAGTTACATTCCTTGTTTTTTTTTGTATTTATGTGTATATGTAATAGTCGAAATGTTTTTATTATCATTCAAGTAATTAGTTTTTGTTGTTTTTTGGTCTTTTGTTTTTTGTTTTTTTTTGTTTTTCTGTAACATTTCAAGTTATGTTTTATTTAAAAATGAACATAACTTTATTAGAGCTCGAATAGATTGTTTTCTTTTAATTTTATGAAAACAGACAATTGAAAAAGAAACTAAGGTAACGGGTAATGGAAACGTAATTAAATGAAACAAAACTTTCATTTACTTTCTAATCGTTTGAAAGAGCTTGCTGAAATTTGAAAACATTGGATTTGAATTAAAATTTTGTATCATTTATGATTATAGGTTGAACATGTCTTTAGAACTTCATCGAACTTTTAGAGGTACGAAAATTAAGTTTGAACGTAGGACAATTGTCTTTTTTTACGGCAATAATCTCCTTCACTGCATACGTTATATTACCGATTTTTCACCATTTAGTTAAAAACGAGATTGTTCTCGACAAAGTGATATAAGAATCAGTGTTGGGCAAATCAAGTCAAATTTGACTTGCTCATATCTGATAAGAATCAAGAATTGTAGAATAATTATTCAAGAATGATGGAGCTCACTTTACAAGTTTGTTTTTCATAGAAATCGAGAAAATCGCCGAAATTGACACGGTGTTCCTTACCTAAAAAATACTGACTGTCGATAAAGGACTTGCAACAAACTAATGATTTTTATACTATTTCATCGAGAAATGTTTACTCTTTTTTTTTTTTTTTTTTTTTTTAACATATACTTTTATTGTGCCCTTTATCCTGGTTCACAGGTTATAATAATAAGAAGAGAGAGAGAAAAAAAAAAGGGACGAGAGAGAGCAAGACAACAGAAAGACTAGAGAAAGTACTTGGTATAATATAATACCATTATTTTAGTATTACATCTGTTAATGTTCACCTGAGTCAGTATTCTATAGTAGTAATAAGAAATGGAGTAATAGCACAGACGGTATTTTACTAGATATCCGAATCGAGAGAGGAAAGTGAGAATATAACGACCTTTAATGAAAGGAAAAGTATTACGATGACAGTGTACACGCTGATATACAACTTATAAGAGGTAGGATATAAGGTGAGAGAAGGAAAAAGCAGAGAAACAAACAAAAAAAGAAAGACAACAAACGTAATAAACAAACAAAAAGAAAAAGAAAAAAAAACAAAAAAAAAAAAAAGTGGTATACAATGGAAGAATAATAGACCGATCAATAATAGTCCATTGGATTCTCGATAAAATATTTGTATATGAATAGGTAAATTTCTTTATTTGTTTTTTTATAATATTCATATTGCTTGACATGGACATTTTCAAACTCTAACCAATCTATCATGGTATGTTTAACTTGTAGACGTAAACGCTTGAAAAAGAAATTATTTTTTCTTATACCTAGTATTTTAAACCAGTTTTTATCGGGTTTAGTTATATTTAAATATTCATTCCAATTCATTTGGAATGCTAAAGCTTCATCTGCAGTAAGTAAGTGAAGTACCAGTCGGCGCCAATATTCGTATATATAATCGTATAACGATTTTTCTCTTGAAAGAACTAGCGTTGTTATATCATCCCAACCCTGTAGGTCATAAACTATTCTTAAACCGGTGCAGTAAACGTGAGCTATCTTCTCTTTTTGTCTTTCCGTAAAGAAAAACCAGGTACTAAATAACCATATAAAATGCGGAAGGGCATATGCTAAATATATTCTCCTACGAGTTATTACATCTTTTTTCTTAATTGTTTTACAGATTATTTTCATAGCATTATGTATTTTACTTATTGATTTGATTCTTTCATTTATATATTTCTCCCATCCCAATTTTACTGTTATATGTATCCCTAAGTATTTAAAAGTTTTCACATATTCAATTAGTTGATCTTTATAAAAGATTTTTGGGTATAAGGGGGAAACTACATTGTGCACTAGCATCGCTTTCGTTTTCAATATATTCACCGGAAGAATTAAATCATCAGAAAATTTCTCAAGCTGTTTCATTACTATTTTTGCTCTATCTTCGAGTTCAGAAATGTTTACTCTTTCGTTCTTTGTATATACAATAATTTTCGCTTTTTCTTTAGTTAGTTTTTGTAGCACTGATGTTTGTCCGAAATTAATTCACGGGTTTCGAACAGGTCTGCTCATAACTTCTCAACACGAAGCTCTACAAAATTTTTGAGCCAATATTCAAAAAGAAAACGAAGTTCTAATTGTAACCCAATGTTTTCAACTTTCTATAGGCTCCTTTTTTACGAGGTTAAAAAACAAAAGAACATTTTATCTAATTATTTTTCGATCACTCACTATATCAAGATCTTGAAAACTTTGAAATAATTTCTTATAAAGAAGATCTATAATATAGATATTGTTCGATATGATGCATTTCCAAAATCAAAGGTTTATTTTTCAAATAAATAAAAAGAAAATAAATATATTGATTACTTTGAAAAAAAAATATGACTGAAAATAAAATATTTTCATGTTAATACTGATTAAAATTTTCTTGATTTACAGGTGCATCTCGTACGAAAATCATATTATTAAATATTTTCGATGAACTATTATCCTCTTCAGTTCGTGGTTTTCGTTTTTTCAAAACTGAATTCATATTTAAATGAATATCTGTAGCATTTCTCTCATTCGTATTTTGATCAAATGTTCTTAATTGTTGTTGATTGTAAAAATCGTCTAAAATACGTCGTTGATATTGAAGACCATTATTGTTAGTTGCTTTTGTTGTAAAATCTTGAAGAGTTTGTTTTGTACGTTTTATAATTGCTTTTTCCAGTACAGATTGAGCTCGAAATGATTGAATTTTATTTTTAATAATCGATGAATTATTATGTTTTAAGGCAGCAGCAATCAATTTTAATAATAGAACTCGAGGGAAAACACGACGATCAACATGATTACCAGTTGTTGTAGTTTTTTTAGCAATAGAAAGAAAAAAGCGAAATCTTGGATCAATGATGTTTGTATATGTATTATTATTGACACGATTAACTGGATGAAAAGTTACAAGGTTATCGAAAAACTGATGTTGTTGTTGATATAGAATTGTTTGGTTACTTTTCTTTGTGATATTATCATTTTGATAATAAACAAAACCAGTATCATTAAAACGATATATTGGGCGAATGTGAAATTTTTGGAGAAGTAAACGAATTATAGAGTTCTTGTTAGAGGCAATCATAACTTGACCAATGGTCCTATTAAAAGGACGCACATGATTCTGTTGATCAGGTGTAAATTGTTGGAGATGAAAATTTGAATGATAAATATTCGATGAATAAATTATTAATTTTGAGAGTTTATTCAATGGAAAGTTGAACCATTGAACGACTGATATTAAATTAATGAAGAAATAAAGTATTAGAATGATAAGTATAATTTTCATGATACTTCTTTTTTTGAAAAAATAAATAGAGTAATCAGCAAATCGTTCCGCATATGTCACGGTATACAAAGAAAAGAGAACGAAAACTTAATAGGTGATTAACACAAGCTGCTACATCATGCATAGAATATTATTTGATATACTCATTAAAAAAATAAATATTCGATACTATATTGAAAGAAGTATAAGTGTATCTGATAGTATTCAAATATTATTTATTCATTTGACTTAATTTCATGAAATAAGAAGATGAGGCAGCACAAGAAAAAGTTTTGTTGATAAATTCAGATTTCTATTTACAAAATAGTAGTTTTCTTACATCGTTATCAATTTGTTTTCGTTTTCAATTATACGAATATAAGTTTATGAAAA
The DNA here is from genome assembly GCA_905250075.1 of Rotaria sp. Silwood1. Classification (NCBI taxonomy): domain Eukaryota; kingdom Metazoa; phylum Rotifera; class Eurotatoria; order Philodinida; family Philodinidae; genus Rotaria; species Rotaria sp. Silwood1. The sequence goes on from CAJNOP010000028.1 coordinate 457,243, forward strand.
AAAAACTTGTGATGAAATTGCTTTGAATTAGAAAATATGAATCATCAAAAAATTTATTTTTCATATTTTAATTAAAATTTTAAAAGAATGAACTAGTAAATTAAATTTAACTAATTATTCATCCCATTCAATAGATTGAAAATATAATCGAACGACAGAATATCACTATTAAAAACTAAATAGGTTATTTTACTCTGTTTTAAAATTAAATCGATACAATATATATTTAAAAATGATCATAAATTGACGAATGAATTTTTGGGATTTACTGACTCATTAGTAAACTTAATCATGTAAAATTTCATTTACCCTAAGACAATAATATCATAACAATAAAGAGATAGAAACAAACAGCTTACAAACAATAATATAACTAAAAATAAAAATCATATGTAAATAATTTTTTAAAATGACATGACACAACTTCTTATGCACATGTCAAATCACTGTATTTTTCAATAGTCGTACAAATCAAAAATCGAACAAGTTATTCATGAGCATGAAAGAAAAAAGAAATGTGGTAGATTCAAAATATGATATCCACCGGATGTATTACAACGTTTATGAGTCATTAGTTTTAAGAGAGTATTGTGTAAATTCGAGCATCAGAAGAATTAGCAAGAAGTAGTCGACCTGGTTCATGAAGTAAATCGACAATCCATGTTTTAGCTGGATATCGAACGGCCTAAAACATCAAAATAATCGTTAATATATTAAATACATTTAATAAGAAAAATAAAATTAATAAGCAAAATCCTATTTAACATGCAATAGACATACTAATTGTATAGATTTGTCATGTAATATTGATTTTTCTTTGTCACAAACTGAATTATAGAATGATATCTGTTTGTCATTATTTTTCAAATATGTATGTTCTAATTTTCTTAATGATTCATGCATTCGTTCAATAGATTCATCATCAAAAGGATTACATTTTATTATCTTATCCATTGAATGTTGATCATCATTTGTCATTGGATTAGAATCTTTATTCAACATGTATAATCGAAAGCTTTCAATCTAAACTTTAACTTTTTTAAAATTGTAAATAAAAAAAAACGTTCAAGTTTCAAGATAAACTAAAATTCTTATTATATTATTGCAAAGGTATCAAATGCCGGCAGTTCAATATTGGAGTAAAAAGTTATTTTTGACATATTCATACGATAGTCTTATAGATAAATCTATCTTTCAAAGTATCAAAGAAGGATATAAAAATTGAACGAAGCCAAACACATAAAAAGGCTATTGAGTTCTGATGCATTTGACATATTTTAATTTCTCTAGGTTTTTGCTAATATTTAACTATCCATAAAATTTACAAAAAAAATGAGATATACTCTTAATATAATAACATACCCCAGATGATTGACCAAGAATAACTTCATTCCAAGCACGATTATAATTGCCTCGTGTTAATGTACACGGTATTCCAAGTCGATCAGCTAATGTCTATATAATAAAAATTCTTTCTTTTATAATTTTTCTCTTTTTTGTAATATTTACTTTGAATAAAAACGCTCGTTGAGCATGAATACCTTTTCGTATTCGACCAATTGGTATAACATTTGAATGAAGTTCAGTTTTTAATTGATTCATTGCTACTTCATATCCAAATGTAGCTACATCATCAGGTGAAATTGTACCACCCATTTTTTCACTTACAAATCTTCATAAAATAAAAATTATTAAATATAAAATAAAAATTATTTAATTTTTACCTTGCTAAAGTTGATATTTGTTCTGATAATGGTACTTTTGTAACTTGTGGTTGAATTTCATCAAGATACATTTGAAAATCTTGATCTGTGGTTAGTTTATAACCTGATTTCTTTATATAGAAAACAAAAAAATAACCAATAAAACAAAGATCAAACAAAAGAAAATTTCCTACCGAATCAGAATTATTTGTTCCAGATACATCCTTTTCACTGTGTTTTTTATCTTCCGATAAATCTCGTTTTTCATTCGTTTTATCTTTTTTTGTACGACTAAAATTAAAACATTAATTATTCTCTAGGACTAACATTAAATTCATCGCATAAAAAAAAAAAGAAAAATTAAGTGAGTAGTTGAAGAAGGAAGAAAAAGCCATGCATATGTATGTTAATAAAGCATAATAAATTTTAATTCTAACATCCTTTTCATACCTGGATTGATCTACAGAGCTGCAGATTAGATATAGCTTGTCTAACTAGATTACTAAATGATAAAAAAGAAAAGTAAACTTACGTTTTTCCATCTCTCTCTTTGCTCGATGCTTTTGGTGTTTTTGCAGTACGTGTAGTAGTAGGAGTACCTATTTTTTCTTTGCTTTCCGAACCTTTCCTATATTAAAAATGAATTAATTTATTTTTAAAAATTTATCATCAAACAAGACATAGAATAGAAATGAGAAGAAAACCAAAAACCTACACCGGCATTGCTGATGTAGAAAGATTATCATCAGAAGAAAATGGCACTCGAGAAATATCATCTTCATAAGATCCTCCTGTAGTAGTCCATTGAGTAATACTGAATAAAAAAGAAACACACAAATTCACACACATTAATTATAGTGTAAAAACATGTGTGAGTGAAATAATTAATAAAAAAAAAAATGATCGAAATAAAGAGACATGCAACATATAATGATTTTTCTGAATGAACCAAAAAAATACTTACGAATCAGTTTGTGTAGGTGTAACAATAATGACTTTAGTTCTATAAGTGATACAACATTGATCGTGTGTAAAGCAAAAAATGTTGGGATTGTGGAAAAATGTGTTTTTTGTTTTAATGTTGATTAAAAAAAGCCAAATGAAAAAGAAAAAAGAAAGCGCTCTCTTACTTTTTTTCAGGTGCATATACAAGTAAAATTGGTCGACGATCATTCACTTCTTCAGCAGCTAGTTCTTCAATAGTTAAAAATTTTCCACCATCTCGAACAGGTCCCATATCATAAAATCCATCTGTTGTTATATTATTACTTTCTTTAAGAACAACAAAATTTTAATTATATAATTTTCTTTAAAGATAAATAATCAAACCTAATCGTCCAAGATATGAATATTTTGCTGATAAGTGACTATCAAGAATTCTTTGTAAAGCCATTTCAGTAAATTTACTCTTACGCGATTCAGATGTATTCAAATCACGTACTATTTCAAGTGCTCTGAAAATAAATAATCATAGTAATAAATAATAATTAAATCAATATTTTAATACCCATTTCGAAGAATTTCAATTGCTATAGCTTGTTCTACACAAAGAACACTAATAGCAAAACAAGCATTACGACGAACTTCATCATGATTTGATCTTAATAAGCTAACAAGAAGTGGAATAATTGGTTGATTATTTTTTATCTAATAGATTAATCAAAGACAAGATAAATATTTAAATTGTTTACAATTCTTACATCTTCTCGAGCTTTTTGATCAATACCATAAGCTGATAAAACCATAGCTGCTTTTGCTTGTGCTAGTTCATAGCTTAAATAGATATATTTTTTTGTTATTTATATAGAACTTCTCGCGTCAGAAAAATACAAGACGATTTCAGCGGAGAAAATACCAAAAATCGATGAAACTTGGAAATAATACTTCAGATCAGCAAGCCTTCAGATTTTTTCAGTCACTTTTGACTCATTTCTTTTATCTCCAAGTTCCATTGGTTTCCAATGTTTTCCTGCCGATTTCAATAAAATCGACTTGTCTCCGAGAGTTCGGAAGTTTCAACCTTGGTTGAATTATTATCAGATTAATACCTTGCTTGTAATGGTACAAGAAGACTTTTTATAAGACCTTTTTCCAAAGTATTTGTGCGCACAACTTGATCAGTTGAACAATTAGCCAATGTTGCACATGCATATGCTTTTGTTGTATCTTTTTCATCATTCAATAAACGAATTAATACTTCAATGCCTCCTTGATCTTGTAATTCCCTACGTATACAATCAAATAGTTATCAATATTTTCTATCCTATACTGGAAGTCTTTGTTACACAATCCATCGCTATAGATAAAATATTACAGTATTTTATCATACAATATAGTTGTGCATCACTTACTTATAAAACTTTCTTTGGAAAAATAATGAAATATGTAAAAAAAGGAATGAGGAACTGCTATAATCCCTAACAAACAAGGATTGACATATTCATAAAAATTACAAATATTGAAAGAATATTTTGTATCTAAAACTATTTAGATTCTCTCAATGAAATAAAAATTCATGATTAAATCACGAGTTTTTCTTATATTTCTTGTTGTATACATAATATTAGCAAAAAAAAAAACTCTTCAAAATCTTTGTGAGTTTTGTAAATGTGTCAATCCATTTTTTTTAATCCACTATAAACATATACGAAATTTCAGTGCTAATAGCACTATCGTTGACATTTTTTTCAAAAAGAAAACGTTTTGATTTTTCATTTTAGCAGTATTAAAATGCTTTCTATGAAAGAGATATTATACTTATGAATCATAGCTTTACATTCTCAAAAAAAGTGTGAGCGTCGGTTTTGAATTCACTATCACGTCCAAACCTTCTCAGAAAGATGAAGATACTATGTATATCTCAAAAAAAAACAGTCATTTTGCTTACTTTTGTATTTGTCTAGCTTGTTTTTTGGATACTCTTAGCATCCAGTTCCTTTATTTTCTGTCCATTTTTTAAGTTTTTTTTCCAAAGATTTTCCTCATTATTTTTCTTTGCACTTTATCCTTATTTTCTACTAAAAAGAGTAATTAATGATGCACAATTATATATTATAATACTGATGCTTTTGATCGAAAAAAAAGAGTATGTCAGAAATGTTTTCTTGGCTACATAGAGCACTTCAAACGTATGAGTGTGAACGAAACAAATTGACATTTTTCATCCTTAAATTCATTATATTACAAAATTTTATTCGTACGATAAATTTTTACTAAAGAAACGTACAATCAGTCTTCTTCTCAAATAATATACCTGATATTATTTGGATTACTTTGTGTTAAATTCGACATAGCCAATGTAGAAAATTCACGTAAACGTGGATTATCTTTTTGCATCATTTGTACAAGTGTTAGAATACCATCTATATTTACAAATAACATATAAACAAAACAAGACAAAAAAAAAACAAACAAACCATTATTTCGAATAGTTTCTCGACTTAACATGCTTTCAGCCATAACTGCTAATGCTTGACATGATGCTACACGTACTTCATCATTTTCACTAAGTAATAAAAATACCATAGCACGTTCAGCATCTTGTTCTGCGAAAATTTTTCGATTTTGTGCTAAAAATAAAAAAAAAGAAAAAGAACAGATTTTTCATCTTTTACAATTCAGCATTACAAAAACTGAAAATTCATTAAGTGCTTGTGAAATAAACAAAAAAAAAAACAGTGTGTTTGTTTTTTTCAGATTTATTTTTCTCTTTAAATGTTTATCTCAACCTACGGTCTGGTCCAGTATTTAATCCTAAAGATAATATGTTTGTTTGTATTTTTTATCGTTATCTTCTTAAAATTTTGATTTTAAATAATTTTTTTTTTTTATTACGTTTTCTAGCTGCACGTGCAATAGCTTTTGCTGCAGCTGCTTGTACAGCTGGTACAACACTATCTTGTACAAATTGCATTAATCGTTTAAGTCCACCATTTGATTGAATAAGCTAAAATTTTCAAAAATAAAAAGAATATATGGAGAAAAAAACAAAAATTTCATTTTAACGAACATCAAGACATTCAGTATCTTCTAAAAGATTTGCTAATGCATTTAAACAATGAACATGAACATCTTTTGTTTCATCTAATCCAATAAAATCAATCATTCGATCAAGTCCACCAATATCTCTTATAACAGCACGATTAAATGGATCTGTAGCTAATTTTTGTATACAATTACAAACAGTTTCAGTTATTTGTGGATATTCTGATTTAAGATTATTTAATATTGGTTCAATACCATTTAATTCTCGTACAAGACTTCGTGCATGAATATCATCAAGTATACGATCAATTGTTGATAAAGAATTAAATTTAATATCAGGATCAGTTTCATTAATTAATCTTATTAATGGTTGAAGAACATTTAATGAAAGAACTTGTGATTTTGTTGAATAATCACTACACATATAACGAAGCCAATAAACAGCAAATTCATTTGTTAATTGTTCATCTATTAAAAATTATTTTTAAAACAAATTGAGAAATACAAAAACAAAACAAAACAAAAAAAAACGAAGCCTACGTTCAGATGATAAAAGAGAAATCATATGTGGAATACAATCGATTTTACGAAGATGTCGTCGAATATCCGCTATAGAAAAAAAAATTAATTAAAACTATTGATTTTTTTTTTTTTTTTGTTTTTAATAAAGAAAAAATTTTTACGATGAGCAGCCAGTATTCCAAAGACCATTGTTGCATTTCGTTGTACAGTTGGATTTTCATGATGAGTTAATGTAAATAAAGTATCTGTTGCACCCATTTCATGTAACATTAATTTATTTCCATCACTTTTATCAGCAAATTTAAATAATGAATCACATGCACGTATTAATACATTATCTTCTGTACTTCGTAAACATACAACAGCTGTTTGAGCTCCTTTGACATCGAGTTTTAACGGTTCGAACTACATACATTAGAAATATTAATAAATTAAGAATTAACAAAAACAAAGAAATGAAAAGAAAAAAAAATAGATACAGTATGTGTAGATTCCAATGGTACATCAGGACCAACTTTAATAGAGATACCACTAGCAAAACTTGTTCGTTTATTCATTTTTTTAACAAATAAAATATAAGTAAATTTTTCTATTCTGTTTCTATTAGTTTCAAATGGGATTATATTTTAAATATGACTCACAGTTTCATCAATTGCTTTTTCATCTTGTTGTCGAGGTTTGCCTCCTTTATTCGCTGTATTAGGTGCCGGTGTCTTACCAGCAGCAGTTGATAATGATGAAACTTTACCACCTTTGACCATTGTATTTATCTTTTTGAATAGATAAATGGATTTATATATAGGTAAATAAATAAATAAATATATATATATACGTATGTATAAGAATGAAGTGTCAAAGTTTCACTCAAACAGGCGAGTGATTGTTTATAGGAGAGATACACTGCTACCACTACTACGGCAACCACTTGACAACCATTTTATATGTTTTATTTTTTTGCTTCCTTGTGAACAACCATAATATTCGAAAATGAAATAGTTCTACATTGTAATATGCGAGATTTTTCTAGATAAACTATAATACTATTACAATAAAAATAATGAATATTTAACTAAGTTCTTGTTTAAATAGATGTCACTTTTCATCATAAAATAAATGTTAAGTATAGGTTTCTTTTTCTTTTCGTTCGCCCTGTAATAAATTCTAAATTATCATTGAAATCGTTTACTTTTATTATACAATAAACAAAGTCATTTAATAAGAAACAAAAAAAGAAAATACATATTTTGATGAATTGAGAATTAATATTCATATATATTATTATGGTCAATTAATAGTTATGTGTATTTCGCATATTATCAATATATGCTTCTAAATTGATAATTTCTCTCTTTAATTTATCCACTTTATTCATGGTTCGTTTAACGTCTTCGATTCGTTGCTTTTCTCTTCCTTCATATTCAGCTATAAATTGAGAAAGATAAACGAGTGATGGTATAAGATAAAGTGATGAACCATCAGCAATAATTGATTCCAGTTGATCACTTGTTAAATGATGTTCACCAGTTAAATAATCAATTATTAAACCAAATTGTTCTGCATGTCCAGGTACAAGAAGTGCACCATATTTATCTCGTTTTGATTTACTACGAAAAAGGACACGAAAATAAATGCTTTGTGATGCCAGTAAGTGTCGATCGACTTGAAAATGACGACCTTCAACATTAAGAAGCACACTTCCAACCTTCCGCGGCATGTTCGAGATGTATAATGTGCGTATGTTAGAGAATCCGACACAAATGTTTGCTTTATAAATGTGTAATGGCGGTAGTAGGTACACATACACATATGCATTGATTTATCGTCTCAACGTCAATAATTTATCGTCAGAATCCGCAAAAAAATAAGGGGCCATTTCAAGTATAGGACGCATTCAATAATATGAAAAAATGATTCCAGTAAAAATTTTTTCTATGAATTTTTTTTTTAATAACCTGTCAAAAAAATTGTTGTTATGGAAATATTCACGTGTCTTCATTATTTATCGTCATTTGCAAGGTCAATATGATATTTGATTACATAGAAAATGAAAGTAGACTTAAAAAGGATATACAAAATATCATACGCTATCAAGATAAAAGTCAATTCTTTTATAGACATGATTATTTGTTTTTTTTTTCTATTTAAAAATTCACTTAAATATAATTTATTAATATTTAATGATTATTTAAATTACTATCTATGAAAGAAATTTATTATTTGAAAGATAAAAAGTAATATTATTGATTTCAAAAGAAAAGTAGTTATTTCTTTTCTTTTTTTCGCTTTTTGATTAATACAATGACTGTTTCACGTATACTATTAGAAAAAAAAAAACAAAAAAAAAAAAGGGTTAAACGTTCTATTAATCATAAAATAAATATTTGAAACAACTAATATATATATATCTATTATTTAAGTGAAATATGATCTGTCAAGGTAATTCAATAGAATCACAATTAATCTATTTCCTATGGTGAATAAATGAAAGATTTTTTTTTTTCATAATGAATGACATTTCTTTTCTCTATAGATAAATAATACTTGAATTATTATCAACAGTTTATTTGTTCATAGAATATGTTATATGTTTATGAAATATTGATAGAATTTCTCATGAAAGAATAAATATAATACAGCTAAAGGAAAACACAATGACACATGTTTTTATTTTTTTTTAATAGATAATTGTTATGGATACATGATAAATTTATGTCTATAACATTGAAAAATACAAAATTTTGATATTTAAAACAAAAGAAATAATTTCTGAATATTTATCAATAATAAATTTTCTACAAAATTAAATTTATCTTAATTAGAAAAATGATTTTCATCTAATATCAACAATAAAGAGTAAAACATTCGACATTAAGAAAACAAAAATTAGATAAATGCCATTGGGAAACAAACTGATTTCTATGCTAGAAATCATTATGATGTGTCTAAAATATGAATAATGACCTGGAAATTATTAAAAACTATTCGAAGCTATTAGAAATAAATTGAAATCATTCTAAATCACAGCAAAAATCTCAAGTAATAAGATTAAAGATAAAGTTTTGACTTCTATTGATTTCTAATAATTTTTTTTTGGTTGTTTTGATTTTCCTTAATTTCGAATGTTTCTAGTGATTGCTCTTTGTTTCTAATAATTTCTTATGATTTTCTTTCATTTCAAATCATTTCCGATGTTTCCTATTGATTTGCGATGAGAATATGAAAACTCATTTTCAATAAAAGAAATTATTAGAAATCAAGAAATCAGTTTTTTTTATTAGACCAATTAAACTGATTTTTTTTGATTAAAAAGTCAAGGGTAAACAATTCATATTTTGATTTTCTATTAACTTTAAATGAAAAAAATTAATGTAATTAAAAACTTCAAAAAAAAAACATCAGAATAATCGAAAACATTACTGTTTTTGTTATTATGATGGCAGATCTTATCCTCTAAATGTACTAGTCATTTTGTTTTAACAACCAAGTTCTACCTACAAACTTATGTTATAGGAAAATACATATCATCATGCCACACAACGTTCAAAAATAACCCTTTTTTTTTCTCTCAATGAATGATATTTTTGCGTTTAAAGCTGATAAAAAAACAAAAAAAATCAGCTGTCTTCCCCTTAAGGGATATTTATTTTGCAGATAGTTTAGATAGCTTTTTAGCCTTCTATACTCCTTATCTTTTCATTCCTAGTCATGCATATATATATATATATATATATGTATATTTACTTTGATTTTTCAAATACAAGACTACAGCATTAGTCTTGATTTGAGCTCTTTGTTCAATGATATATATATGACAATGTATACATTAAATAAGGAAGACCACAAAAAAACATAAAATAATAAGAAAAAAAAAAACTAAAATATGAAATTTTCATTCTTGTGTAAAATGATTATTGCTTTTTTTTTCTGTCTTTTTTCCCCAATATTAATGATGAGTATAGCAGTGCAGTAATTGCATCAAGCTTTGCCTTCGAGCACACTTGATACACTACCATCAAGCGCAACATTCGAAATTGAAGATAGATGTGTTATTGCATGTTTTGGGTTCTGCTTATCTCTTATTGTCATTGAATAACTCGTATTTGACGCACGTTGCTGTTTAATTCCAGCTCCTGGCACTGATGGCAATGTGCGTACTGTCCCTACTCCACTTGATCGTAAAAATGAACGTTCATTTCTCGTTAAGTCTTTTCCATTAGTACCATCTTGTGCTTTACAACACCATCGACATAATTGATAAAATATTAATCGACGAAATTCAGTACGAAATCTTGCACCACTAATAAAATAGAGAAAAAAATTCACCACATGCATTAAATCTGATGTAATATTTGATATAAGATACATAACAGCTGATGTTCGTACATATACATCAAGATTTCGATATAAATTCGCATCACATTTAACAGCTTTCCAACTTTCAATTAAAACACGGAGAAATATGAGCAAATAATAAATAGCATTTGGTAATGTTAAAACAAAAAATGATATTGATATTGTGATAAGCATAATTGTTATTTGAAGATTTTGTGATTGAATACGAGCACGATTTGTTGCTGATATGTTTGTATTTGATGAACGACATTGTGTTGGAGTTGATATATTTGTTGGTGGTTTAAGATAATTATTTGTTTTTGTTGTTGTTCGACCATTAGTTGATGCTCTTATCATAGGTACTGTTGCTGAAGAATTCATTGATTCATGTAAACATGATGCTTCACGACGTGCTCGTAATAAGGCAACAAATATAGCAGCATTTAATACTGATATAACAAAAAATGGAATAAAGCACCAAAAAAATGCATCAAGTATAAAAACAAGCTTTTCATCTTGTAATGTTTCTAACCAACAATATGCATTATTTTTTAATACAGTTCGACTAGCATGTACAGATGCAACAAGCATTGAACAAATAATAACAGCTATAACTACAGCATAAGCTTTTTTCCGTGATAAAAGATCTGATACACGTAATGGTAAACAAACAGCAAGAAATTTATCGGCATTCATAGCAGCAATAAGCCATACTAAAAGAATAACAATAAATAAATATATATATCGAACATATTTTGACTATTCAAGGTCTCTATCTGACAATAATTTATGCGTTAACCAGCAAAATTAGTATAAAAGAAAAATCGATCTATTTGTTGGTGCAGCTGTTACTGCATTCTTCTATATTTTTTTTTATCTTTTAGCTCCGGAAGCTTGACAACATTTAATCGAATGGAGACACTTACCAGTTGTATAGTTTACTGCATTGACCATAAGAAAAAGAAATTTACATAAACCAGTTGTTAAAATTTGTTTACCAGTTGTTGAACTTGATAATTCACCAAAAATAACACGTAATGCAAAAAAAGCAACATCACATAATGCCAATGTTTGCATATAAAAAGCTATTGATGATGAACGATTCATACGTGTACGTCTTAATATATAAAAAGCACATAAATTTAAAATAATAGCAGGTAAAATAAAAAAACGATTTAAATTTTGTGATATATAACGAACAATATTGAATAAAGGTTTTTGTGAAACATATTCATATTTTATTTGAGTACATGTTAAATTTGTATTTTTTAATATTGTTTGATCAGTTATAAAAAATAATGATGCAAGTGTATTATTTAATGTTGTATTATCATCAAATAATGATAATGGTGTTGAAAATGTTGAATCAAAATATGTTAAAGAAACACTTTCACTTAACGATGTTATATTAGATGATGGAGAATGATACATTGTTCTATTTCCAGCATACCGTTTCTTATAAATCTGCAATTATATTTTGATAAGTTATTTTTATTCGAAATATTTGTCGATTACTACACATATATTGTCCATCTTTTTTCCATTATAATGCTCTTATTACGATATAGAGTTAAGGCAGAAGAAACACTACAGAAATAACTAAGTACTCTTTGAATTTATCTCATCGACACATCGATCAATTCTACTCGATCAAGCAGAAGAAAACAATAAAACGAAAATGTTGTTATATGAAAAAACTAGTTTCCAGAAAATAACCATAAATATTTATTGTAGTCATTATTTTTTTTTTGTATCCGATAAAAAAAATATCGAACACAAGAAAAATCCAATATTTTATTGGTGTGCAACCAGAAAAAAAGAGATCTGTAACGAAATTCTATTATGGCTAGATGTCTATTATAATCTATTAAAGAAGATATGAGCTTAATTATTGAAAAAGGAAAAAATAAAACGAGGCGTCACACAATGCACGCAAGTAAGCTGACAAGTTGAATTAAAAGCTTACTTTATCTTAGTAGATTTGAATGTAGAAAATAGAGATAAAAAAGAAAAGCGAATGAATATTGAGAATGCAAGATTTACTTCGGTTATTTTCAAGTAAAAGAAAAAGAGATAGATTCACTTGTCATTCTTTCTCTATGACGCCCTCTTACTGATTTCTTTTTGAGTAGTAATCGACCTGTTTCTCTTTCTCTCTTTCGACTTATTTCTCTATCTATATTTCAGCGAATACAGATCGTCGCTGAGGGAATATACAATAAGAGAAAGACACAGAGACATAGAGAGAGAGAGAGAAACTAGAAGATGCGAAACTCAATCGCATCTATGTCTTTATCATCATCGTCATCTTGTCAGTTAAATAGGCATAAAATCTGAAATATAGAAATAAAGCAAATAGAAAACTATTTTCAAAAATTGAATAAACGAAAATCTGCTTATATATACATTTTATACAAAACTCTTTATTATACAAAAATGACGCTAAAAAGAAGAATATCTAATGTTTTTCTAAATGAAGAAGAAAAAAAATCATGAAGCAAATATGAATCGAACGAAAAAAAACTAAGAATAAATGTTTATATGTTTGAAAAATGTGATTATGACAGAAATGATTTCATCACTTTTCTTACTTCTATCTATGATGTAAATCAAAGTTGACCTTATAGACACACACAATACAATACACCCATTATCAAGACAATAATGGCATATGCAAAGACATTACAAAAATAATAACCAGGGTCTTCGAGTATGTTCTTGTTATTGCAGTAGTTGTAAATTAGTTCTAGTTTACGGGTTTAAATATTCGATCTCATCTGTATCTAACATACATGATAACTTATAGGGATCGAACAAAAATACTAAATATGTTCGTTGTTGAACTGATACTAATCACTCAATTCAATATTGAAACTAATCCACATTTAGAGTGCAATCGTTTGGACCATTTGTCACACGACTAATAATGATGATAATGATCATCATCATCATCACCATCATTGTAACCATGATGATGATAATGATGTGAAGGCAATACGATTTGTGCTTTGTATCTAAATTTGCCGTCATTGACATTTTTCTTTCTCACATATATCAAAAACAATAATAAAACGCTACAAGAGTCTCAACAATGCAACGAATGACTTATAAACACGCACATAGAAACAAAAATATCGATTTATTGCTCGCTATTGTCGTTTGTATTCTTCTAATGAATCAAATTCGATCGTCTATTTTGTAACTAGTCATAGCATGTCATGAGCATTCATTCATTCATTCATTCATTCATTCATTTATTCATTTAGATTCCCTTTTTTTTTTCTAAAAGATATATCAATAAAAACTATCCATTTTCCTATTACTGTTGTTAGTGCAGTTTCTCTTGTTGTTATTGTTATATTTATTATTTCATTGACGAACTAGTAAACAGAAAGGAAAGAATGATGAGCACTTCGTTTATTTGAAAGTTGTTCAAGCAGATATAGAATTAATCTCGTCATTTCCGTTGACATTTTTTTCTAACCTACCCTATTTCTGTTGCATTATACGTAATATTTTTCTAAGACATCTACTATATATGATAGTCAAAAGTAGTCGAAAGAAAAATTGTTAACTTTATTTAGTGATTCTAATTTTTCTTTCTATACACAAAACTAAAAATCAAATTATACTATTAAAAAGATCAAAATACGCTGTCGTACATACTTGATATTTGACATTCTTAAACGCATTAACACTATCATTTTATATACTCGTGACGGAAAATAACTATGCATTCTGCAACTGTCTATCATTATTAAAACTCTAGTAGTACTAGTTGTAGTAAACATTTCTTACATTTCGCTTACAACTATCATGAAGCGGAGTATGTGAGTATATATTTAACTAAAATCAGTCTAAAAAATGTTCTCTACTATTATCATTGTAATCGGATATACGCACCTGTAGTTCAATATATTTGCGTGTGTAAAACAAAAAAGAATCTTAAAAATAAAGATTCTTCTAATGTTTCAACCATATATATTTATATACATTGTGATAAATGATAAATACATCTTCACATAAGAAATCTGAGTATGATAAAGACAGAAAGGTTGAATAAGTGATCTTCTATATTTTCTGGTAAAAATACCCTCGATTGCTTTTTTTTATGATAATAGACAATTTTTCTTGTTTCTGTCTCGTTTGTTGACTGTCTTTTTTGTGTGTGTGCACGGCGGACAATCATTAATACATGTATCTTGAGAAAAAGAAAAAGAAAAAAAAGTAATGGAAAAAAACGTATTTAGGGAATTCTAATTAGTCGTCGACAATTACAATATTGACGAGTTAGTCTACACATCAAGAAATGTTACTTTATACAAACCATGAAAGTAGGAAAACTAATTCACTTTCTTTTTTCCTATAAAAGTAAAAGTAACTCTTATCAATATGATATGTCAACAGTTAATATTTAGATGACGTATTTTGTAACTAGTTTGTGTGTTTTGAGCCAAAATCGACCTTTCGTATACGCAAGTGGTGTGTTTTTCCTCATCGATGTAATAGAAATATCTTATTAATCTCTTTTTTGTGACGTCTAAGTATTGTGAAAAGGTTCTCTCGCTTCGAAAAAAAAACGACAGAGACAGAAAATGCAATCTGGCTCTAGCCGATGTGTTCTGGTTGAGATCAAGCCTAAAAACAGAAATAGAGGAGAAAATAGAGAAGAGAAAAAAAAATAGAAGAATGTGTCCATTATTTCTATATTACTTATAATTAGCCAACGAATTCGAACGAGCCTAATATGCTCCTATGTTATATTGGTATGCATCGTCAATTTCACACTCAGTCATTGAAAGCTATTTTGTCAGGAATTGAAGAAAGAACAGTAGTCATAGGATGAGGAAAAGACTTGACAAACAATTAGAATAACAATGAGATGGTAAATTGAACGACGGAAAGCAGCGAAATTCAATTTCATACACTCATCCAACCGTCGTTCATCATTAGAGGAGAATTCATCATAAATACTGTTTTTTTCTTCGTTTTCCTATTCTGTATCGACTTTCTACGAACTATAATGGCCTAATATGAAATATACAAGAGAAGAAGAAAAAACGCCATATCAACTTAAAAAATTTGAAAATTTGATTATCACATTATCGATAATGAATGCATTTTCAATAATTATTATTATGTTTAAGAGCCACAAAAAAAGCAAAAACAAAAACAAGGATAGACATTGTCTATATACAATAATATTTTTATCAATTCTAATAATTATTTAGGATTACTTTGAAATGATAGTCATATAAAACTGAATAATCTATTCTAGTTGAATGTATATCATATTGCCAATAATTTGGTTTTAGACTCTTTCCTCTCCGTTACACTCATTATCCTTCGAATTTCCGTTCTCTTATAATATAAGTTTATATTTTTGAATACAAAGAATAATTGGTTAGCTGTAAATTCTTGAGCATGTTATTCTTTCGATCATATAAGGGTTATTCTTTGTGGTATGTATAATTGCACATTCGAAATAAAATACCAACAACAGCGACAACAACAACAACAACAGTAACAACAACTAGAAGAGGCATAGAAATTGCACTGTCCTTCTATTTTCTCATAAAAAAATAGTCTAATCGATTTGTCTGCTAAGAACATCAATAACATTGCTTAAAAAGATCTTGTGTATCCTTTTTTTCTGAGTTTTCATCATAATATGTACTCAAGTGAATAATGACAAAGAACAACAATGTCTTGTTTAAAAATGATGACATTTTATTCTCTTTAATATATCATACATCTATATAGAGTTTCTTTTTTTTATAATAATCGACATAACACTGAAAATGTGTTTGACGAAATGCAGTAAGAAAAGAAAACAATTCTAACCATTGACACTTGCAACGTTTTCTATCCATATATATATATGTATGCATTTTTTGTCATGCTGTCAATCAATATATTTAGACACTAGGTTTGCATATGTCCAATGTTTTTTTTTTAATGATTAAATCATGGTATGGCTGGATGCTTGTCTTTTACAAGGTCATTTACAATGATGTATTATACTCGCTCAAGTTGTTGACGTAATGATATCATCTGTTTTAATAGCAACTGTTGCTGTTGTGGCTGTTGTTGTTGTTGTTTCATCAGTGCTATTTTCATGACGGATAGAACCAGCTGAACGAAAACCACTATTTGAAAGACTTTTATTCATTCCTGTTAAAGGTGTTTCACCAATTGAAATTTCAGCATATGATGGTGGTTCTTTTTCTAAATGAATTCAATGAATGAATGAATGAAGAACGAAAATAAGAATAAATTAGATTTAAAAATGATCAATCAAACCTTTGCCATCAATCTTATGTAATGTAAATCGAATTTTGCCTTTATGTGAAAGTACTTTATCAATGTTAGCTGCAACTAATATATAATCATGTCCATATACATGATTTTCAGCTACTAATTCTTGTGCAACACTCACTGGATGATCAATATTTGGTTGATATTTAAATGATATCAATGAAAATGCTAAACGTCCTGGTTCTTTTATTTTTAATTTTATTGATAGTGGTGCTTCTTGATTTACTATTGTTCTTGAATCAAGATTTGCATCTAATTTTCGATCAATATCCTTTAAATAAATATTTCTTTTTTTGTTTTGTCATCATGAAAATAATTTGAATATTAAATTTACTTGTATTATTTTTTGTGATATTGGTCTATAAAAAATATTATTCAGTGAAGATTAGAAAGAAGACTTCAGTATTTCGACTAATTCATGGTATAGGGTGATGTATAGTGGCAGATTTAATAGCTTGAGATCTTTCCTACTACTATGTCTAGCTCTAACCCTGGATAAAAGGTCAGCCTGAACCGATATGCACAAGACAGTTCTGATCTTGGTATCAGTCCCACTGGGACCATTATCAACACTTTTCTTTTTATAGAAAGTGATATTTTTTTATTGTTGTGTAAAACTTGCATCAAATACCACATTCTCACAACTCATACCTTCTAAAAATTTATACGAAAATTATTGTCTCAAGATCACTTCAATATTTGCTGTTTCAATTTTCATAATAGAAATAATCCTTTTTTCTGTAAATAAGAGAGTTATCAAACATACAAGTGGAAAATAGAGGAAGTATTAGTGAAATAAAAGAAAAAGTAATGTATCAATAAGAGCAATGATATTATAGGTCATGCCGATCATGCAAGATGTCTCGAGCTGATTGACACTACTATAAAATGGTAGTACTTTTTTCGCTGGTACATTTGTTACAAAATGCGATACCAGGCTCAAAAGTTTTTCTGACAGCTAATAAGATCAATAAAAATCGAGCCTGCTGATCACAAGGTTTAACACAGAGTTCTTGTGGCAAATATGTGTCGAACAACGTAGCTACTTATCAGAGAACCTCTTTAGATGTCTTCTTTCGGTTTTAATTATTGCATAGTGGTCTAATAAAAATCGTAAAAGCATTTGGGTTCTTATTGAAGTGCAATTTAGATATGGAATCTCTATTATATCTGCTTTATAGAGTTCACAGATTTTTGAAAAATTAAGTTTTCAACAAAGTTTCTTCGACTTAAATGAGACTTTCAAATATACATCCTTTTCCATGAATGATGTATACAAAATACATTGTTTGAAAACTTCGAAACTATTTTTATGAAAACTATAGTCTTCTATATGGACAAAGTTCTCGATTCGAGTTCGAAAATATGAGTTTTAAGAAAACTTGAAACTTGTAGAAAGAAAATTTTACAGACTAGTCAAATCCTCATAGAAACGAACATCCTTTTTATAGTTTTTATTAGCACACTATGCAGTACCTCTCGGCGAAAAGAATCATTGATATTGGAAAGACTCATCTGAAGAGACTCACTCATTAGCCATAGCGACAACGATTAATAAAATTTTCTTGATAAGAGATTATTTTCTTACCGAAAAAAATTTCTTATATTATCTAAAATTGTATGTTCAGTTTGTAGACCACGTTCTTTATGTGTTGTTTGTATTCGATCTTTAAGATCATCATATTGTAAATCAATATCAATTTGTTGTTCAAGACAATCAAATGGAATTTTTAGAATCATATGTTCAATAACGAATTTTTTATCCTGAGCAAATTTAATTAAAAAATCTGTTTGTAATAAATTCAATGCACTTGGACGTTTTATACTCGATGGTTCTAATATCATAACAAGAAAATGACGAAATTCATTATCATATTTTATATATTGTCCTTCACGTTCAGCATTTGATTCAAGTGTTGGTCCTTTTGTATCTGTACATATAATACGAAATACTTCTTGAGCTGATTTTTTATAATAAGGTGGATGTCCTGTAGCACATTCTATACCAACAATACCTAATGCCCATATATCAACTTTATTATCATAACCATTAGATGAAAACATTTCTGGTGCAATCCTTGATTTAATTTTTATTCAATGAAAAAAAATTAAAAAAACAAAGTTATAAAAATAAATTATAAAGTATAAATACCAATAAGGTGTACCAACAAAAGTATGAGCAATAGCTTTTTGTCGTGTTGATGAATCCGTAATAAAAGCACTAACACCAAAATCAACTAATTGAATGCTACCATCGATTTTACACATTATATTACCAGCTTTTATATCTCGATGAATATATTGTTGAGAATCTAGATCATAGGAAAGGTTTTCTTTTTATTGTTTAAATCTCTCAAATTCTTCTTTTACGTAAATATTCAAGACCCTTGAGAGTTTCACGCATAACAGTTGCTATTTCACGTTCATCGAATACACCAAGATACCAATCATTTTTATCTCGAATACGTTTTTCAATTATTTGTCTTATACTTCCACCATCTAATAAATCCATAATAATCCATAATTCTGTTTTATAAACAAAACTTGTAAAAAATCGAACAATATTTTCATGTGAACATGATGCCATAACATGAATTTCACGTACAATATCAATATACATAGATTCTTTAATAGGAATACGTTTAATTGCAACTCGTTTTCGTATTGAACAACCTGTACATGTTGCCCAATGAACAATACCTTTGAATAAAATATCTTTCTATTGAATTTATTCATCTATTCTACTCACATTACCCGTCGCTCCTTCACCTAATTTTCCACATATAGTATAAAGTTCTCGTTTAGTTGGCCATTCATGTCGTTCAATATTCAATTCATCTTTTAATCTCGTAACATTTATATCCGATGTATCTCGCTCAATATTTCCAATCATATTCAATCAATTAATAAATTAATTTATAAAGAAGAAACAATGAAACACAATAATGCGCGAAATAAATATTCATTTAAATAAGAAAAAAAAAAACAGTCACGTAGTGACATCTATTATTTATTTACAAAGGAGGCAAATCATCTATCTAACTATTGGTTCATATACGAACAAAGGACATTTCACACAAACAAAAGACTCTGTTTAACGTTTGTTTTTTTCTTCTTGACACTGATTCAAGGTTTATCTTAAACAATGAATAGTCGTATAACAAACATTATTCTACCCATTGTAGCTGGTATTATCTATATATGTTTTGATTTTCTTTACATTTATTTATCGAAAACTCGTTATGAACAAGTTGTTCAAAATATTCAAAAGGATGAAATGCAAATTGATGTTGTGGCAGCATTTATTTGTTATGCAAGTTAGTAAATGTGATTTAAATAAACAAAACAATATTCAATACATATATGAATTTTTTTTATATATTCTAGTCATGGCTCTTGGATGGTATTTTATTGCCGTACAATTAGCTTTTGCTTATTTCGATACACTTAAACAACGTAGACCATCATGGACACCATTATCAATAAGTGTTTTAAGTGGACTTGTATCTGGTCTTCTCTACGGGTAAATAATATGGGTATTCTCATAGTAGATGTTTCACCTTGATGAAGTAACGCTTAATATGTTAAGGTGGAACACTTACTGTAGAAATATACTTTTCGTTACAGATTGTGATGTTGATAAAATGATTTTCTTTTTTTTGTAGATTTGTTGTTTATGGTGTATATAATTGCACAACACGTGCAATATTTTCGAGCCGTTATCCCGTTTCAATCCTTGTACAAGATATGGCATGGGGTTCACTTTATAATATGGTTTATACAAGCATCTATATGATGATTTGGCATAGACTTAGTAGCCCAGTCGATATATAAATCAATTCATTGTATACTTCATGATAATTCATAATCAAGCAAATTCTTCTTTTTTTCTTTGACATTTAATCTAAATCTCATAACTCAGCAAAAAAGACTCAATATAATTGACTTTGTTGTTTTTTTACTTTATTTGGTAATAATAATGCTTCTTTTGTTGTAGATTATTAAGTTGATTTAATCTTTTTGTTGTACCGTGGTATAATGTCACGAAAAACTTCAAGACGATCTGGTGGTGTACAATTAGAAGAAACAGCAGCTGCATCACAAGGAATGGAAGTGTAAGAAGAATCTTAGAAAAAAAAAAAGAAATCCAAATTTTTATTAAATATTCAATATGTTTCTTTTTTAGTGGCGATAGTCTTTGTTCTCAAAGACAAATTTCTGATGTATGCGAAGCAGCAGGTCTTTCTGATCAAGGTATAAGTAAAACAAGTGGAAATGATAATGTTTCTGTACAACAACAAGGTGGTGAAGCTATAAATGAAGAAGGAACAGGTACAGGTGATGAACAACCTGAAGGACAATTATCATCATCATCAAATACAACCATGACAAGTGTAGCCAAAGCCATTCCAACTAATGAAGCGGATATGTTATGTACAACAATTGAGAATGTTTCTCATGTTCGATTTGAATGGACTGTTGAAGATTTTTATCCACAAATGTAAAAAGAAAAAAAAAACAAATTTCGTTTTAAATGATATTTATGTTTTTTTTTTAAGGTATGAATGTGGAGATATGATTCAAAGTGAAGAATTTCCACCATATGATTTACAAAAAGAATTTTGGACACTTCGTCTTTATCCCAAAGGTCATCAACGTTTATCAAAAGAACAACAAAATCAACCATCAGCAGGTGGTGCATCATCAACTGATGATGATTCAACAATACAATTTTATTTAACATTATGTCCATCACATGTTGCATCTCAACATCCATCTAATGTATCTGCATCAGCATCCAATGGTGCTGGTTCAACTAATCCAAATCATATAGCATCATCATTAATGAATACATCATCACGTCAACTTCAAGTTTACTTTCGGGCTCTTATTAATTTTTCAAATCCACAAGTAAAATTCTATATACAAAGAAAAATATAGACCCACGAGAAATCAAACTTATTCCGCTTTCTATCTGTATAGAAGTTTCAAAGTTGTAAGAATATTTTAGTCTTCATGACAGTGACTTGAAGGAAAGAATCAACAATGAAAGGTTATCAACTGTTTAATTGTTGTTCCATTGAGACTATGTACATTATGTATATCTGAATGAGCTTTGAATGCTCAGAAAAGAATTAGTATCCATAGCTTATCGCTACGAAATGTCTACATTTAAACGGTATTTTTGAAATAAATATCATTATTTCTCTCAGGAATACCAGAAAAAATTGTCTTTTGAATCTCGACATAGAACTTTGGAGAGAAATAGACCTGAACAAAAATAGCTGAAGTATAAAAGAAAAAGTCCTTTCGTGAAAGAGAAAAAAATTTTTTTTTTGACTGGTGTGCATCCTACTCGAAAAGTTCCTGATACGCCCCTGAAACGAAAGATTGAAAAATATGAAATTCATAGTAGTGTGAAATATCTAAAACTAACACAGAATAACTTTAACTTCCTATGTATTGCTCAAAAGAAAAACAGATAAATTCAATAAAAAATTTATTTTTGTAGGGTCGTATATTTCATACTGAAACTGTTCATGATTGTGGTGGTAATATAACTGATGAATTAATTATAATGAAAATGTCACGTGCTACATGTGAACAATTATATAAAGATTCAAAAGATCATTTAATCATTAGTATTGAATTAATGTCAATTGATGATTTAGCTAAACGTAGTATGAAAACAAGTACATCAAAAATAGTTGAAGGTTCATCACGTGTTGTATCAAAAGTTATGAAAATGAAATTACGTTGGAAAATAGAAAAATTTTCAACATTAGTTAATGAATCACCAAATAATAGTTTTATTGAGTCATGTGAATTTACATTTAATAAACAACGACCTGGTAATACAACAAATATACAAACAGCTGCACCTGAACAAATCGAAGATGATGAACAATTAACAAATGGTTCAAATATAAATGAAAATAAAACACCAGCAACAACACCACCACAAAATGACATTCCACCACATCAATGGTCACTTATACTTTATCCAAGTGGTAAAACAGAACGTTTTAAAGAATCATTATCTGTCTTTTTGGAACATACATTTGGTCCAAGTGTTCGTGTTGTTATACGTTTTTCGTTAATTGATGCACGTGGACGTCGTGTTAATACAAAACAATTACCATCACATGTATTAGCACCTGGTGAACGTTGGGGTGTTGGTGATTTTATTAAACATTCAACATTATTACAAGCACAACAACAATTATTTCCTGGTAATGAACTTCGTTTATATTGTCAAATTAAAATTCTTGAACGACAATCTATTGATGAACGTAAATATATATCACGACCATTAGTTGCATTACCACGTACAAATATAAATAAATCAAATGCAACAGCATCGATTAGTGATGATCCAGCAACATATTGGCCAACATTATTTTATACAGCATATTTAGAAAAACGTATGTGTGATATGTATTTACGATGTGGTAATGAATTACATAGTGTTCATAAACTTATACTTGGTCTTCGTTCAAATGTACTTGCAAGAATGATTAAAGAAAAAGAAACAACAACAGTTCATCCAACAGCTGTTAGTCCACCGGCAAAACCAACGTATGTTCAATGAAAAATATAGAAGTTTAGTTATTATTTTATATTTTAGTCGTCATGGTAAACGAGGTACAGCTTCAGCAGCTAATACAACAAGTGAAAGTATGGAAACTGAAACACAAGCAACTAGTGGAGGTGAAGATCCATCACTTCTTATAATTGATATTAATGATATTGATCGTAAAACAATTCTCTATTTTCTTGAATATGTTTATACGGGTGGAATTAAAAAATTAGCTGTACCAGGTGCTGTTATATCACATACACTTGTTATTGATTTATTAACAATTGCTGCTAATTATGAAATGCCTGATTTAAAAACTTATGCGGAATATTATCTTAAAGATATTATCCGTGTTGATAATGCTTGGTAGGTTTTCACTTTATGTTTCTATGTAAAACAAATGTTGTAGTATATGGATAAACATTTGGTACTTCCCAATAGATCGAAACTATGAGAACAAAGTTATTTCTAGAGAAACTAAACATTCCAGTTGATTATTCTATTGCTTTAACGCAAATTTCTTATAAATTAGAACATAATCAAGAGAGATTATCAAAGTAGTGCTAGTCATTGACTAAATAAAAAAAAAAACAGACTGCCTAGACTTCAAGTACTAAACCTAATAGAACTGATAGTACACTAGATTCATTCGAATGAATAAAAGAAAAAAAGTTGCTGCGTCTAGCATTGAGAAAAACTTTGGTTTCGCAATCTCTATTCACTTCTTCCTTCAGATCACAAGCTATACAGGAGTGAGTTCTCATTATGATATCTATTACATTTTTCAAGCATTACGTAAAAAAATAACGGACAAATGTGTCCAAAAACAATCTCCGTATAAATAGCAATAGAAGCTATATTATCCTTCACATTTGGAATTTCGCTAGTAGCTTTCTAATAATATATTAAATAATGATTTGTTTTTAGTGAGTTACTTATGTTAAGTGATAATATGAAATCGGAAATGTTAAAACAAACAACATGTGATTATATTGCTAATAATTTAGGCAATGTTATGGAAACAACAGTAAGAATATTTAATTTTGTCCTATGATACATATTTTTATTTTCTTTTTAATAGGGTTGGACTGAACTTAAGGCAAAACAACCGGATTTAATTGATACTATTCTTAAATCATGTTTACTTTTACGTAAATAAAATTTTAAGGAACGAAAAAAAAAAATGAACTGTTTGTTTTTTCTTTTTTTTTTTTTTTTTGTTTTTTTTTTTGTCTTTGTTTATATATTGAACATAGTTCATATGTTATATTATTTCCTCTAGTGCTTGTAAAACATTTTTGCTTGGTATTGTCACATTTGTACATGTGTTTGAGATTGTATTGATAAAAAAAAAAAAAAAAAAAAGAAACAACAAAATATTTTGTTTTTATTATGTTGTTTATGTATTGTGTTGTTTGTTTGTTCATTATTTCTGCTGTCACTATTCGTATGAAATAAAATATCTTATAAAATGACTTTATATATATATGTATATGTATGTGTGTAATATGAAAACATGTTTAACATTTTCTAGATGGTCGATCCAATTGAAGAACAACGTTTACGTACAATTCAACGTGAATATTTAGATTTTCTTGATGATGGTGTAAGTCTAAATGTTTTGTAGTTTTATATATGATAATAATTGATATTATTATATAGGAAGATGAAGGTGTCTATCAAGATAAATTAAAAATGTTAATAGCAAATGATGAATCACGTTTAATTATAAATATAAATGATTTACGTCGAAAAAATCCACGACGAACAAAAGCGTAAATTTGTTTTTTTTTTTGGATTTTAAAAAAAAAAAAAATTCGTTATGTATAAATTTGAATATTTAGTTTACAAGAAAATGCTTTTGAAGAAATCATGTGTTTTCAACGTGCACTTCGTGAACTTATTTCAGCAACAGATGCAATCTATGCTAAACAATTTGAAGAATTTTATATTGGACTTGAAGGAAGGTTTGTAAAATTTCATAATAAAATTTGATTGATTTTAATAAAAAAAAAAAATACTTTTTTAGTTTTGGTGGTTTTCATTTATCACCACGTACAATAAATTCTTCATATATTGGAAAAATAGTTTGTGTTGAAGGCATTGTAAATAAATGTAAGATATTGAATTTAATTGAGAAAAACTTTTCATTTTTTTTTTTTTAATGTAAAGGTTCATTAATTCGACCAAAAGTAACTCGAAGTGTTCATTTTTGTCCAACAACAAAGAAATTTATGGAACGTCGATATGCTGATATGACATCCTTGGAAGCATTTCCAACATCATCAGTTTATCCAACTAAAGTATAGAATTTATTGAGTGGAAGAGAAAAAAAACAAAATTGTTTTTTTGTTTCTGAATAGGATGAAGATGGAAATTTATTAGAAACAGAATATGGTCTATCGAGTTATAAAGATCATCAAACATTTGTTATACAAGAAATTCCAGAAAAAGCTCCAACAGGTCAATTACCACGTTCAATTGATGTTATTGCTGATGCTGATCTTGTTGATCAATGCAAGGTTTGATTGAAATCTTTGTAATTAATTTTAATGTAATAGTCATTTTTTTTTGTTTTTGAATAGCCCGGTGATCGTGTACAAGTTGTTGGTGTATATCGATGTTTACCCGGTAAAAAAAATGGTTTTACAAATGTATCTTTTCGGTATGTAAATTTCAAAAAGAAAAGTTTTTTTGTTTTCAATGAATTTTTATTTATAGAACGGTATTGATTGCAAATAATGTACGATTGATGAGTAAAGAAATGGAACCAAAAGTATCGATTAATGATTTGAAAAAAATTCGTTCATTTAGTCGACAACGTAATATTGTATGTACAAAATAAAAAAAAAGAAAACAAAAAGTTGTTCTAAGATTTATTTTATAGGATGTCTTTGAAACATTGGCTCGTTCTATTGCTCCATCTATCTATGGTCATGAATATATAAAACGAGCTATTTTATGTATGTTATTAGGTGGTACAGAAAAAGTACTTCCAAATGGCACACGTCTTCGAGGGTATGATTTATCTAAAGTAAAACCTCTCTTAGTGAACATCTCTAGGTTTTGAATGAAAACATTAATAGAACATGACACTTCAAATAATAGGGTTATAGATAATCATCAATGAATAAAGGTTTTTCTTCAGATTACATACATGGATTAACACACACTACGGTGTGAAAGTGAAGAGATATGAGGAATCTGAAGAAGCAGCTATGTGATGTCCGAAGGTCGCTAGAATTCGGGTAGGGTGACAACATAGATGACCAATTAGAAGGTTTCTGCTAAAACTGACCATATTTAGAAGAAGTTGATATGCGTTTCGAGAATCGGTGAGCAAAACTGGAGAACATCGAAAATTTCTCAAGATTGGGAGGGATGACCTCTTTTGCTTCGGAAACTCTCGGTCATCGATGTTAGTGCGACACAGGAATGACCAAATAGATACTGCTGTCTATCAAATACAACTATCTCACGAATGCTCTTGGCATAGAAAGAAAAACAAATTTAATCAAAGATACAAAAAAAAAATGTAGTTGATCTTGTCGTGAATAAATAAATCATGATAGGGATATGATTTTAGAAATCCAGCTTGTTAAACAATTTTGATTGATATTTGCTGAACTTACTCCTTTATAAACATCCTATTATACTAATAGATTTTTGTCGATCCCAACGATGTTCACAATAAAGAGATTTTACTATATAATTAACTTTAGAGATTGAAGAAAATAGTAAAAATTTATTTATTTAGTGATATTAACATTTTATTAATTGGTGATCCATCAGTTGCTAAATCTCAATTACTTCGTTATGTTTTACATACAGCACCACGAGCTATACCAACGACTGGTCGTGGTTCATCAGGTGTTGGTTTAACAGCTGCCGTTACTGCAGATGCTGAAACTGGCGATCGTCGTCTTGAAGCTGGTGCTATGGTTTTAGCTGATCGAGGAATTGTATGCATTGATGAATTTGATAAAATGTCAGATATTGATCGAACAGCAATACATGAAGTTATGGAACAAGGTCGAGTTACTATTGCTAAAGCTGGTATACATGCTCAATTAAATGCACGATGTAGTGTACTTGCTGCTGCAAATCCTGTTTATGGACGTGTATGTTTTATAGTTTACTTAAATGTGAAAAAAAAAAAAAAACTTCTTTTCTTGAAATTTTGTTTTTAGTATGATCAATATAAAACACCAATGGAAAATATTGGTTTACAAGATTCATTATTATCTCGTTTCGATCTTATTTTTGTTATACTTGATAATTGTGATATGGAACAAGATAATATTATTGCTGATCATGTTCTTCGAATGCATCGATATCGACCACCAAATGAAGCCGATGGTGAAGTACTTCCATTTACATCAGAAGTTGATGCTTTAACAACTGAACAAGCAAATGATGCTGAAAAAGATGTTGAAGATGATATTCAAGTATATGATAAATATGACGCTGTTCTTCATGGTCCTTATTATTCAAAAAAGTAAATAAAATTTTTTTTTTCTCTTTTGTTTTTATTGAAAAAAGAACATAATAAATTTTAGAACGAAATTTATCAATTTACGATTTATGAAAAAATATATTCATTTTGCTAAAGCACTTAAACCACAATTAACGAAAGAAGCAGCTGATATAATTGTTGAAGAATATACACGTTTACGTAATCAAGATTTATCTCAAACAGATAATCAAGCTCGAGTAAGATTAAATCATGTTGTAAAATAATAAACATAGTTATTTGTTTTCTTTTTTCTTTTTAGACACAACCAATAACAGCTCGAGCATTAGAAAGTATGATACGTTTAGCAACTGCACATGCTAAATGTCGTATGTCAAAAACCGTCGATCCCGAAGATAGTGAAGTAGCTATTGATCTTGTTCAATTTGCTATCTTTAAAAAAGTTTGTTATTTTTTTTTTTATAATCTTTTACAAATAATTTAGATCATCTTATTATTTTTTTTTTGTTTTTGTTCTTTTTAGGTATTAGAAAAAAACAAACGTAAGAAAGATACAAATAAAGGACAAACACATGAGGATGATGAAGAATTAGAAGAAGATAAAGAAAATGATGAAGGTGATATGGATACCGAACAATCGACTTCACAACCAGCTACACCTAAAAGACGGTATGTTATGTTATAGGATATTTTAAAAACTGAATTTTCTTTTCTTTTTTGTTCTTAGTCGTCAATCATCATCAACAGATGCTCCTCAAAGTGATAGTGGTAGTGCAACGAAACGACAACGACGTCCAATACGAAAAGTAACTGGTGGTATTGATGAAATTACACCAGTAGCATCACAAATAACAATTGGTTCAGCTCGATTAGATGTATTTAAAACACATTTATCAACATTTATTGATCGACAACCATCAGTAACAACTCAAGAAATATTTGATTATATGAAAGAACATGATTCAACATTTAATGAAGATGAAATTCGAATGGCTTTAGCAAAAATGCAAGATGAAAATCAAATTATGTTAGCTGGTGAAATTGTTATTCGTATTTAGTCAGATGTACAAATAGATATATATATATACTTTTTTTTGTTCATTCATCTCAAAATGATGTCAGATAGATTATTTTTGTTATGTTAAGAATGTGCACTTGTATGAAATATCTTTCAACTGAATGCAGATTTATTTTTTTTTCTCGTTCCTATGTGTGTTATATATATACCTGTGAATCGGATAGAAATACATTTCTTATCGTTAGATAAATAAATATATATTGAATTACTACACATGTATTCTGTTATTTTCATTATGATGATTGGTATTAAAAACTAAAAGGGATGTCAGTTAATACATGAATAAAAACATCGTGATAGACGAAAAAAAATAAACAATCGATTTGAGTCTTACAGAAAGTGAATTTTGTCAACAGTTCTCGAGATGGTATTGATTTATTCTTGAAAAACAAATTAAAATTTTCACTGGTGACGAATCTAACAGTGAAGTCTGCAAACATCAATATATTAATTAATCAAGACTCTTTTAAAATAGCGGTATTAAAAATCGATCTTCAGCATTTAATTTTTAATATGTTTATTGGCCTCACGGTTAGGTAGATTATTGGTGAACTGTTTTCATCATTATAGCATCCCTAAAGATATGAACAATAATTAACGACTGTATCTCGACATTTGAGGGTTTAGATTACTTTCGACTAATATTCTTTGCAAAAAAAAGAAGTAAATCTTTGTGCAAACATAAAGATTTTAAGGATAACTACTCCTGATTGACATTGAAAAGTAAATAAATAAATAAATTGCCTAAATAAAGAAAAAATAATAATTAATCAAACAAAGCAATTGATAAAAAGTCTTCTTAGAGAATATTTGTCACTACAAAAAATTCCATCACAAAAGATTTGTCTATGCATTGAAATGTTTGATTCATGTTCATTTTTTACTTTAAGAAACTGTCAAAATTGAAAAAAATGATATTTTCAAAATAAGTTCGAATTCTTTTTTTTTGTGAATCTCTACCACTTTTGTCAATGGCTGTTCAAGAAACATATTTTTAATGAAATAACTATACTAACATTTCATGTTTGAGTCGCAAGAAAGATCTATTTCCTGATCATATGTAATTATTTTTTTATTGCTTATTTTTTTGTGTTCATTTCCGTTAACAGCATTATTGCTTTGCTTAATACCTTTTGTAAAAGCATGACTTTTAATTTATAGTTTTTTCTTGACCATTGTGGTCTATATAGAAATACCTAAGCGTAAAATAAGTAGAGTGACGGAATGACTTACCAAAATTTCAATATTTACAAACATTCAAGTCAACATAAAAAATAGTTTCATTTTACAGTCTATTTTGTTGCCATATTTAACCCTTCTACGGTTGTTGTGGGTCCAACGAGACTCACAACACTGTTTTTGTTTTTTTCTACTTAAAGATGTTTCATTTTCGGAAATATCTTTCCGCTAATCGTTAGTCTTCTAACGATGCACGAGTACCGTATTAAATTTCCAACAAAAGTCTTACAAGTAAAAAACTGAAATGTGGGTTCGCATGGATCTCCTAACACCTTTGATGTTATGCAGTTGTTTTTTTCATCCATATTACATCTGCCTCTATTGTCTCGAAAGTTAATTTACCTATAGCCCGTTACTCTAACACTGTCAGTAGTGAATCGTGTGTCTTTTTATCTTTGTCCGACGGATTTCGTAATATTCTGGCTGAGATATTTCTGCCATCGACTTTGGTCATGATCACCACAATCATACTCAAGTTTATTCTGTTGAAAACAATTAGCGCCTGAAAACTTCAAAAGTTGTTGCAGCACAGAACTTTTAATATAAGTGGCTATATATACTTTTTAAAGCCGTAATTTTATCATAATCCCTCCTCAAAAGCTTTTTAAAAATGCGATCATTTGCATACATCGCAATCATACTAATGTATCCGCGCTTCGATAGAGACCCTGATATAGACTTTAGTTCATCATATCTGGTGCAAAATACATAAAAAAATCAAGTTCTTCTAATTCATTTACATGTGGATCCCACTGGGCGAACAAAAGACCGTTTTGTGTGATAAGATGAGAATACTGTCCGAGGGTTAACAATGCTAGGGATTACAGAAGAGTAAAAAAAAATAATTTCGAATTATTACTTCCTTTTTTTGAGTTTTAGTTTGATGTCATTTAATAATAACACCAATTTTTAATATGTAAGACATTCGATTGAACCACTTGTTTGAATAATATCATTGTAAAAGTAGTATAAGTTACATGTTAGCTTGTATAGTTCTGACGTGAGACTTGTTGCTAGTATTTCTGAGATAAAACTATATATCTACGAGTGAAATTTATTAAACAACTCCAAATTTTTAAATATCAAGATATTGGACACTTTCTAATTTTGGTCTGGAATAAATCATGTTTAAGGTTAGGTTCTTGTATGTAACCAATACGTTTTCATCGTTGTGTTGTGACTTCTTGTTATTAATGAACATAATTGTAATGCATCATTTAACTCTTTTGATATTCTTTTTGTTTCGAACTCTTTAATCTTCTGCTCTATTAATGTGACTATGAGCTGATTAAGTAAAGTATTTCTTCTTTTTTAGTTTTATATTTCCAGTTCTTTATCAAATATCTCTTTCGCTGGATCAATATTCTTTTTTTTACCTGTTGAAAAGAACTTTTTTTTAATAAAAATACACTAGTGAAGTAAGACGATTACATATTGATAGAATTTTTATTTTAATACGACTTGAGTCGAAGCTAGAGGTATAAGCTGATCGGATGAGTAATCATTGGCGCTGCGGCACATAACAGATATTAAGCTTTTAAAAATTTCCTATGTCTCAGAACAGTTTTCGAAGATATACAAATATCAAATAAACTCGTTTTAACTAGTATCCGACTCAGCGCACTTCTAAACAATTCAATTTCTTTTTCATTCTATTATGTGGCAAACAAAAACTTCAAACAATAATAAAAGTTAAACTTAACCTTTGTTATAGTTCATATCAAGGACGTTTTTTTCTCAAGACATTTGGAGAACAGCAATGGTTTTGGTATAAAATGAATCATTTGATTTCCTTGTACATTTTAGATGAATTTTCTGACATATTTGTTTTCTATGTAAGAATGAATCGACTTAATAGCAGAATATTCAAACAGCAATGAACTTCGTGCAGTAAAATTATTGGAACTACTTTTAATGAAACATCCATATCATGATCATCTACTAAAAATACACATAAAATTTGGTTAAACGATAATAATGACGTAGTAGAAAACGAATTTAAAAAAATTCTGAATTCCGTCCTTATTTCATGAACAATATTTTGTTCATGCTATTGACTACTTAAACTCTTCCACTATGAATTTAGAACTAATGGAAGAAACAGATATCAAATTGACAGATATTGACAATGAGTCTAAAGGTTGCTTTGAAAATATGATTATTTATACCATTCCGATAATTATGAATGTGTTCACATTTAATTTTCTAACACTGTAGATGTATTCTTTTCGATACAAACATTTTTGAGGCAAATGAATGAAGCGAACGCTAATAGAATTCCTAGCAAGACTAATATTAGACTCAATACGTAATCTCATTTTTATATTATTTAATTTGATAAGTCTTCCTGTAAGTTATTTCAAATGAGCGTCATAAGTTTTACTGATTCGATCAGCATTATCCACCATCTCATGTACATATAAACACAATCTATGTATTGCTCAGTAAAGTGTACACATATTTGAATGCGTAACTCTTTCGATGAGAGTCCATTTTGATAGTTCTTATTTCGATATCATTTATCTCTCAGATTGACTATCTATTTAAATTGCTATCAATATTTTAAATAAGAATAATTTTTTAAAAAAGATATGCGAATAAAATTATAGAACTAAGAGAGATAATAAATCCGATGAATTTCAATATTTCATAGGTGTCAGTGTAGATAAGAGCAAAATAGACGAATGTAGCGCGCTTGATCGGTACTTCGAAACACTCACATTAGATTTTTTTTACCTTGGAGTGTTCATACACAAGTATTGATGGGGTGACAGTCTTTTCTTCATTCATACCCTCATTGTAGGGATTCTCTAAGACCTGATCAGAGAAAGTCAACTAAATTACTTGCTAGTGTCATCTGAAGCAGTCATCGATTTAGAAATAGTTTTCTTTTCTGTATTATATTAACTGCACTATGATGTAGTAAAAGTGAATGGCCTACTACATGTGACATGAATTGAAACTTAATTAAACAATTCAAACTAGTGTTTCCAGGTAGTAATATCAATGAAATGACTTCCTCAGTTTTAATTCATGTGTTGTCGTCGGTTTTCTTCTTTATAAACGAAGAAGTATAAGAACAGTTAGCAGAACGTATGGCATAGAATTTTTCTGGTGAATTGTCTGCTCATGAAGTATTTTTTTTTTGCATTATTGCAGATTTATGGTAGAGCGTTTTCCCTTCATTCTCATAAGGAATAAATTTTTTACTGTACTTAGGTATATGAGTTTCTAACAAACAGAACTGACTTATAATATGTGAAAACTGTTCATTTATCATTTTTCTTCCGAATATCGTACCATGAGTCATCCACAAAAAATGAACTAAGCTGCTTCTGCTAGTCAAAACCTGATAAGATTTCAATGCATTAACACCTGAAATCTGAGCTATAAGAAAAGTATTTTTGCGAAGAGGGTAATCTTTTTGAATTATTCAAACAGCAGTTGTATTTATAGAATAAATTGTTACTCAAAACACAAACAGTATCCAGAGAGCATAGAAATTGAAAAAAATCATCGATATAGTAATTTTTTAAATTGTTATACAAAAACTTTCATGCTTTTCGTTACTTCAGAAACATTAAAGTCAATACACATTATTTCAGCACACTTTTCATGGCATTATTCTCATGATTTCGAAAAAGTTAGAAGCATCATATTGCTGCGATTACTTTCACATTACTTTCATTTCATCATTTTAATTACTTCGCAAAACGAAAATCCTTATGTTGATTTCATTATTTCGCATGAAGTAGAATCATCGCATTACTTCGATTATTTTCACATCATTTTCATTATATGATTTTGATTGTTTTGAAAAACGAAAATCCTTGCATTACTTTTGTATCATTTTCGTTCTGTGGTTTCGATTATTTCGCAAACGATGAATCATCAATAGATGAATTCCATTACCTTTACATTTAAAACACTCAACATCAATTGACTATTAGTGATTAATTCAAGTCTTATCTACAAATTTGTCCTGTCACATACCACTTTATGTAAAAACTAGAGTGAAATGAACTTTTGAAAGTATCACCACATAGCTCTGTAAAGAGCAGCCAGCTCAGACTTGTATAAAAGTTTGAGTACAACTAGCCTCTCGGTGGAATAGTTAAGTTCAGTGCAATAAAAATTATTTCTATTTTTCATCACTAGATTTTTGTGCATTTTTACTGATTTTCATCCATGAATTAAAAAAATATAGCAAAATAATGTCCGTTTCATGATCGAAAGATGTTTTCGTTTAACATCATCGTTTACCATTTTTTTATTCATTGGGTACAGTATGATTTATTTTATATTTAACAACTTGCAATACCAATAAACTGTAAGTAAGCAAGTTCATAACAATGTCGAACTTAGACATGAAAATAAAAATGAAGCTTTTACAGAAACTAAATTCTTTAAAAAAAAAAAAGTAATATTAATGCTTCTTTACTAATTATCGAGAAAAATGAAGAAATACTTTCATTTGTTAAATCTGATAATAAACAACGAGCAACGCTATTGGAAAAAAAGAAACTCTTCTAGTATTTTTTTCGAAACCAGCGTTTATAAAAGTAACAGATCTTACAAACGACACATACATCAATCGTAATAGCATTTAATGACCGTCATTGTCTTTTTTTTTTTATTAAAATATTTTACAAAAGAAAGAGAACAGATATCTGCTACATAAAGCTTTTCATCAACATAAAAAAAAGAAACATTATCAATCGTAATACATTTAAGACAGTCTAAACATTATATGATGAGATATTAGATTTTATGACACTGAAAAAAGTTATTTGATAAAATTAATATCAATAGGTGTTACACGTGTTCCTACCACCACTTTACCTCTGCTATCATCGTTCATTTTCTGGAAAAACGTCTTTTCTTTTCTGTTTTATCGGAGGATTAAAGTTTACATATTCTCCGAAACATATATGAAAAGGAATATTAAACAGAAATAGCGGAGTTTTCGTCTATAAATAACATTTACAATAAACTTGTGTTAGTCACGTGATTTCAGTTTTGTTTTCTACATGTAGTTCATTATACTCATGAATTATTATATATACATTTTCAGATAGTAAATATAATCATTTCAAACAATATAAGAGTCAATAACAATCTAGAAAATAAACCTATTGTTAATCTTATTTACAATTATACAAATTTTCACTAAATGAATATTATTTCATGTTGGAAAAATCCCTTTCTATTTGTAATGATCTCATTTAAGAAATTCATGTTTTTTGTATTAAGTGGAATGATATTTCTTCTAATATTATTATTTCTAAACTCAGATAACGACCTTAGATTATTTTTCAATCAATTTTTGTTCACATCGTCTATTATTTACGGAAATTTTACTTGTCAAACATGGCAAAATTTATCATATATAAATGTTTCAAAATATCAAGAATGTCTGTTATGGGTTCCAAACAGACGTTTTTGGGCTGTCGATGGAGTACGTCATACAGCGCATAAAAATCTATTGAATTCTACTTCACTTATCATTGAAGTTGGTGGAAATCGTGGACATGATACAATTAAATTTATTGAATTATATAATGCATCAATAATTAGTTATGAACCGCTGTTATCAATGTGGGAAGATCTTACGAAACAATTTAAATCAAATCCAAAAATAGAAATTCATCCATATGGACTTGGTAGTCGTGCAAGAAGTTTATTGATTGAACCATACGATGTTGGTAATGCTGGTACAAGTATTTTTCGAACACTTTCCGCAACAAATTCATCAAATATTCAAAAGATTCGACTTCTCGATATTGTTGAAGTTATAAGACATATAAGAGAAACTAGAACGAAAAATGGAATAATCGATATGATTAGTATAAACTGTGAAGGATGTGAATTTGAAATATTACCTGCTCTTATACTGAATCGTATGATACAATATTTTCGAATCATTCAATTTGCTACACACACTGGTCTTTTAACAGAATCATCGTGTATTTATTGTCAGATAGAACAAGCATTGGAAAGAACACATAAAATTTTATTTCACTATAGTAAATTATGGGAAGGATGGGTACTCAAAAGTACAACAATAAACTAAATGGTTTCATACATCCTATAGACAATATGCAATAGGAATTAACATACTTATCGGAATGATGATCAAAATAGACAGATTTATATAGTCAAAATTGTTGTAGAAAAAATTAAAAAAACAACAGAAAGAAAACGACGAAGAAAAATATTTTAATAAAACTTAGAGTTATAATTTCAGTATTTTGTTAATCAATGAAATCTTTTTAGAAAAATTGCTACTTCATTTTATATTGATATTGCAAGAATATCTAATATAGTCTCAACTTTAAGATTTATTACAAATCAGTATTTCAGCATTTACTTTATTATATTTAACTCAAATGATTACTAAATTGATTTTTTTTCCTTAAAATCACATTATTACAATGATATAAGATCGAAATCATCCAAAAAGTACAAAGGTAATCTTTTTTAAAAGTTCTTTTCCTCTTATGTTTCCTTGATTCCATTAGATAAGTTTCGAACGGTTTTATTGACGTCTATATACTCATTTGAAATAAATATAAAAATAAATCAATTTCAATAGTCAAAAACAAAATTCAGTTTGAGTTTTCATGGTTCTGAAATCATTGATCAAACTTCATTCCAATTTAATTGCAATGAATGGAAACCTATGATATTACACAGCCATTGCGATTATCAGCTACGTTGGCATTGCCACTAAATTCCCAAAGTCGATGAATAACCCGACGTGTTTCTTCTAAGCCACCATCAATATAAACAGCACCAATTAACGATTCCACAAAACTGTGATACTTAGAAAATTGTTCCCTTTGAACACTCTGTCCGAATGTGATATAGTCCTTGATATTGAGTTTTTCGGCGATTTGTATTTGTTTCACAGCTTCAGTGAGCTCTTTTCGTTTATTTGTCAATTGACCTTCATTGAAATCTTGATTAGTACGATATATATATTCACTGACCACTAAACTTAACACACTATCACCGAGAAATTCAAGTCTTTGATATGTAGGTACACTACGATCATTTACTCGATTACTGTCGTGTGTTAAAGCTTCTTCCAGAAGTTTAATGTTTTTGAAAGAATAACCACAAGCAGTTTGAATTTTCTTGAGTGCTTCTGTTCGATTCATTATTGTTGTGGATCTCGATATTTTAAGAGAATCTAAAAGGAAAACAACAAACTTTTAATAAACCTCAAATCGATCATTCGAAGTTCGTCAATAGGACTTTCTACAATACGTTCCATGCACTTTAGTCGATGGATGAAAATCCACCGAATTCAGTAATAGAAGTGTCTCTTTGATATTGATTATAAAGATTTGTATTAATTACATTCATGAGTGTTAGAAGCAAGTTACATGTCAATAGTATTGGACATGCTTCTTACAGTGTGCTATATTCATGCTGCTCTACAACATTTTATGAAGAGTAAGAATTCTCGTTAAAAGGATAGTAAAACAAATTTAAATAATCTAATCTAGAATTCATGTCATTTATAAAACCTATCGATAATACTCTTACTGCTTAACTATTTCAACATTGATTCATAGGTATAATATAACTGTCTCAATGATTTATATTCTTCGAAAACTTTTGACATTAAGTCCATGAAATAATTCTTAATTCAGAGCATACTCTATATTATGTATTCTTCATATAGATAAGCATTGAAGTGATAAAGAAAAAAAAGGATGAAAACAACATGAATTGTGGATCATAGATTGAGTGTTGCTGTGAGAATTTCAATAATAATCTTTTCTGCATTGAAGAATTTTGTAAGATATTATTCAAAAAATGATATCTTGTTCGTGGAACAAGTTCTTTCTAGAGGTTTTGTAGTTCGCCCATACCTACCCGTATATATGAAAAATATCTCATAGACATGCTTAACTCAATTGGTTTTATATTCTAACGACCAATCAAGCAACATATTTCCGATGAAAATTTCTATAATAGAAGCTATTTTCCTCTAAGATACAACTTTTAGAAAATGTAATAGGACAGAATTCGAATTCACTCGAATTCCACAAATTGGTAATTCATATCTTATTATTCAATCATACAAAAATGTTTCATGTTAACATCATTTATACAATTACATTTGTATGTTATCGATATCTACTATAGCATTCTAAAACTACTATTTTTACTATTACCTAATTAATCGTGCATGAAACACTTTCATAATGAAAATTACCTGTGAAGAAATAACATGATGAATACAATTACATGTGGCAGAATTGGATATATATATAGATTCATTCCACTGGGAAAAAACCCAGTAAAATTTTATTTGCTTTTGATTCGTTGATAAATAGTGCTATGTCAACTTTTTATGGTAAGCAGCGGTTAACAAGATAAATTTAGTAGTAAAGAGACAAAACTTTTTTTCATGTCTTCGATATCTAAACCGTAGTGACGTTTTATTTATTTTCTTTGGTCCAGAAAAAAGTGATTTATTCATACCTATTTGTCTCTTCG
The DNA here is from genome assembly GCA_905250075.1 of Rotaria sp. Silwood1. Classification (NCBI taxonomy): domain Eukaryota; kingdom Metazoa; phylum Rotifera; class Eurotatoria; order Philodinida; family Philodinidae; genus Rotaria; species Rotaria sp. Silwood1. The sequence continues at coordinate 495,987 of CAJNOP010000028.1, forward strand.
ACCATATATATTGTATGATTGCTCGCATATTCAATAAACCAATTGAAGTTAGTTTTATTGAGTAGCATAAAGTAAATGTGACTGGAGAACTTACCATTCGATTTGTATTAAAGCAAGAATACGGAAGTTTTTAGTAGATGCCGTTAGTTGCCACTAAAAGATTCATAGTTTGTTTGAATTTTTAGCTTTTTTTGTTTGTAAAGTAGTTATTCTTCCAGGTCCGAAGAAGTCTGATGTCTTAAAATCATATGTTCCAGATTACTGCTCTATTATGTTTATTCGTTTATTGGCATAACGCAGTCGCATCGCATAGATTGAGTGCTTGGGCAGAGTGTCCTTTTCATTGACGTACACCTTCAACCTAATTCATTTGGTCGTCCAATCTTTAATATACAATGTGTGGAATCAAAAATCATGAATTGTTCTACCGAAATTGTTTACCAATTCGTGTTATGACTGTTAAAGGATCTTTTGTTCCTTGAACCAATGTCTGATTAAACAGCTATCATTAATTGATATTATTTTATATATGAACAACTCAATGATAGTATCGATATTTTGAAAAATTTAAAAATCAAAACGAACAGAAAAAAAAAGATTGCCTTTATAAATTAAGAGGTGAGGTATCAATGCAAATCATTATCAATCATGATGACAAAATATCATGGCAATTTTTTGTGCATTAGACGTATTGAACAACTCATTGCAAAGAGCCTAATTAGGAGATATCGAAAATTTTCTATCATTCATATAATCATCATCTTGTATTTTTGTTTGTCAATTTATATTCTTACTTTAGTTTGAGCAAATGAGGACTGAGAAAAATGTCAATCATTCAGTTTTCTGGGTATTGACTATTGCATTCACTAAATATCACATAGTTTATGTGTATATGCTATGAATATTGATAAACGCTTAGCCAAATGTATTGAAAAATATTAACATAACAAAGTTTTCTCGCTATTTGCAATCTTCTATATTATGTTTTCTTCCCTTGATCATTGAACTAAGTAATTTTTGTTTCTCTTATCTTTTGCTCAACGTGAATGTTTCATGTAAATTACTGTGAAGTGTCTTTGCTGCTGAAATATGAAAAATTATTTTTTGAAAATTATTTTCCCTGCACAAAATCATGAATAATAATGGATTGGGACTATTTGACCTATTGTCTATTTATTTATTTCAATAATTAACGAATTGCTGAAAAAAATAACTGATAAATAAATACGCCATCTGCCGTTGAAAACAACATCTGTATGTTGCTAAGCAAGGACCTCTATAAAAAAAAGTTGATTTTACAAACATTGAACTTACTTTTCAAATCGATCATAATCAAGAAACATTTATATATTCATCTTTGAACAAAATAAATATATATATTAAACATTTTAAAATTAACAATCAAACGATTCACCAATAGTCAACGTAAGAAGGCAACAGAATTTTGAATAAACAAACAATGCTGCAGTCGTGGTGATATATAGTCATCGCTTATTTTTTTTTCGTCTGTTTTTATTCATTCATTATTGTCTAATATTAATTTAGTTCAATCTAGATCAATCAATAAAAATGCCGTCTGTAGGAACACTTGCTTTCGACGAATTTGGTCGTCCTGTACTTATCCTCAAAGGACAAGAGTCAAAAAAGCGTCTGTTTGGTATTGAAGCACATAAGGTTCATAATTTTTTAAATATTTATGTCTCATTCTACAATCTCCTTAAAACAAAAGAAGATTTACATTTTATTATCAATTAATTTTATTAAAGAATAAACACCAAACTTTTATTATTTACTTTCCGATAGAAAAATCGACTAATGTTCAGTTTGTTGTGCGTAAATATAAGATATTATTTTTATTTTAGTCTCATATTTTGGCGGGCAAAGCAGTGGCCGATACACTTAAAACATCGTTAGGTCCACGAGGTAAAAAAAAAATGGATGTTAATTTCAATTGATAATGTTTTATTTTATTTTAAAGGTATGGATAAATGTATGGTATCACCCGATGGTGATATAACAATAACAAATGATGGTGCAACAATTCTTAGTATGATGCATGTGGAAAATGAAATTGGAAAATTACTTGTTCAATTATCAAAATCACAAGATGATGAAATTGGTGATGGAACAACAGGTGTTGTGGGTAAGTTTTGTTTTGATAATCAAATTGAAAAATTATTATTAATAATAAATAGTTTTGGCTGGTGCATTACTGGAATATGCAGAAGCACTTCTTGATAAAGGCATTCATCCAATTCGTATTGCTGATGGTTATGAATTAGCTGCAAAAATAGCACTTGATCATTTGGATAAAATTGCTGAAGCTTATCCTCTTGATTTAACAAAACTTGATCCATTGATTAATACAGCTATGACAACACTTGGTTCAAAAATGTAAGTTTACATTTATTTAACAGATGATCGGAAAGTTTTTGTAGACAAGATACTTGTTCATTTTTGACTCACTAGAAAGTAGAATGTTCTAGTTTTGTTCAAGAGTATTGAGAGCCTTTTCGAAAGATCTGACAATGATGAGTCAACAGGTTTTTGTTTATCTTATAAAATTCTGTTTAAACATGCTAAAACTTCTTGGAATCGATCGTTTTGTAGTAGGCTAGCTTTTCATCTACAAGCTGATATATAAATAAGGACCCTAGCATATTCAGTGCCAACTCGTAATATGCAAGTAGATAGACATACCGTTTTTTCATGTTTTTTGAACTTGCTATAGATAAACGTCACACGACAACTATACATCAACATGCAGGTACAAACAACTATCGTAGAAAACATAATAGTATAGTTACCCATTTTTTAAGTTCTTACTTTTTATGCGGTGAAAAAAGGAATCAAAATTTGAAGATCTCGAAATCTTTCTAAAAATGGCTGTGTATTGTTATAAGTTTTTGTATATTTCATAAAAAACAAAACTTAATTAAAAAAGAGACTCGACTTGCGTGGTCAAAAAGTATAAACAGAGAAAACACAAAAACCTGTCCCACTTTTTTTCTGAATGTATTGCTCTTAATTTTCAGTTTTTTTTGACAAAAATCGAGTGTTTTTTTAGGGCAGAAGAAGCCTGAATTCGAAGGTTACTTTTAATAAAAATGATTGTGCTTCAAAACATTTTTATTTCTCTAATTGAAATTATTACCATAGATGAGTTTGACAAGGATTATCAAAACAAGCATCGGTGCAACACTTATGACAGTACTTTCAGCATCCTGATCACAATAGAAAACGGAGTCTTACACAAAACATCTGTTCTCCATCGAGTGTGCAATTCATAAAATAGGAAGATGCTTACTTTCTTTTAATATGAATTCATTTTTCTTCGTGAAATTCTTGATCATCTGAACGAATCATGTTTCATTCCTTCTTAGAAACTATAGCATCAAGCCACAAAGCATTGAATCAAGAAGACTCTGAAAAAAACTTATTGAACGTTGTTCAGAGAATATAATAAACTAGAAATTTGTAAAAAATTAATCCTTTATTCCCTATCTTTTGAGTCAGATATTTCAGTCCATATATGGTTTCTACGCCTGAGTCAAAAATGATCTAACAGGGCATAATGGATTAATATTCTATTTTTTTAGGACAGAACGACATTTCTTTAACATATATGTATTTTTTCTTTATTATCGGGCTGTCAAAATATAAGGGTGAATGTACCGGCTGCTTCTTATTGATCATATGCCTTTCTTTATGCAGCTAGTTTATGACAATACCTATCTTTTTCTTCTATCAAGTATATATATTTCTTAATGTAGAGACATTATTCTCTAAGTAGTAACAATTTTGTAGCGACAAAAGATAAACACTGTTTATTGATGCATAATGTGATTTCGTGGAAAGTTAAAAGCTATCATATACAATATGTGCGCATTTGAATAACGTTAAAGTTTATCCATTGTTTTGAAAGCAAAAAGGTGTACTAAGGTAACACTACGTAAACAATAAGGCACAATTTTTCTAAAATCAATTCTGTGCTAAAAGCTATATGTTTATCTGTTTGAATAGTTAAAATAGAAAAAATTTTCATCCAAGCTAAGTTTTTTGAGCTTTTCAAAGATTATTTCACTACTCTTAAACAAAACTTGAGGACACAATTTCTAATTTCATATTCGATCAATCATCTGTTGTATAAAAAAACTAACTCATGTATTTTTTCCTAAATTAGTATTAATCGATGTCAACGACAAATGGCTGAAATAGCTGTCAATGCAATTATGAATGTCGCTGATATGGAACGACGTGATGTTAATTTTGAACTTATTAAAGTACAAGGAAAAGTAGGCGGTCGTTTAGAAGATACACTTTTAGTCAAAGGTGTTGTGGTTGACAAAACATTTTCTCATCCTCAAATGCCTAAGGTTAGATTTTATCATATTTTTTTTTATCTTATAGTATTGTATATTTATAGGAAGTTCGTGATGCTAAAATAGCTATTTTAACATGTCCATTTGAACCACCAAAACCAAAAACTAAACATAAATTAGATATAACTAATGTAGAAGATTATAAAAAATTACGCGAATATGAAAAAGAAAAATTTACTGAAATGATTAAATCAGTATGTAAAAACAAAAAAAAAAGAAAATCCTTTAAGATTCATTTTTATTTATTTTTTATTTCATAGATTAAAGATTCAGGTGCTAATTTAGTTATTTGTCAATGGGGTTTTGATGATGAAGCAAATCATTTACTTCTTACTCATGAATTACCAGCAGTTCGTTGGGTTGGTGGCCCAGAAATTGAATTAATTGCCATCGCAACTGGTGGTCGTATTGTACCACGATTTCAAGAACTTACAGCTGAAAAATTAGGATATGCAGGTTATATACGTGAACTTGATTTTGGTACAACAAGTGATCATATGTTATGTATTGAACAATGCAAAAAGTCGAATACATGTACTATCTTTGTTCGTGGCGGCAATAAAATGGTAATTATTTAATCTTTGACATAAAACTTGTTTTTATTTTATTTTATTGTCAAACTAAAATAAAATTTAGGTTGTCGAAGAAGCAAAACGTGCATTACATGATGCATTATGTGTTGTACGAAATCTTGTACGTGACAATCGAATTGTTTATGGTGGTGGTGCATGTGAAATTGCATGTGCTATCGAAGTAGCTAAAGAAGCAAATCAGGTTTGAAGAGAAATTTCTCTCAAATTTTTTCATTTTATTATATATCATTTGGTTTCTTTTCTTTTTATTAGATTCCGACAATTGAACAGTATGCTATTCGAGCATTTGCTGATGCACTTGAATCTGTTCCATTAGCATTAGCTGAAAATAGTGGTTTTTCACCAATTAAAATTGTATCTGATGTTAAATCACAACAAATTGCAGAGAATAATCCACGATTAGGTATTGATTGTCTTAATAAGGGAACGAATGGTAAGTTTTATTTGAAATTAGTTCTTGTCTTTGGCATTGACATTGATTTTATTTAGATATGAAAACACAATTAGTTATTGAAACACTTATTGGTAAACGACAACAGATAAGTTTAGCAACTCAACTTGTTCGAATGATTCTTAAAATTGATGATATTCGTTTACCCGGCGAATCTGAAGAATGATCAAATAACAAATAAGAGAACGGCATTGAACTTAGTGTGTGTTCTGTGTGTTTTAGGAACATGTTTTTTTTTCTTTCTTTTCACCGCCCAGCGTTTCTTTTTTAATCAAACCCGTTGTTACGCATTATTGTTGTTGTTCCTTGTTAATGATCAAAACGTTTGATGACTACTTCATGCCATTATGGTAAATAACAACATTGACAAAAAAAAGGAAATAACTACATTTATAAATCAGCTTCATGATGAAAAAAAAAGAGAATACTTGAATGTTCATAGTGATATATGTTACTCTGGTGTTTAATATCAAAAACTTATAACTTCATTTTACTTCAGAATGAGCTTGCTTTCTTTCGTTGTCTCAATTTCTTCTAGATTAATATTTCCATTCACAATGGGCTCCAATGCCAGTATTATGCTTCAACAAGAAGACTTGCAGAATATATGTCAACAGACAGGTTGGTCAACGATGCCATGAACATCACAGGAATATTAATCATAGAAGACATAAAAGTGCATGAAAGGTCTCTGCATGCTATTGCTTATTGACAAAAATAGATGAGGACTCAACTGCCCCATTAAACACTGTTGAATTTTGCTCAAAAAAGGTTTGAACTTTTGTCCTCTTTACAGGCATGGCCAGAGGGGTCAAGCTATCCCTATAACTTTTTTCTGGTTACGCTACACACAGTTAAAGCAACTGATTTCCAGCTGAAATATGAAACTTACATGTGTTTTTTTGTTTTCATACACAAATCCGCAGACTTAATTTTATCGATTCAAGTTCCCTACAAAGAATAGATTTTTCTAGTCTAATAATTTATGTCATAGGTTTCACTACCAAAGAAGTACAACGTTTGTACAGTCGTTTTAAAACATTGGATAAACGTGATTGTGGATTTTTAACACGCGAAGATCTCTTGTGCATTCCAGAAGTAATTAATAACAATTTATTATTTTCTATGAAGTATTTTTTTTTAATATGTATTCAGGTAAATATCAATCCATTAGGAGAACGTTTAATTGATGTTATTGTGGAAGATTATGGTGAAAATAATAAAATTAACTTTAAACAATTTATTTTTCTTCTTGCTACATTTCGTCGTGAAAAAGCAAAATCAACAACAGAATTTAATACACGTGAAAGTAAACTTAAGTTTTTATTTGATGTAAGTGCTCATGGATGAAATATTGATTAATAA
>CAJNOP010000028.1:507521-609470 GCA_905250075.1 Rotaria sp. Silwood1
GTATTACAACATGGGTAACTACTCGAAAGCACTTGAATTTTACGAAAAAGCACTTAAAATCTACGAAAAAGCTCTACCTTCGAATCATCCCGATTTGGCAACTTCCTACAACAGCATCGGTGTAGTGTATTCCACCATGGGTGACCACTCGAAAGCACTTGAATTTTACGAAAAAGCACATAAAATAAGAGAAAAAGCTCTACCTTCGAAACATCCCTCATTGGCAACTTCATACAACAACATCGGGGGAGTGTATAAGAAGGTGGGTGACTACTCAAAAGCACTTGAATTTTACGAAAAAGCACTTAAAATCTACGAAAAAGCTCTACCTTCGAATCATCCCAGTTTGGCTGCTTCCTACAACAACATCGGTGTAGTGTATTACAACATGGGTGACTACCCGAAAGCACTCTCATTCTTAGAAAAGGCACTTTTTATCTTCCAAGAGTCACTTCCTCCTAATCATGCTAATATTATAAAGGTCACAAACGCAATTGACAATGTGAAAAAGAAAATGTAACTGTAATTTTTTTTTCTGGGTTGCTCAATAAATGTATTCACATGGGTACTTATTTCGTCTTTTCTCTGTCAATTTCAGGTAACGCGCGCGACAAGGGACAGATCCCCTGTCAATGCCATAGGCACCTCGGAGCGGACTACGCCTGACTGGTAGGGCAATGACCGAAGGTACGCCGTAGAAATGGTACGGACCAACAACGCATAGAGGGCTTCCCTAGTACTACACTGCTTCGCTATGGCAGGGTTGCGGGTGTTGGTGTGGGTGGGTGTGAGGGTGTGGATGTGGGCGGATGTGGGTGTGGCTGTGAGTGTGGGGTGTCGGTGTGGGTCTGGATGGCTGCGTGGGTGTGGGTGTGGTTATGGATGTGGGTGTGGGTGTGAAAGTGGGTGTGGGTGTGAGTGCGGGCTAGAGTGTGGGCGTGGGTGTGGACGTGAGTGTGGGTATGGGTGTGAGTGTGGGTGTGGGTGTTGGTGTAGGTGTAGTTCTATCTCACACACCCACACTCTAAAAAATTTCCGTCTTCTAGGAAACTAAAATCAGTTCGGAAACCCTTTCGGAAACCTTTTTTGGTTTCCGAAAGGGTTTCCGATCACCGAAATCGTTTTCGAAAATACCTTATTGGTCTCCGAGGTTTCGGAAACTTTTTAGTTTTTGAGAGTACCGAATTCGATGCGCGTAGGGTATTCTAGAATACCTTTTCATCATTGGCGCAAACCGAATTAGTATTTTCGGAAACCTCTTGGGTATTTTAGGAAACCAATTCTGTCCTAAAAGTTGTTTGGGTATCTAAAGAGGTATCCGAGAATACCTTATCGGTTTCCGAATCACTATCTCGGAAACCTCAAGAGTTTCCGAAAGCTCTGAAACCCTAACTCGTACCCGAGAATACCTTTTTGGTTTCCGAATCACTTTCTCGAAAACAAAAAGAGTTTCCGAACTACTTTCTAGGAAACCTAAAGAGATTTCGAAAGCTCGAAAACCCTAAGTGGTACCCGAGAGTATCCTTTCGGTTTCCGAATCACTTTCTCGGAAACCAAAAGCGTTTTCGAATGGCTTTCTCGGAAACCTAAACAGTTTCTGAAATTTCTGAAATTCGAAAAGGTATAGTGAAAAACAGAAATCAGCTTTCCAACTTCACTTAACTACTGCACACTTTCTAGGCTTGGAAACTTTCACAATGAGTCTCTAAAGCGTTTTAGAGCACAACAATTTTTCCAATGCAGAAAGTTCGCGTGTCAAATTCATGTTTGGGTCATGGTTCTGTTCTTCATTTCTGGAATTATTAGAGAATCGAAAGCGCTTAGAGCTTTCATGCAACATGTTTGATTATATATGTGCAGTTCATAGCTTTCAATAAATATAAACTTAAATCTAATTTTTTTTCTTTATTTAGGTCTATATGAATGTCCATTACTAATTCTGGTAAGTCAGCTGATTTATATAAACTTAAAGCTAATTCTTTTTTCTTTATTTAGGTGTATATGAATATCCATTAAAATGTCGGGTAAGTCAATTGATTGATATAAACTTAAATCTAATTTATTTTTCTTTATTTAGGTGAGGGCTGCCAACCGTACCCATTTTGGGGTACAATACCCCAATTCGACATTTTGTATCCCAGAAAATTTCGTACCCCAGGGGTACATATTTTGTACCCCATTTCGATTTTTAAGTCTGGAATGTGATAAAACACCATATCAAGGTAAAGAAAGTGTGTTTTCCCACTAGTCTTTTCACTTCTATCCATCTAATAAAGTATCAGTTAACAAATGATCGATAGATTTCTACATCTGCTTTGTTCAGTGTCGGATTGAAATACTTGGTTGTTCATACTATTATCGTTATAAACACCGAAATAAGACTTAAACATTTCTCCTTCTCTGATTTCTCCGTGTTTCATTAATTTTTCTTTTTTATTTGGCAAATACATATTCTATTAGATATATCTCTAATTGCAGATTTTCTCTTTAATGAATTTGATGCTAATCTTCGTTGTCTATTTATAATGTTATTTTCCAATTTCAAACTCAACAATCAATTAACACAAAGCTAATTGAAACAGTGTAAACAGTTAAGCCTATCTAATTGAAAAACAACAGTGAAATATGATTCTGTTCTCTACAAAAGCAGTGTCGTTTCAGCAGGTTTCTCAATTAAATACTTTACTTCAGGAATAAAATCATGTACCCCATTGATGTACCCCTTTTTAAATTGGAATGTACCCCAAATGTACCCCATTTTGACTTTTGTAAACCCATTTAAAAAATGAGAAATTCCACCCCTGATTTAGGTCCACATGAATGTCGATTACTAATTCTGGTAAGTCAACTGATTTATATAAACTTCAAGCTAATTTCTTTTTTCTTTATTTAGGTGTATATGAATATCCATTAAAATGTCAGGTAAGTCAATTGATTCATATAAACTCAAATCTAATTTGTTTTTGTCTATTCAGATCTATATGAATATCCATTACTAATTCTGATAAGTCAACTGATTTATATAAACTTAAAGCTAATTCTTTTTTCTTTATTTAGGTGTATATGAATATCCATTAAAATGTCAGGTAAGTCAATTGATTGATATAAACTTAAATCTAATTTCTTTTTGTTTATTTAGGTGTATATGAATATCGATTACAATTTCTGGTAAATCAATTGATTTATATAAACTCAAATCTAATTTGTTTTTGTTTATTTAGGTCTATATGAATAACCATTAAAATGTCGGGTAAATCAGCTGATTTATATCAACTTTATAAATCTAGTTTTTTGTTTATTTAGGTGTATGTGAATGTCCATTGATAATTTGGGTAAGTCAACTGATTTCAATAAAAGTAAATCTGATTGTTTTTTCTTCATTTAGGTCTATATGAATGTCCATGAAGAATTCTGGTACGTCAACTGATTTATATAAACGTAAAGCTGATTCTTTTTTGTTTATTTAGGTCTATGTGAATAACCACCAAAATTTCTGGGAAGTCAGCTGATTAATATAAACTTAAATCTGATTTGTTTTTGTTTATTTAGGTCTATATGAATATCGATTACAATTTCTGGTAAGACAATTGATTTCAATAAAATTCAATCTGATCCTTTTTTCTTTATTTAGGTCTGTAATGAAATTGTATTAATATTCATGCGTGGGCTGAGAGTGTGAGGGCTTTCATGGCTCATGTAAGGGTTATTTTAATTGACCGAAGTAAGGTATCTACTTGTTCTGGAACCTGCTCAGGAACAGTTAATGCGTTTCCGATGATTGGTGTGTTGTGGTAGTAAAATATGCTAATGTAGGGTTTCCGAGTGCTCGGAAACCTTTTCTCGGAAACCCTTAAAAGGTTTCCGATAGTAACAAGTTCGGAAACCCATTAAGGGTTTCCTACACGACGGATTTTTCTTAGAGTGCACACCCACACCCCCACCCCCACCCCCACCCCACACCCACACCCACACCCCACACCCACACCCACAGCCATACCCACACCCACAACCCACACCCACACCCACACCCACACCCACCCCCCCACCCCCCCCCCCCACCCATCCCCCCACCCACACCCACACCCACACCCACACCCACACCCTCTTTCTCGCACACACACCCACACAACCACACCCCACCACCCACACCCACAGCCACACTCACCCACATCCCACACCCACACCCACGCCCCCACCCCCACACCCTCATTTTTTATTGCTCGTTGTCATTGGTGATGTCGCTGGACACACAGCTGGATGTGCCATATTCGCTGGATAACACAGTGGAGTATTTTGACATAGTGGGCGATTCACACACAGATGACCAGGTTGATAATATATTCGATTATTGTGAGCACACGAGACTAATTCAGAACATTTAATATAAAGAAAAGCACAGATGCTATCGTTGTTAGTATTCATCAGAGAAAGGCAACCATATGCGATATTCGATGAACATCGATCGTATTGCATGGCACCTTGACATGTCTCACCTTTGGCTTCATCTAATAAACTAAAGAATGGTAGACAGATGAAAGCATGCAAAATAGGAAATATATCTGAAAGGCTAAACACAGCCATCAGATTATATGATTTTATGAATATTAGAGGATACTACTTACCTCAGGATTACTGATAGCAAGATACTCATAAACCACATTGTTTTTATTTGCTTTTCTCTCTTTATTCTTTGTCTGCCTTTTACATTTCTCACTCGGCCATATAGTCATCCATGATGAGGTCGAAGCCACCTGTCAAACAGGCAGAGAAAAGAAAGTGCGTATCATCATCACTGAATGTTATTTATATCTTTAATGTTGCTTTATTTTTCAGTCTGATCTTGAGATATTTTTTTGTGAAGCTTGTGAAACATTCTAAGCAACTAGTCTGAATAACACCAAGACAGTTCTCCAAGTGTAAAAATGTCTATTATAATATCAAAGACAGGAATAAGTGGTTAAATGTCGAAACGCAGAATGTAGAAAAGCAGGTTGTCGAAAAAAACAATGTCAAAGTGGAAATGTCGAAAGGTAAAAATGGCGAAAAGCAGATTGACGAAAAAATAAAACGTCGAAACAAAAAATGGCGAATGGAGAAAAATGAAATGAAGAGACGTTCAAAACATCGTCGAACAAACTTCGATTGCCTGACGATGCCTTGCGGTCATGTAATAATTGGAATATACCCAAGGGGGGAAAAGCGGATTTTTTCGGATTTTAAATCTCAAAAAATCTCGAAAAATCCAAAATTATTATGATTAACTTTGGCCGCTGGTGGCATTGTCTGATCTTAATTTCAATATCGATAAACTAAATTAGCAGTTGTTCATGGTTAGTAAAGGTCAGAAACCACAGTGAACTCAATAGACAATGTGATACAGCATCATGAGTTTTTCAGTGCACTGTAAAATGAGTTCGAAATCGGTAGAATTTCCATCATACCAGAGAATCTGAGATTAAAACATTTCAAGAGCTTTAAACACGTCGCAATGGCACGTCAAATAGGAAATATCTACCCGTACATTAGAAAATTATTTGAAGAGCTATTCTTATTTATAATTAGAAGATAATGTTGCTAACTGATAGTGACTTTTCATGCTGTCTTTACATCTTCCTTTGTCGATTTTAGTAGATCTGACTCAATAATAAGCCAAAACAAAAAAGTATATTCAGATTTCCGAACAGATACTTTAGAAACCATCACTTTGTCTTTTTTGGAATCTCCGTCGTGCATACCAGATAAATATATCGAATTCAGCCGAGAAATACAAGAGAGAAAAGATCCATCATCATTAATCCTTCTCTCATTGATTAAAATAAATGCTCATCTAAAGACATATCAGGCTTTTCTTGTTATTAATGATAAAATTCTATGTAACGTTTTATCAATCAATGTCTCCAACTCATAATTAGTGTCAAGGCAAGTTGCGTTCAATCGAAGAAATCTCTACGTAGGTAGAGCTGATTGGATATTTTGTCGTGACAGATCTCAACATGGCCAGGTTAAACAGTTTGGTCGACCGATACGAATAAATCTGATTGTATAAAAAGCTTGAGTCAATGGAAAAACTGGACTCAGAATTTGTGTGATTCTATGTAACTTATAGTTAGCTCACATGATTTCTATGCGGCTCTTCTGTGACTCTAGCACGACTGTGGAATGTGGCTTCATCCTAAGTTTAGAAAGTCAGAATATAAAATAGTTCATCATACTTCAATAGTTTTACTAGTTTTCTCAAAGGCATATATCTCATTACCATATATAATCTACTCTAAATCTTTACTCAACAATCTGATTATCGTACTCCTATGTGGAGATTACTTCTGTTCAAAAGATCAGGTCTGTAATCTTAAAAAAGCTTATGAGTGTTTTCAACACAGCAAGCGAGTTCTTTACAGAGGTCACTTTTGATAACTTGCTCTATAACGATCGTATTCTAGTTCTCAGCTACTGTAGGAAGATCGTGCCTTAATTCTACCGTCGTTAGCTTATTGGATATAGATGCGATATTTGAGATTAAAACAAAGAAAGAACGAAGCGCATGTTTTTTGGAAATTTATTCCAAAACAATTGGTTCATAAAATTCACTTATAAGCTTTTCAATTCAGAAACGTCGTAACAGATTTAGAAATTCAAAAATGTAGAAAAGTATCTAAAAATCGACCAGATCTTGGAAATGGCAAGAGATTAAAATAGAATGTCTTATTCTAACATTTAAATTCAAGTATGAGGAAGGTGCATAAACAATTTTCCAGTGTCGTGAGTAAAAGAAACACGTTTTCATCTTGCAAGAAATAGTCATAAGATAGCATACACTTCTCAAAAGACCTGGAATATAACTATTAACGTTCAATAGACTGACTTATCGTGCCTATGAATATTTCTTTTCTTTCACTTCCTGTCTAACTCTTTTATTCTTTCTCTCTCTGACTATCTCTCTATTTCTCTCTTTCGATCGACGCTAGTGAATAAGAGGAACAGCTAGCAAGGCTTGAAATGGGCCGCCTGGCCCGACACTTTTATTGATTTTATTAACGTTTTAGTACATTATATGCTCATTTTAAGAACTCGAAATTATCATGAATGTTTTATGATAGAAAAAGTATCTAAGCTTATATCTAGTGACTTGGAAAATAAATAAATCCCATTTTGAATGATGAAACGAAAACTCATTTTGATGTATTTCCAAGTTTATTGATTAAAACGACCATTTTCATCAATCAAAATCTGTTATCTTGATTCAAAATCACGGTCGTTGCATTACTTTCATTAAAATCGTGCTTGCAATCGATGAATTTGAAGTGTGTCAAGACTAATGTCCGTTTCATCACCAACAATGCAGTGTTTTACGTGTTTTTGATGTAAAACTCGTGACTTTTTTATTTTTGTAGCCTCTGGGAGATATGACTAACATAATCCACTCAAATAATAGCCTATTCCAGGCATATTTCTCGTCTACTAGCGAAGTTCTCCGTTACAAAAATGGTGTTAACTGATGAGCGGAAATGATTCACAGAAAAATGCGCCGAAAATAAGCCACTACCGAGCATAGGAGCTTTAAATAACACTTTATCTAATCCTTCACTTTTGATTAAGTAGTAAATTCATAGCAAATTTACCTTTTTCTGGAAAACAAGGGCAGTTCTATGGATTTTGTGCAGGGCTCTATGAAAAATTGATCTCACGATATTATTGATGTTCTAAGTTAGAGCGCAGTAGAACATAGTCTATTAGCGGGTCGAAAAGTTCTAAACGAGTCAAAATTTAGTTATCAATAAGTTTTTTCTTGTTTACAAATTACTTTTCACCACTAGCTAGCTCACGGTATGGTTGAAATAGAAAAAGAAATATCTTCACTGAGAAATGCAGTGAATTTTCTACAAGTGTAACTCATTTAAAACATAGTACCATAGAGGATATCTTACTATGTAGCATGAGCATTATGGAATTCTGAAAGCTTGAATATTTTTGTTTGTTTTACTTAAGAAGCAACTCAATTTCTTGCATATTAATTTTTTTTTAGTTCCAGAGTCTAAGCTAATTAACCTCAGAATAAGGCTGGGTATTTGCTCCTCAGTACATAAACAGTCACTGTAGTAATGTATAAGTTTTATTGAGGAAACAAATGTATAAAACAAGTTTCATTTGAGTCCGGGCCGAGTCGGGCGGGGCGGGTCTCAATAGTTTCCGGGCCACAAAAGTGTGGCCCATTTCGAGTCCTGGTGAGGAGAATCGAGTATGCACCCTCATCTTCGCCCGACCCTTCATCCTGTTCATTACTGTCAATAGAAATAACGAACAACCTTGAATAACAAGTAACGCTAATCAACAGTCGATTAGTTTAACCCTAGACTCACTTAGTAGTCTGAAAACAGATGTGCATCTACATTCGTCTGTCTCAATGATCTAGTAACCACATGTTAACTATGGTTCAGATGATCACAAATAAAATCTGAAGGACTATAGGGCTGTTTCAAAACGAGCAATAAAGTGCGAAAATTTCTCAAATACACAGAAACAGTGGCCACAAAAATGGTACATGTGACGACAAATATAGACAACATCATCATATATATATAGTGTTTTGAACGTTGTGTGTGGTCACTCAAGTAACATCTTTGACTGCAAGAACCATTATTGTGAACATTTTGAGCATATTTTTGCGCTTTTGAGTCATATCTTTGATAAATCAACGGTCAAGTTTGTCGCATTTGCGGACATTCAGAGTGTCTTTAAGGATTTTTGATTATATCTTTCGTGACGCAGACCGTAGTTACAGTCATTTCTTTCATATTTATCCTCATTTCGACCGAGTTACCGACCATATTTAGCATTAACGCACTCGTGCCATCTCTATGGTCACTGACCATAGAGATGGCATGAGTGCACGATACAATGGTGTAAATAACCAAGAAAGTAGTTCTAATGACCAAAATATTGGTCTAAATAACCATGAGTAGTACCAAAGCTGTCGCCATTTGTCTCATCAGAACGATCGTTTGTATCATGAAAATGTGATCGCTTGTACCACAAAAATGGTCACTTGTACCGCGCAAATGGTACTTTGTACCATGAAAGTGGTCATTTATACCAAGTTTTACAGACAGACAGACAGACACAGGTGAATTTCCGTTTTTAAACCCTGTTCTTTCAGTCCAGGGAACAGATAACAAAAATGACAACAGAAAATAAAATCGTGAGGTATAAAATATTTTTTTCTCTTGCATTCTCCTGGGTGATTATACGAACATTTTTGCCTGCACATGGTACGTTCGCCGACAAAATGGGCATAAATTGATAACTGAAAATGGTTGGCTGAAACATTCACAGAAAATCAAGTTAATTTTTCTTATTCAGAATCTGCGAAAATCTTTCTTTAACCTGGCAGCATTCTTGAGATCTAAACCAAAATATGCCATAGATGGCGTCACATCTGCGTTTGTTTTGTAAATATCTTGAGAATACTGCAACGACAACGAAAGTTTTTAGTAGATTCTGAACAAGAAAAATTAACTTGATTTTCTGTGAATGTTTCAGTCGAATGGATGGAAAAAGACAGAAAGGAAAAATGTCGAAAACGAGAATATGACGTGAACATGAACATGCAGGATTGAAGGTGTGGTTGCCGAGATTTGTACTTCAATATACTCTCGGTTTTAGCATTTATATTCATCTATATTTGTATTATTTTTCTTTTCGATATTTTTCTTTTCTACCTTTTTCCATCATACCTTTCAGCCTATCATTTTCAGTTATCAAATTATGCCTATTTTATCAGGGAGCGTATTAATCATATCTGTGGAGAAAAAATATATATAATCTGACTACACGTCATTAAAAGGTAACATTGATTCAAATAGTATTTATTAATATAATTAACGTCACATTGCTACACGTGAAATACAACTATTGATCACTATAGAATGGGGCAATGTACTCCAAAATGTATCAAACCAAGCATTTCATCTAATTCGATCAATAATGCTAAACAAACGACAATCTCTTCTGAAAGTTTAGTTATAACACCAACAAGCAACAATAACAATTCTACAAGGTCATCACGAATCCGCATTGTTCAAAATTTCGTACTTCTCTGGTTAGATTCGAATATCAATGAGTCCAATGAAGATTTTAAACATTCACTTACTCAACTTCGACGAATCGTCAATACAATCAATACATTTATTGATTCTGATCAATGTATCAATTTTCTCACTCAAATCAAAGATGAAAAAGTATTCATGATTGTATCCGGTTCATTTAGCCAAACAATAGTACCGCAAATACATGATCTATCACAACTTGATTCAATTTATGTATTTTGTGAAAACAAATCAAAATATGAACAATTGACAAAAGAATGGACAAAAATAAAAGGTATTTTTACTCAGATCGAGCTAATTTGTATTACACTCAAGCAAGATACTCAACAATGTGATCGTGATTCTGTCGCAATTAGTGTTACAACTAAAAATTTGGATCGTCTTGAACCATCATTTATGTATACACAATTGCTTAAAAAATTGCTTCTCGAAATGGAATATGATAATAAGGTAAAGAAAGAACTTTGTGAATTTTGTCGTAAACAATACTCTCATAATTTCTATGAATTACAAATAATCGATGATTTTGAACAAAATTATAACGATCACACACCTATCTGGTGGTATACTCGCGAATGTTTTACTTATCAAATGCTTAATCGAGCACTTCGTATACAAGATGTAGAAGTTATTATTAAGATGGGCTTTTTCTTACGTGATGTTCATCAACATATTGGACAACTACATTCGCAAATGAAAGATCAAGGTCTCTTCACTGTTTATCGAGGTAAAAGTATGCCGAATGATGATTTTAATGAGATTAAACAAAAGGAAGGTGGTCTATTGGCTTTTAATACATTTTTATCCACAAGTCTCAATGAAACAGTTTCATTACAATTTGCTCAGAAATCATTACACAAACCAGGATTAGTGGGTGTTCTCTTTCAAATTACTGTTGATCCATCCATTCAATCAATTCCATTCGCTTCAATTGCATCGGTTAGTGCCATTCAGAATGAGGAAGAAATTTTATTTTCTATGCATACCATTTTTCGAATTAGTCAAATCAAACAAATTGCAGATCGCGTATGGCGAGTAGAACTTACATTCACAAACGACGATGACCAAGAGCTAAAACGACTCACTGAACACATGAGACAAGAGACATTAGGCACAACAAAGTTGGATCGATTGGGTCAATTGCTAATCAAAATGGGAAACTTCGATAGCGCTGAAGAAGTCTACAAGATACTATCCTATGAGACACCCAAGGACAATGAGACAGTACATGCTTCTCGTTTTTACTATCTTGGAGAGATTAAATGTCACAAAGGAAATTATACAGAAGCACTCGAGTTCTATCAAAAATCACTTGAAATTCGAGAAAAATGTCTCCCTTCAAATCATCCGGATTTGGCTGCTACTTACAATGGTATCGGTTTAATACATGACAACATGGGTGAATACGCAAAAGCACTCGAATTTTATCAAAAATCACTTGACATCCAACAAACATCTATTTCTTCAAATCAACCCAAATTAGCTGAAACTTATAACAACATTGGTGCGGTGTATTTACACTTAGGAGATATTTGGAAAGCACTCGAGTTTTACCAAAACTCACTTGAAATTAGTCCAACATATCTTCCACCAAATCATCCAGATATGGCTAGTATCTATAACAATATTGCTCAAGTGTATCATCGCATACAAGAATATCCTAAAGCGCTCGAATTCTATCAAAAATCACTTGAAATTCGACAAAAATCTCTTCCTGAGAATCATCCAGATTTGGCTATTCTCTATACCAACATCGGTTTGATGCATTGTAATATGAAAGAATTCTCAAAAGCATTTGAGTTCTATAAAAAGGATCTTGACATCAAAAAAATATCTGTTCCTTCGAATCATCCACATTTGGCTATTACCTATAACAATATCGGTCTGGCACATTTCGGCATAGGAGAATACTCGAAAGCACTCGAATTCTATCAAAAATCACTTGAAATCAGCCTAACATCTCTCTCACCAAATCATGCAGAGCTGGCTACTGTCTATATCAACATCGCTCAAGTGTATCATCGTATGCAAGAATATTCGAAAGCAGTCGAATCCTATCAAAAATCACTAGAAATTCTAGAAAAATCTCTCCCGTCGAATCATCCAAATTTTTCTCTTCTCTACAGCAACATCGGCCTTGTGCACGATAACATGGGAGAATATTCGAAGGCACTTGAGTTTTATCAAAAGTCACTTGAAATCAGCCTAATCTATCTTCCTCCAAATCATTCAGATTTTGCTTCTATCTATGGCAACATCGGTGAAGTATACCAACACATGCAAACATATTCAAAAGCACTCGAATTCTATCAAAAATCACTTGAAATTCGGCAAAAACTTCTCCCTCAGAATCATCCAACTTTGGCTAATCTCTATGGCCATATCGGTTTGGTATATTATAACATGGGAGAATTCTCCAAAGCACTCGAATTTCATCAAAAAGACCTTCAACTCAAACAAGAATCGCTCCCTTCGGATCATCCACATTTGGCTATTACCTACAACAACATCGCATCGGTTCATTTCAACATAGGAGAGTACTCGAAAGCACTCGAGTTCTATCAAAAGTCACTTGAAATCAATCTAACATCTCTCCCACCAAATCATCCAGATTTGGCTAGCATGTACAATATTATCGGTTTGATTTATTGCAACATGGGAGAGTTCTCAAAAGCACTTTCCTTTTACGAACATACCGTTGACATTGGACAAAATTCACTTCCTGACAGTCATCCTTATCTGCAATTATACCGAACATGCCTGGCTGAAGTACAGACAAAATGTAATTCGCTTTGATTTGTTTGTAACTTACAGGGTGGTCCAAAAAAAACTTACCCCCCCCCCCCCCCCCCCAATTGTCTTTTAACGTCTTTTTTATGAACAAGTGCATTTCAAATACAAAACTATTTTTATTTCAAAAACTATAAACATCGATAATCATCGTGAGTTAGGCGTTGCCCGTCATTTTTAGTTAACAGAGAAGTTCGTCTAACCATTGATGAGAATATAGATTGGTATTGCTGGGACGAAATTGATTGCCAAATTTTTTTGATTTGTGATTTCAGTTGATTGTTAGTTGAATATTTCACATCAAGTAGTTTTTCACGTATAATGCCCCACACTGTTTCTATAGCCCATACATCATTAAATTTAGGGCTTTGAACATCGACAGGAATTCTTTCATTGAATAAGGCATCGATGTGTTGAAGCACCGCTTGGGTGCGATGAATACGTGCAGCATCATCTTGGAAGATTGGTATCTGATTTCAATATTGTTGCATAATAGCTGGATAAGCAATAGTTCTAATGAGATCAGCATATCGGGTACCATTCATTGTTTTCTTGGCACGTTTTGACCATTGATATCCTTCCAAAAACTCATCGATAAGCACTGGTGCCTCTCGTGGAATTAAACCATTCCAACTTATGCCACCCCAAAGCATAACACCAGGAGCAAATTTTTTACGACCATAATAACCACCATGTTTATCAGCAACTTGTCGACTGGTGGACCAAATAATATCATTTTTGGAGTTGAGCTGTGGTGTAAGACGGAAGGGTTTAGAAAAGTCAGTATTCACAAGTCGTTGCCATTTGAGGGCTGCGCGAATATAAGTACAAATTGTACTCTGGAAAGAATATGACCCCGAAACTTAGAATTTGAGAATTTGTAACGTCAGGTACTCTCATACACTCTCATGTATTCTAATGTACTGTAATATATGCTCCACTGTTGGGGAAAAGCCTTTAGTTTTCAGAAGTCGTACTGTCCTGTACTCTCATGTACCGTCATGTACTAGGAAAAAACCTAGAATTTGTAGAATTTGTATTCTCATGTAGTTTCATGTATTGACACCCACACCCACATTAAACGTTGGAAGGCATCATTAGCGAGTACGATAGAGAGCTCAATTTACTTTTGAATAATCCTTGTGTGTTCATTGACATGTGTCAAACTGATTGCTCAGTTGCTGCTTAGTTAAATTTATTGCATCTAGGTAAATAATTAATCCTTATTTTAAAATAGTTGAATAACAGAAGCTCAGACGAAACGAAGCCAGTTGAATGCCTCTGATACACCATATCTTCAAATTCTCCATTTTTTAAGAAATTTATTAACAAAGACTTTTTGTACGCCATTTGTAGTAGCATGATGGAATTGATTCCATCGATGCCTTATCATACTTTTTATTGAAGATTTCTTAAATTATGCTTTTTAAACATTATTGCAACTATTACATAGCAGAATGTGGATGAGATAAAAATGATCTAATCTCATATACACCATTCAGATCACCTATACCTAAACTCACCTTCACCCTCTGTTCTTTATCTGGAGCAAGATGCAAAATGCTTATCAAGAACAAAGAAAGCAATCTATTAGTAATCACTAGGAACATGGCTGTTTCCAGCAGTAATAGTTATTAAGTAAAGAAGGTGCTAGTGTGAGTCTAGATTATGTATCAATATTTTTTTTCTGTCGTATGTTAATTGTTTTGAAACTAAAGAAGACAAAACAGTATAAAAAAATAGCATTTACGGCTTAAGTGACGAAATTTTTGTTTTAAGAATATAATCGAATAGTGATTCCTGAGTAGATCTAGTAGAATAGAGTTCAAGATATTTATATAAATGTCGTACTTTTGCTTCTTCACTTAATAAATATTGATAAACGTCAAAGAATGAGTTAACTAAATTTCCATCTAGATAAGCTGCATAAACTAGTGGACGTCCAGCTTCCGAAGCAGCCATTAGTTGAATAATTGCTAAAAACAAAAATATTCGAACAACATTTCATACGATATTTTGTTAAATTTTACCTTTCAATTGTTTACTACCGTTGAATGCACCACAACCCCAATTTCCAGTAGCAATACCAAACAAACTTTCTGATGCATTCTTTGCTGGCCGAGGACGAAAGCTCGCGTAAGCTTTAATTAACTCACGGCGCACGCATTTCATCTGATACTGCACAGTTGGATTACGAAAATAAATAGCATCCATAGCTACTACATGGCACCATTTTTGACCCCAATTATCTCTAAATACGTGAAATATTCAAGATGTTTAGTCTTTCAATGAAAACCTCAAATTAAACAGATTGATAAATAGCCTTATGAAAGTTTATAATATTATATTTAGAATTATGAAAACTAATTAGTTTATTAATCATGCTTGATTGTAACTTCTGTTATTTGATAGTAAACAATACTGGTTTGAAGAGCAACGTCTAATTGCTAAAACTCAGCATTGAGATATTTTTCAATATTCAAGCAAAAACATTATCCTTATTGTGATTCTTACTTTTATAAATAATAGAGTATAATGATATAAATTTCTTTAAAAACATTGCTTACTTAGGTGTAGTATCTTTATAGTTTCCTGCAAAATGAAATGAATCAGCATAACCATCATATGATGAATATCGTTCGCATCCGATAAGAAAAATACATTCGTTCGACTCCATTTTTTCGCAAACAAGTAAACTAACAAGCATTTCAGGACAGATAGTAAAACGAATCTCTTCTTGTACACAACCAGTACCTAAAACGCCACCTCCCTATTTTTTTAATAAAAATACTTAAATAATAAGAAAAAAACCAGCCATGTTCTTTTTTTTTATACACCTACAATATATTGATTAGCAAAATCAACCTAACAAAGAAAAGAATCGAAAATACGTAAAACTTAATCGTTCAATTTACTTGTAAAACACAATTAACATCTTCTATCTTTTTACCAGTTGTCAAGTGTAAGTGAGAGATATTGGCATTTGAATGTAACCAATCCGGATAAGAACTATCAGATAATGAATAACGCCGGAATGTAATTACCCCAGTGGGCACTAAATAATAAAAATGTTAGAACAGAGATGATAATGGGCAATTCGAAGCCATTCAGACAATATTCTTGTCCACTTCTAACTGATATCTTCTTCGAGAGTAGTGAAGTCATCTTTGAAACACTTACAAAATCAGTTTGGATGTATTTTGTGAGTGCGACATTTGTCACGAATTTGTTTGTTCATTTTGACCTTTTTGAAAGCAATTTCGACGAATCGTAAACAGTAGGTGTGAGTAGAAGTTTGCATTTCTCAATATAGGTTTAGAAATGTTCTATTACTGAGAAACTCATTAAAATACCTGTAAAATTATTTTCTAAAGCTTATTTTAGTATTCTTGAGTAAAAGTTAAGAGAAAATTTTTAAGCCCATTGAAAATATTTCCTAGTGAGTCAAAAGTAAACAAACATCTTGTGTAAAAAACATTTTTCCGATCACTCATTATTCAAACTCGGGTACACTTACTTTTTTCTGTGATTCGTTTAAAATAATGTAAAATACATCTGACTTTTTCTATTTTTTGCGGAGGTCCATGAATATATAATCTTGAAAGTTAACGGTAAATTATCGATTAGAAACCTATTAATTATGTACTTTTACTTTTTAAAATTCGGATCTTGAAAATTTGCATAGGCTTCGTTGGGTTTATCATCATGACGAAATGGAAATAAACAGAAAAAGGCGCATGCTAATAATGAAGCAGCTTGTCGTTGAGACATAGTAACTAAAAGATTTGTTCCAATACGTAACAATGGTGGTGGCTAAAACAAAATATATTTCAAGTATGAGATTAAGACAAAAAAATAAATGGATACTCGACTACAAATTTTATCAACATTAAGTGCAAGATCACAAATATTAGATAAAACAGTTGACATAAAATAAGCACGTTCATCATGTGAATAAACCTATGAATGAGTATTGATTAACTTTTACATTTAAAAGAAAAACAGACACCTTTTTAATGACTGTTTCCAGACAATACATATCAAAACTTTGTCCAGCACATTTTTCAATCACTGCCTGTGGTAATGATTAGTTTATTTCCAATTATAGTATAAATTGAAACTCATTACTTTTAAGTCGTCAACATCAGCCTTTTTTTTATCGCATCTTTTTTTGAGATGAACCAATTCGGGACAAATCGTCGTCCATACACTGTGTCCATTTTTCTTTGTCAATAGAAATCGATATACAAAAAAGACTAAAATATCCTTTAACTTACAAATTTAAAGGATCGTGAACATGGCATACGAACATGATTTTCATCCCATCGGTCAAGATAAACACTTTCACTAAAGATCGGCGTTGGTTCACGATCAGGATTCGATTGATCAAATTTGAATGGCTATTGAGAACAGTTATAAACAAGCTGTCTTCAATATAAATAAAAATAGCTTACTTTAATC
The DNA here is from genome assembly GCA_905250075.1 of Rotaria sp. Silwood1. Lineage (NCBI taxonomy): Eukaryota > Metazoa > Rotifera > Eurotatoria > Philodinida > Philodinidae > Rotaria > Rotaria sp. Silwood1. Next base: position 524,876 of record CAJNOP010000028.1, read on the forward strand.
ATAAATACAGAATTTCTCTTCTCGATTGTTTCCATAGCGGGCTTTTCAGGAGGTTGACGAAAATTATTGATAATTGCTTCGAATTCTGTACCCTAGAGAACAATATCTCGAAATGAAAAACAAACAATGAATGATAGAATTTACTTTCGATATTTTGCCATGGACTGCATTTGCTTTGTCAGGTTCGCGAAGAAACGCAATCTCTACATAATTTTTAAACGTTAAATTTTCTGAAAAATTTCCATTAAAATACATGCAAATCTAACATACTTCTTCTTGGAGTTGCTGCACGATGATCGCGTTGGATGTGTTCTCGTGGTGTGATGACTTGCTCACTCATATTATGATATGAAACTTTCACACAACTTAGTCTTTCAACTCACGATCCCCATGTGAAAATTTTTGCCTTTGTAAGCTATTTTTAAGCGGCTTAAATAAGCTTACACTTCAATTAAGTGCTTTAAAGCGCTTAAATACTACGGTCTTAAGCTGCTGAAAGCGGCTTCAACTAATTAAGCCGCTTAATATAGCTTACAATGCGCTTTGATAAGCGCTTTCCAGCGCTTATCATGAAAAGTGCTGAAAAGTACCGTAGATTTTTATTTATTTAAGCGCTTTCCAGCACTTATCATGGAAAAAGCTGAAAAGTACTGTGAATTCTTATCCTTCTAAGCACTTTTCAGCACTTATCATGAAAAAAAGCTGAAAAGTGCTGTAAATTTTTATTCTTCTAAGTGCTTTTCAACGCTTATCATGGACAAGGCTGAAAAGTGCTGTGAATTTTTATCGTTCTAAGCGCTTTTCAGCACTTATCATGAAAAAAGCTGAAATCCATGTGAAAATTTTTGCCTCTGTAACTGGCATCCCACTCCGCCTCTTTTCCCTCCTTTTCCTCTTTTCTTTCAAAATTCGTCTTTTTACACTCTTTTTTCAGAAAAATCCTCTTTTTCCTCTTTTCTCACGACAAAGTAGGCTGCTGGCGAAAACATCCATGAATATATTGATTAATGTTACCATATCATACAAAAATATCACATAATACAAACTGATGTGTAGATCAATCGAGTTGTATAATTATGGAGGCTAAAGTAGATGATTTTAGTGATCAACTCCAGTGATATTTTATATTCCTAATTGAGACTCAATTTTTATAACTTTCTAGAGTAGGCAAAATCACTCAATTATATTTTCGATGTGAACTCATCATTTTCTCACGATCTTGGCAAGTTTTCTGGTTAACATCGACATGTAAAATCATAATCGTGAGCTTACTTTTCTTGACCGTTTTCTCGGCACCACAGAAGCTCGTGATGTAAATCTAACAATGGATGACTATCTCATAGCGTAACGCATGCGTCAAAGTGAGAAGAAGTCTCCAGAGTGGCTAGGCCTATCCTAGAATCCTGTCAGATCCGATGGGATTTCTTCGGCAAGATAGCTTCCGACACTATGATGTCGTAAGTTGAAGATTTCTGCTTATCAGATACCGATAAAGGTTTTCATGTTGTATCCGGCAATATTTGATCCTTCAAAATTGCTGCGATCATTACAGATCCCGTGGTGCGCTGCTAGATTACCTTATGCGATTGATTTACTGTCAAAACGAAGTACAACTCTTCTCCTTCCGAGTTTCTCCGTGTACAATCACATTTTGGACGATCGTATATCTCCAAACCGTACATGGAGAAATATGATCTTATACGAAGAAACACAGAGTAAAATGAAAGCCGTATACGAGCTTTGTTTGTCCATAAACGATCGTATTTCTGCGCATACGATCACGGAGTTATACAATCGTAATACTGGGTAATGTAAAACGCCGCATTTCTCCGATTACAAGTGTGTTTGCTTGACATAGGTTAATATTGACAACGATTTGATGATACTTGGAAGAAATCAGATATGATGGAATGCGATAGCGACAAACGGGGCGCCTCGATGACCAAAAAGCAGGGAATCATATAATCTACCCAATACAAATAAGTCCTTTTCTACAGAACGCAGAAATATCACCATATTTCACTGGGAAAAATCAAGCGTTTTCGATAGCACGGGGCCAAACAATTTTTCAAAACCTCGCTGTCTGGATACCATTGCAACCAATGTATTAATTTACGCTGGGAAACGGAAAAGTGAAACTGACTTGAGAAAAACGATCAAAATCATGGAAGAATTGCTGGAAATTGCAAAAAACGAAAAAAATACCTTTCTCACATGTGCAGTCATCTGAAAAAAACGAACAAAAAGCAAAAAAGACATTTTATGAATTCTGATCGTTTCTATTTCTGTGTGCCTACTTAGTCAGATAGAGTAATATTATAGCCAGATAATACGCAAATAGAATAGACTATTTTTCTAATGTTTTCCCGTTTTCTAATGCATACATAACCAATTGCACAAACATCTCTATGAACAAGTGGAAGTTTCGTTTCTTTTTTACTTTTTTCAAGTCATATTCAATCTGTATTGATAACGTACGAGTTTTATTGGATTTATACTACTATTGTGCCGATGGGTTTTAGTTTTCTTCGGACAAAAACTGTATGCCGCTTTTTCTCCTCTTTTTTCCAAGAATGCTGTGCCTCTTTTTTCCTCTTTTTTTTACAAAGTGTTGGTGGGATGCGAGCTCTGTAAGCTACTTTGAAGCGGTTTAAATAAGCTTACACTTCAATCAAGTGCTTTAAAGCGCTTAAACATTACGGTCTTAAGCTACTGCCAGCGGCTTCAACCAATTAAGCCGCTTAATATCGCTTACAATGCGCTTTGATAAGCACTTTCCAGCGCTCATCATGAAAAGTGCTGTAAATTTTTATGCTTTTAAGCGCTTTGTGGCGCTTATCATGAGAAATGCTGAAAAGTACTGTAGTCTTTTATTCCTTTATGCGCTTTCCAGCACTTTTCATGAAAAGCGTTGAAAACTACTGTAAACTTTTATCTTTGGAAACTTGAAAATGCTGTTATCTTTCATATGTTAAAACGACACCCATGTGCAAATTTTTGGCTTTGTAAGCTATTTCTCACCAGCTTAAAAAGCTAACCCTGCAGTAAGCTACTGTAAAGCGCCGAAGTACATCCATTTCAAACTTCTGAAAATTACTTCGCTAAGAAAAGCCGCTTCCCAGTCAGACAAAAATTTTGAAAAACGCGTTTAAACGCACAATCGGGGACCGCGATTGTAAGCCATTAACGGTCATTAAAAAAACGCACGAAAACGCGTTTATTGGCGTTTTCTGTAACTTTCTGAGAGTCAAAATGGCGAAAATTCCAGCTTTTGAGCGTTAAAACGCACTATTATTCTAGAACTTAAAAACAATACGTTTTAACGCTCAAAAACTGGAATTTTCGCCGTTTTGACGCCCAGAAAGTTACAAAACACGCCAATAAACGCGTTTCCATGCGTTTTTTTTAGTGAGCGTTAATGGATCACAGTCGCGGTTCCCGATTGTGCGTTTAAACACGTTTTTCAAAATTTTTGTTTGACTGGGTTAACGTAGCTTATAAAACGATTTTTCAAACATTCTAAGCTCTTATCATGAAAATCGCTGATAAGTACTGTGACCTTTGTTACTTCTAAGAACTTTACACCACTTTACATGAAAATCGCTGAAAGCCCATCTCGTCAATTTTTCATCAAAACCGCCGGTTACCGGCAGCTCATAGGAAAATCGCCGGTTTGAAGCGGTTTCTGTTTGTTTATCAATTTTTTAATAATTTTTCTTCTAAATTAATATTTTTAGTCTTAAAAGAATCGGTTGCAACTCGAAAAAGTCTAGATAATTATGCAACAGTAAAATTCTGTCAGATGGAGCCATTGTTTTTTGTATTGGTTAAGTTATCTGACGAATAACTATTTTTATGGTGCCATCTTTCATAAAAATCTAAACTCGAAAACTAGGCGAATATAGTAGATGTGACTGGTACTGGCGGCTTCAGCGCGTTTGCATATGTAAGGGGCGAGGATTTCAACATAATTCTAACGGTTTTGTAAGAGTTTAAAAATATTCACCCTTTGTGATGTGAGAAAACGTTTAGCTGTCGAACCGCGGTTAACCGGACGGTCAAGCTCCCAGTTAACTTGATGGTTAACCGCAGTTAACCGTCAGTTTTCGAGCGCTTTGAGCGACATGGGAGTGCTTCATTTTTTCTTATATTTAAGCGCTTGGCATAATTTACATTAAAAAGTATTGAGAAAGGTCAGTGACTCATTCAGAAGGCCAGTTAGAGCAAGCATTGATTGCCAATTTACCTTACTTTTCGAAATATTTTTTTTTGTTTTTTCTAATTAGAAAATGATCACAAAATGAGTCGATATCACTGTTAGTGGAATTCGAAACACTTGTTTTTTTTATCAGGATCAGCCTTTTTCAACCTCCTACGTATACCACTGCGGTCTTGTCGTTTTCTCAAATTTGAGTCCTAGAAATCGTTATAATATTTGATTGCGCGTGCTGTAGTTAAGAACATTTATAGTCACGGTAAACTTTGGAGTAACATCTGCTTCAGATTTCACTGGATGCTTGCAGATCAACACTCTAACATGGAGCATATCGCTTGCTCTAACTTAACTTAGCCATAATGTTTACCAGTGGCGAAGAATTCGTTATTATTCACTATCAAAGCTATTCGAAGATGCCAGCTCTTCCAATATGCCAGCAAAAATTTAGAATTTTTAGTTTTTTGTGAATACTTTTCCATTTTCTCATTGTTTTTTACTTTTGAGACTTTGTCCAATTTCAAGCCTTTTTCAGTCTGAATGAAATTGAAATATAACTATTTATTACGTGCACACTCGATGGTGTCGGTAGATTTTTCGATTTTTCCAATGAAATAAGAGCTGATTTAAGAAGTGTTGGGGGTGATTGTCTTCCATGTAAAAGTTTATTCTCAGTTTCTTCTAGTAGAAGAAGCTTAAAAATGAGCTTTTACTATCTTTTATGAGCTTCAAAACACGTTCTATGATCATGATCGCCCCTAATCTCCATTCAATTGCCGCACAAGCTAAAAACCCTAGATCCGCCATCGAGAGAAATTCCAATTTGTTAACTGGTTTCTGGCCCCTTTTTTTAACTTTTAAACTCTTTTTCAGTTTGTTGCAATTTTTTTCTTTTATGTCAGCTTTTTAAAATTTGCGAACGTATGTTTTTTTATTCCTTTTTCCGTGAAGTTTGCTCAGGATTTTTCTGATAAAGAATCATTCCGAACTAAATAACTTTCTTGAGTTCTTCCTACGAATCGAACTGTATATTTATCTATACTATTTTTGTCAATTACTTGTATCTTATAGTACATTTTAAGACAATGTATATCAATCAGTAGAAACAGTAAGAGAATTTATTGGAACAAAAAAGATAACATCGATTCGTTCGTAAAAAACAGTGTCCAGTTTTCCGATTTTCAACAAAATGTCTGAGGTCTTTTTGCTTTTGGAAATAAAAATTCCGATTTTGACTTTTCCATTTGGCATCTCTGCCGCTATTGCATATTAAGTCACTCAATACAGCGTTGCTATTGGTTCATATTTGTGCCATTGTTCGGTGCGATACTTTACGAATACACGACCATAGAACAGAACAAAACTGAACGAAAGAATAATTCAACAGTCGTTTAATATAATGATAATGTAGTGATCATTTGAAAAAGAAATCTAAGGAACTGACGATACGCCAAAAAGTAATTTTATTATTAATCCCTCACATGTATGTACAGAAGGTAAGTCTTGTTTATTTATTTTTTGTTAAGTGATTTATAAAACAGCCTTGACCCATTGAATTCCTGATCTACGTCTTGAAAAGTAGTGAAGAGTAATAGATATCTTTTGTTACATGCAAGTATTTGTGAGTCGTATTTTCAAGTATTTTTCTGAGGACCCAATTTCTTGCTACATAAATTTGAAATATTACGTCTCTTTCATTAATTCGCTTACATTGTTTTACATAGCTTTTCTGAATTTAGTTCTTCATACTTTTTTTTATTGATATGGTGAAAATTTTTAATTAAAAAGAGTGATTGACATCATTTTTATCACTTTATTTTACAACATTTCGCTGGTACCTAACAATATCATCAGTCATAAAAGGAAGAAATAAATAAACAAACCAATGAAAAGTTACAAGGAAGCATTAAATGAATATAATTTCTATTTTAATCTTGTTGTCTTGTAATATTCATTTTTAACTTTCTTTTGTTTGCTATCTATTTCTTCCTTTTATGACTGATGATATTGTGAGTTAATAATGAAACATCTTAATAAAATTGACTGCAGTAGTGTCAACTATTCTCTTATTTTTATTAGTCTTTCTTTTTTTTTATTTTTGTAGAGAAATTCTTCCGTTTATCTTTTTTATAACTAAACATTTATTCTTTTTCCAAATAGTGACATTGAATGTTTAAGTACGCGGCGAAATAGAATAGTCTTGATAAGAGGTTTGTTCACAATAAGCTAAAGTTTTTTTTTTATATAAAACAGTGACTGTGAGTGCCTTGCATTTTATTCTACATCCTAGTATAGCGTCAGTTTAGATTAATTTCTGCAGAAAGTGTTGAGAACGAAACTTACTAGTTAAGGATACTATAACAGTAAAGTGAAGTATTTTAGGTGAATTAATTACTGTCGAACATGAGACTAGGCGTTTAATGGTTAGGCACTACATTATGTTTAGATATTGAGTCGTAAATAGATCTTGTACCACTTACGAGCTAATATTTATTGTTGATCCTATTCTATTGCCATGATTTAGTGTCTATATGTAGAGGACTTCTAAAATAATATGATATCCAAATGAGTTCGACTAGTTCCCAATAATTATTCGAGATAATATCTTTATACTCGCATCCCTCTGCGCAAATACTTTTTGAGAAAAAAACATTTTTGAATTTCGAACCGTAACTCTGTAGCTACGGTTCGAAATTCAAAAATGTTTTTTTTTTCAAAAATTACTTGCGCAGAAGGATACGAGTATAAAGATATTATCTCGAATAATTATTGGGGACTAGTCGAACTCATTTGGATATCATATTATTTTAGAAGTCCCCTACATATAGACACTAAATTATAGCAATAGAATGGGATCAACAATGAATATTAGCTCGTTGAAACTCGGCGCTTATAAGCGCTTAAATATGTAATTATAAGCACTTTTCAGCTGCTTAAAATGTGCGCTTTTAAGCCCTTAAACTGCTTAGAATTTCAGCGCTTGAAAGCGCTTAAACTTTCAAGGGTAAGCGCTTGAAAGCGCTGAATTATACATATTTAAGCGACTTTCAGCGACTTAAAATGTGCGCTTTTCAGCGCTTTAAAGCCAAAAATTTAAGCTAATTTAAGCGCGCTTTTCTGCTTAAATTTTCACATGGGGAATACGATGCGAGCCACGTGCACTTTCTTTTGCAAAATAAGTAAGATAGATATTCGCAACTATCGACAAAGTATTTCTTTTCTGCACTATGCAAAGCACATTTTTCTTTCACCAAGAGAAAAAAAGTCATTTGAAAGCAAACGGAAGAAAGAGAACAAACAAAATTTATCTTTTTCTTTTGCGAAATTTGAAAAGTCAGTATCCTCATATGCATACGAGGGTGTAGATGTGTGGATGTAGGCATGACTGTGGCTATTCATCTTGTATCTATCTACACCCAAACCTACATCCTTAAGATTTTTGTGCTCAATATATATTTTGTAACAAGTTCCCAATTCAGGATGTGGGTGTGGGTATGTGTATGCGTGCGACTAAAGAGAGGAATGACACACATTTCCACACCCGACCCATAGCCATACCCCACACCCACACCCTCATCTAATAGACGAATAAACTCCTTGGATGCTGCTTTATCAGTTACTTTTCTCGAATGTTTTCCTTGTCGACTAATGCAATCATAAACAACTGTATCATCTAATTCAGAACGATTTATAATTAAATGATGAATTTTATTATCAACTACAGATTGACAATGATTCTCTGGACGACTTTTCATTGTATCTTTAGACCAACAATAATCGATAATACATTGAGACTATACATCAAATTCAGTATCTGTTAATGCTTTAATAAATTGAAGTTTTTTCTATCTAAAATCAATAGATTTGAGACTGATCATAAAGAACGTCCAGGAACAAGTTCGTCAATCACAACTGATCAGTATATGAGAAGATCAGACGCAACGGGACATCTGGACACTTATTACGATTCTTTGATCGCTTTTTTTAAACATAACTCTCGAAATTTACAATTTTCATTGGTTTTAAGCAGCATTTTAGAAAATATATCTAGTTATAATTCTATGAAGCATCATTTACAAATAAATCTGAACATCTAACGGATCAAAAAATGTGATTTTTACATGAAAGTTGTTTATGAACGATCCCTTAAAATTATTTTTAATTCGTATTCACAGGAGCATTAACTTGATGATCCCCAATGCACAAATAGTCTTCATCCTGAACATTACTTTTAATACCTTTACTGTTTTCAATCAGAATATTGTCATTAAAATCTTGTAGAACAGCTAATGGTAATTCATTAATATATGTTTTACATAGGGAATCAATATGTTGCGATGCATAAAGACATCCATATATGCTTTGATAATCTATTTGAATATTTCTGTAAAATTCAACGATGTATAAGAGCAGTATGTTCAAAACTGATGAACGTTCTTGAATATCAATATTAGTTAAATGTTGAATAAATTCAGCAAGAATTTCAAAAGAAAACAAAACATTATTCGGCGTGTTCAAAGATAACGCTGTTATATATTTTTTTCGTAGATTGCTGCATGCTTTTTATTCGATGTCTATTCGTTTGAATCGGTTCTTTTAACTTCTGAAGAGCCGTTTCTGCGACTCTTACCACAAAAGATCGCGTCTGCGCCGACAAAAGCTTCTTTAGTCTTTACTAGAATGTAAGTGCATGCTATGTGAAACACCAGATTTTCTCCAACTAGAGACAGAGGTCTGGTCTCCTTTGAGCTGGAATTTTTTTTCGGTGCTCCTACTGACTATTTTTTTTTCATTTTTTTTTTAACATAAACAACATACCTCTGGTCGAGAGAATAAAACTACTAAAAACTGTAAATCTTTACTGTCAATATTTTATAGCTTCTTTTTTTTGAAGACACGTAGAATAAGTACAGATTACTATCGTTAAACTTAATCTTAAGCAGAAAAATCAAAACTTAACAAAAAAAATCAGGTATTTTTTTTTGGAGAGATTCAACGTTGGATAAGTGAATCAAAGACCAAATTCAGGTTTGAATTCTACACACTCGCTATCTGACGTTCGTAGTATTGAAATTATTACTCAATTATATAAAGTGAAAATAATACCAAAAATTAGGTTTTCGTAATAGCGTTACGTTCATCTAGAAAAAAAGTAATGCATGAGAACCGTTCCGAAAAGTTAATTAAGATATACTAGTTTGTTGACTGGTATTCCGTCAGTGGCTCACAGAAATCTTACAATAGGATCTTTTTCGTAACTCTGTGACAGCAAAATTGGTCAAGTTCTATCTTGAGAATAACAAAATACATATTCTTACAATTTCGCATGCGCTTTACAACACGACAGAAACATTTGTTTCGAATTTTGAAATATATACTTAATGCCTGAAGTGGCGTGTTACTTAAACAAGCCATAGTGCACTAATATTATCTTATTCGAGAGCACTCTGCTCAGTGAAAAATGTTTGATTGTTCTTGATATGAACTATTGTTTTTCGAAAAGAATGGAAAACTCAAAAACAACAAATTTAATAATTAGAACGATGGAAAAAGATCAAATGCCATTGTTACTTCGCAATTTTGGTTTTTTACTTCAAGTATCGAAGTTAAAATGAAGACTTAGTCCATAACTAATGAAATAAAGAATCAATCTTCTAAACTCTTAAATCTCCTTATTTACAAACACATAAAATTTCATGTAGTTATTTCCTTTCAATGATTGTGATTGTTTTGTTTAGTCTTTTGATGCTTTTTATGATTGTCTTTTTCATAAGTTATGTTGTATCAATTAGACTGTTCTTGTTTGCTGAGTTGTTAATAAAAATGTACGTAAGCACAAAAGAATAACTATGAATATGTTATAACAAAATGAAAAATTGAAAGAAAGTTTCAATTGTTTGTTGTCGATTTCTTTTTTGACTTTTTACTGTTAGTATTGTTGCTTGCTGATGATGGTCCATTAATAAAATTGAGCAATTCATCTATATTTTTATCACCTTGATGACCTGGGATGAGCTCAGCACGTGTTACATCTTGTTTTTGAGTTTTCTTAGCCTTTCGTTTCATTAACATTTCATTTTTGGCAGCTGTTGCCGATGAATGTTCATCATTTTGATCAAAAAATAATGGATGATGATGATGAGATGGATCATTACATGAATGAGAATGCTGATGCGTTGAAGAGGCATCATATATTGGTACATTCTTAGTTGTTGATGACTGTTGATCAACTGATGTCGTAATATTGTCGTTTGTATTTTCAATATTTGTTGAAGCCATTGACTATCTGAAATTTAATATTGAATATTTAAGCATTGCTATAGAAAAACTCTAAATTCCTGAACCAATACAATACTAACAAAACAACTAGTATCACAAATTTTTTCTAAGTATTAACAATGTTTTTTTCGCTATTCCTCTCATTGCTATTGTTGGAATGTTTACATTAAACAACGCATATAATTCAAAATAATCTTGTTCTCTAAGAAAATAACATTTATGTTCAATTTGATCATCATTATCATTAACCATATACATTTCATTCATTTTTGATTCATTCTGTGTATTATCAAATGATAATAATTTTTCTGTTTCTACTCGAACTATTTCCATATAAAATTGTTTTAAAAGTCTATAACGATGTATTTTAATCGTTCGTGATAATGGTGTATGACTTTTCATTGGTTCTAATGTACTAACACAAAAATGTGTTTGTCGATTAATATATAACAGTGCTTGAATATTATGATCGAAAACAATATTATCATGAAATGAACGTGGATATAAAAGACTATTTAAATTTTGTATATGTTCTGTTTGTGAATGACAATATCGATCAACAATACTTTCAAATTCACTCATTTTTGGTGTTGTTGAACAAAGTATTGATACATATATTTGACCAAGTAATCGAACAGAAAGTAAACGATAATTATGTGAACGATCAATTGAATCAAGATAAACAGGCATATCACGAATAGTTGGTAAAATATCATTTGAATAATCATTTAATGCAATAAGAAGTGTTAAAATATATTGTTCAGCTTGAGTTAAACGTGACCATCCTGTACTTGATGCAATTATACGATTTGATAATGTTATACAAACGTGTTCACATTGTAAATGATCAGATATTTGTTTTAAACATGAATACATTATACTAAAATATGAGATTGAAATTTCATCATGATTTATTTATCGAACATAGAAAAAGAAAATTATCGTACTACTAAATAAGGTATAGTCAGTTTCAATATGAAAATCATGAAGATCAAGTATAATCTAGTTATCGTCAAGTTCATACTCAAGCAGATTACCAGCTTTTTTTTTAAATATAAATAGTCATCAAAAAATATTTGCTATTACTTTTTTTTATGTATAGAAAATATTCCATATAATTCAAAATTCAGACATTGTTGTTAATAAATAATATAGAACTTGACATAATTCTTTTAAAACTTTATATATATGATTATCGTTTACCTTGGATCTTATAAAATATTCAAAAGAATCTCGACAAGTTCTATATTATTTATTAATACTATTCACAAAGATGAGTGCAAAAATCTTAGTAAAAAAAAAAAAACTCTCAATCTATTAAGATGAAAGATGATAAATATATAAGTTGTTCAACAGTTATTTTAAACTTACTTTCGATCAAAGCCACAAAGTGTATCAGCACATTGAGTTATATCTCCATATGAAAATGTACGTTCATCATTTAAAATAGTATCAACATAATATTTAACTAAATTTAAATCATTTTCTAATTTTTGTGGATTTGTTTGACTTATTTTATCAATATATTCATATCCAATAATCATATTAAATAAAGTTCTTAATAAAACTAATTTATATTGTGTACATTCATTTGGTATATCATATTCTGTTGGTTCTAATAAACACATTAATAAATGATCATTATATTCATAAAAATGTATTGTACAATCATCTGTATGACATGAACGAAGTTGAATACCAAATTTTGTTGAAAATGTATAAGAACTTGTTAAAATTCCAATTAAAGCAAGTGGAATTTGATTATCTGATGGTCGTTCTAATAGATTTAATATCATTTCAGGTGAATGTTCATTTCGTTCAAGTATATTTGTTGAACGAATAAGTAATGGATAACCATTATTTGTATTAACAAATACTAAACAATAAGCCATTGATATTAAGATTGTCCAACAGTATGAAATACAACCGTTGATATGAATAATAAACTAAATCAGCCATCGTATATGCACAATGTCTTGGATATAATCGGATTCGACGACAGAATAAACGAGATAAATAAAAGAGGTCGTAAGGTATTGAACAATTGATTGAACATATTTAATTCGAAGAAAAACGATAAAAAACAAAAAGAATTAATTTTTTTTTGATTCATGATTTCATGACAGAAATTTGAGTTTACATTAGTGTTATTATTGTATGTTTACATGTTGTGTAAGGTTGAATGTGGTATGTATATCATTGTAAACAGACTCCACATTCTCTGTTCTGGATATATAAATCTTTACATATATGCAAAAAATAATTTAGACAAAGAAAAATATGATCTAGAAGCTAAGACATAATATTCTGGTATTTGAAAATTTTCAATCATACCAGTGAACAGTATATCTTCTACATATCTTACTATTATGTCCTTCTGATAAAGGTTTCAGCGTCCATAATACGTGTAAATAAATATACAATTCTAGTACAAAAATGATATACTGAACTACATTCTTTTTCAAATCTATGTTTTTCTTAAGTTTAGCTAGTATCATAAATTGATGGATTTTCTCGTGGTGAATTTTGAGCAAAGATGAATGAATTATCGTATCGAGTGAATAAATGGTGACCTCTTTTGATTTGTTCTGTCATGTGTTAGTTAGATGTAATCATTTTTATATTTAGTTGAGTTTGCTTCACATATTTACGTAATAGTTATAGAATACAATCGAAAATTTTCAATAGATTCATTTGGTTTTGTTCGGATCATGTTGATATGAATGAAAATAACCATGATAAATTTCTATTTCCATAGTAGATCAAATGATAGAGGTCGTAGGTTGCTGAACTTCCTATTCAATATGTATGATTGGAGGACAAGAAATAAACTAAAGAAAATATATACAGAACGGAATCTTTGATTCTACAACTCATTGTTTCTTTTTTTTTGGTTTGATAAATGGGGAAATATTTCATTTGAAGATGATTTTGTTTGTTTTTCGGCATTTTATATTTAATTTTTCAGATCAAATAAAACAAAAATGGGTGATAGTGACGATGATTTTGATAGTCGACGAAATCGAGATAAATTTCGTCGTGAACGTGATGATTATAGTGGAAATCGAGCTAATAGCAATCGAAGTAGTGGTGGTGATTGGAATGATGGACGGTGAGTAAAGATTTCATTTTTATTTTTTAAATTATATTTCATGACTAATAGTAATATACAATTAGATTATAATGAAGCGTACGTTTATGCTAATATTTTGCAATTTCTTATGTTTAATTTTTCTCCCAATGATAAAATAATTCGAATATTCTTTTTTTTTATTTTAGAGATCGATCAAATCAATTTCGACGACAATATCCTGGTAGTGGAGGACCACCACCTGGACGTGATTTTCCACCACGATATAATCGAAGTCCTGGTCGATATGATATGAGTCCACCACATAATAAACGTGTTCGTCGTGATTGGTAAAACAAGATTTTAGTTTTTTTTTCTTTCTTCTTCATATTAAACATATATTTTTCTTCAGGGATGGTCTTGATCAACCACCAACTCATTTTGATCCACCTGGTGGTTCACCGTATTTTCATGGTGGTTCAAATTTTCATCCAAATTTTCCACCTGCACTTCATCAATCAGCTGGTACATCAGCTGATCAATTTAATAAGTAAAATTTTTAATTTTGATTTATGTATTGGTATAATTTTTTGTATTATGTTAGAGAGACATCTGATGGTGTAACACAACCACCAATGTTAAGTTTTAAACATTTTCTACAAGATCAAGATGATAATATTGATCAAGAAGAAGCTGTTAAACGTTATAATGAATATAAAATAGATTTTAAGAAAACTCAAATTGCTGAATTTTTTACAGCACACAAAGATGAAGATTGGTTTGTAAAAATGATTTTTTTTTCTTTTTCTTTAAATTCTTTTATTATTATGAAATAAGAAAATATGATTATTGATAGATATGTATTATTACTATTCTTGTTCTTCTTCTTCTAGTGAAAACGATTCATTCGTCTACTGTATACAATAATCTATATTAATTTATATGTTTCTTTTTGCGCGTATACATCTTTTTTTCTTTGCGTCGCTAAACAGGTTGTTCGATTAAAAAATCGGGAATCTGATTGTTGAATTCATAAAAAAAAAAACAAAGAACGATAATTTTATTTTTCGTACGAAGAAAAAAAAACGCTCTTTCTTAGCGTATTCGTTTGCGCGTTCGCTATTATTACCGATATTCTATACATTTACTCTCCTTTCTTTCTTGCGCACATGTATACAATATTTGGATAATTTCTGACAATGCTTCATCTTTGAGAAGTGCCGTAAGTGTATATCTCAATTAATTGAAAGATTCCTAGATGAGGGATAAGCAAGAATTTTTTTTGTTTTTGTATTTGAATAAAATATTATAATGAATTATTTAATTTAGGTTTAAATATAAATATCATCCAGATGAATATTCAAAACGTCGTGAAGAACAACGACAAATTATTAAAAAACGACTTGATATATTCATGGAACTTCATAATAAAGGTTATTTAGATGATGTTAGTGTTGATATTGAAAATCAACGTGCACTTACACGATTTCTTGATGCCGGTAAGTTATACTTATTGAAATAGTTTTCTCATTCAACATGAGAATAGAAAGATAATCTGAATAAAACTATGTTCATATTATAGTTGTCATCAAATTGGAAGGTGGTAGTGATCATGATCTTCGTGCTCTTGATGTAGCAGTATCATCAAGTAATACGACTATTGAAAATGATGATGGTGATGATGATATACCTAAACAATCATCAACAATTAATGAACCAGTACGATCAGAAAAAACAGATAGTTCAACATCTGTAACAGGAACTGATTCAAAAAAATCATTGGAAAATACAGTATGATTAAATATAAATGTAAAAATATAAATTTTTGTTTTGATTGTATTAAATTTCAGATAAAACGAGAAGGTAGTGTATCCGATGATGGAGCAGTATCAGATGGTGCAGAAGATGATGAAGATGATGAAAAGAAGCTAACTGAAAAAAAGGAAATATCAATAAAAAATGAAGTATCAAATGAAAAACAAGAAAATGGATCTTTAACTGGTAAATAATAACTATGAAGTTATTTTCTTTTATTAATTAATTTTTTATCCTTCTAGTTGAATCAAAAGAAACTATTGATGTTAAAATATCTTCACAAGATAATGAACCAGAAGCTGGTGAAGTACCTGATGCACCACGATCATTACATCGTACATTATCAATCTTTTTTCGTCATTTGGCTATGCAAACAACAAAAGAAGATCTTGAAAATGTAAAATTTTCATTTCAAATAAATAAAATAAAATTTATTGATTTTTTTTTTGTTGTTGTTGTTCTCTTTATAAATTAGATATGTAAACAATATTCAGGTTTTCGACGTGTTTGTATAACAGATCCAGCACCTGAACGAAAATTTTTTCGACGTGGTTGGGTAACATTTGATCATTCAGTTCAAATTCGTAATATTTGTTATGAACTTAATTCAACAAAGGTTTTTTTTGCTATTTTAACTTTCCTTTCGATATAAATATATTTTTTTTTTTGGTTATCTATATTTAGTTACATGATGTTGATATGGGAGCAATTATTAATCGTGAACTTAAAAATCGTATACGTACTATTAATGGTATAGGACAACATAAAACAATTGTACGAAATGATCTTCGACTTATAACAAAAATTATTCAACAATTAGATGATCGATGGAATATTTGGGAATCAATAAACAATGATAATATTGAAAAAAAGGCACAAACATTATCAACTGATGATTCTGAAATATCTTCATCAACAGCATCAATGATTATATCACCAGTTAAAAATAAAAAACCAACTGGTTTTATTAGTCATAATCCATTATTAAAAAATATAACAGAATACCTTGTAGAAGAAGCTGACGCTGAAGAAGAAGAATTACTTGGTGAAACATCAAATCGACAAAGTGATTCAAATACATTTGAAATGGATAAACAATTAACTAAAGTATATAGAAAATATCTAAGATAATGGAAATAAATATTAATAACAATATTAGTTTTTAATATGATTTCTCAAAAACTAAACATCGTAGTTTTCAGGTCTCAGAAAGCGTTTTGTTTTTGATACTTTTAATTTTGTAAGCAAAAGTTTTCTAGAACTTGAAAATTATTGTGTTCGATTTTTGAGAAATCTTGATAAAAGAAAACTTCATTGATCATTATAGAAAAATAATTTACGTTGTTGCTAAACTTTATTCCATCGTCTTTACTTTATTATTATTTTTTCTTTTTGTAAATATTTCTAGGTTCTTGATCGTTTAATACTGTATTTACGTGTTGTTCATTCAATTGATTATTATAATGGTACAGAATATGCACAAGAAGATTCAATGCCTAATCGTTGTGGTGTTATTCATGTACGTGGTGCACCATTATCATCAATAACAGAAACTGAATTAACAAATTTTATGCAACAATTTGAAGCACGTCTTAAACCATTTATTGATTTTCATGAAAAATTAGATGATGACGAAGCTATTAAATTAGGTGCAAAAAATGAACAAGATGAAATAGAAAAATTTATTAATGCTAATTGTCAAGAAGTTGGAAAAGATAAATGGTCATGTCCATTGAGTGGTAAAAAATTTAAAGGTCCAGAATTTGTTCGAAAACATATTTTAAATAAACATCAAGATAAACTTGATGAAGTTAAAAAAGAAGTAGGATTTATTGAACTTTTATTTTTCAATTAAAGAAGAAACTATTATTATGTTTAGGTCGTCTATTTTAATAATTATTTATATGATCCAAAACGACCACAATTACCTGAACATCCTTCAACACGACCAGGAGCAATACCAACAGGACCTCATCCATCTGGTTTACCATTACCTACACCGTCGACACCAATGGCAGGCCAAGGATTACTTAATCGACCACCCATGTGGCCTTCAAGTATGCTATTTTTATCCTTTTAAAACGTTACAAAAATTCTGCAAAATACTTAAATTGACTTTACTAATTTTTGTAAAAGGATGTGAGTCAACTAGTTAAAGAAATAAGGCTCTTTTATAAAGGCTAATGAAGTCAATTTAAGTTCAGACTGAAAAGTTACTAGAGTTTCTGACCTGATCTCTCGTTTAAAATAGTATGAATATTTTTCGTTTGATTTATAGTGTCAGCACCAGCTCATCCTGGTCCACCAGGTCATTATTATAATCAATTTCATCAACCTCGACATCCTCGACCACCATTCATGTTTCAAGGTTCTAGTGGTCCAATACATCGAGCACCGTAAGTTATTATTTTTTTTCTTTATCTTTCAAAAAAAAAAGAAACAAAATCTACGCCATGTTCAAATAGAAATATACCATTAGATATGTTAATGTCATCAACGTAAGATCGTTATTATTATTTACTTTTGCATATTATTACTTCTTTTTGTTTTTGCTTATATCTTTTAAATTTATTTTATGTTTCATTTAGAATGAATCGACAATTAAAAAGTTACGAAGATCTTGATGCACCAAATGAAATGTTACTTTAAATTATTCAATCTATGAATAACTAGACAAAATAAAATTTATTATTAATCTACTTGGATTTGTTTATTGTTCTCTTGTTTAAAAATGATGTGGAACATTGAAAAAAACAGAAAACTTCAGAACTTTATCTTTTCTTGTTGTATAAGTGTTTATCCATCTTTTTTCTTTTCTTTTTTTTTTTTGTTTTTTTTCTTTTTGTGTCTCGTAATCTTATACACATAAAATATATACAAAAATAAAAACCAAAATAAGATCTCATATAAATGTCTTTAGATGGATATAGAACGTCAAATAGATGAATTTGTTTTACCAGGTGATACAATTGCACTTTCAACTTTGCCAAGTCCACTTGATTCATCAAATACAATAACACTTGGTCCTGGTTTACATTATGATAAATATACAAATGCATTTACATCACATGCATGTGGTCATGTACGTGAACCATCATCATTAACATATTATATTGATGGTCATCGTATATCAGCATCATCATTAACAACAGGTGATCTTGTTCTTGGTATTGTTGTACGTCGACAACTTGAATCATTACTTGTTGATATTGGTTATAATGAATTAGCTTCATTATCATTATATGATTTTGAAGGTTCAACAAAACGAACAAAACCAAATGTTGATCGTGGTGATATTATTTATGGTCGATTGAAAATTGATAGTGAATGTCAACCACAAATAACATGTGTTAATGAAGATGGAAAAGCCGATGGTATGGGTGTATTAAATGAAAATGGATATTTATTTTATATACCAATTGATGTAGCTAATGATTTAATTCATCATGATAATTTATTACAAGAATTAGGAAATGAAATTCCATATGAAATAGCTATTGGAGCTAATGGACGTGTTTGGATAAAAGCAGCAACAACAAGAACAATGATTGCATTGAGGAAAGTTATATTAGAAAGAGCAAAGAATAAGATTGATACTAATCAATTGAAAACACTTTTTCAACAAAGTCTTGTTTCACAATTCTAGTTCTATAAACAAAAAAAAAGCAATGTTATTTAAAATATCCTATCTTTTTTTCTTTATTCAATATCTATTAAAAAAAAATTGAGACACGTCTTTTCGTATCTAACGAGGAAATTGTTCCAACTGTAACTCACTGTCTGAGTCTACGAAGAAGTCTTAGTAAGATAAGAAAAATTTTAAAAGGGTTCGTGCTAATGAATCTCTGAACCTGAGTTATGGTTATTTTACTGAACTTTTGATCCATTTTTAAATATGTACTAGTAAATAAAAACAAACGTCAGGTCGAAATTTCATTATTTGGTTTTTCCAGTGAATACCAAGGAATGGGCTAAACATTCAGTAAAATAATCATAACCCGGTTTCAAAAACCTGTAGTATCGAGTCAGTTTAGGATTTTTCTAATCTTATCAAGACTTCTTTGTAACCTCAAGTAGTGAGTTACAGGTCGAATAGTTGCCTCAAAAGTACGGGACAAAAATAACTTTTAGTTCATTCTAGAACCACAATAACACAAAATTCAATCGGACTAAAACCGTATTTATTTAAATCATATTGGCAAAGAATAACTGCTATAAATTGATTGAAAGCTAATATGCATTGAGATGATCTTGTGTAACATTTGAAATTCATTTATTTAGTTCTGATCAATGTATTTGCTTCTATTAGTGTTTTAAATGAAGTTAGTGAAAGTTAATTTTCAAATATGAAAAATATTGTTTTGAACTAAGTAAAAAAATCTTTTCTTTCAATTTCAGATTTAAAAAGAAAATGTTACTCCGTTTAACATCTCGTTTGTTTGCTTCGTCTCCTCTCATTTCATCAACATATATCCCATCACGTTTAGCTAATACATTTATTGATGAAGAATATATACGTGCTAATACGCCACCAAATGATCAATCTATATCTTCAAGCACTCAAAAAAATTCATCTTCAAATAATCAATCTGAACCAATGACATTTGCAAAAATGTTCCGTCAATCAAAATTTGTTCAATTAGGTGGTTTAAAAGGACGTTTATTAAGTGGACGTATTGTTGATGTTATTGATGATGATTTATATGTTGATTTTGGTGGAAAATTTCATGCTGTTGTACAACGACCACAAAATAAACAACGAGATCAATATACAATTGGTGCAGTTGTTTCCATACGTTTACAATCATGGGAAATGGCGGCTAGATTTTTAGGTGCATCAAGACATATATCATTATTAGAAGCTGATGCTCAATTAGTTGGATTATTAAGACGAGTTGATCGAACAGTGAAACCACGTGATAAAGATATCGATTTACGATATCGTCGAGGTGATAGTCGAGCACCTGTTTCATTGAAAAGAGAAGTTCTTTAAAGTTATGCATTAGATATTTTATGTCATTTGTTCTCTTGTGTATTTTTTTTTGGTTTTTTTTTGTTTTAAAAAAGAGCATGTAGTTCAAGTTTGAAAAAATGTTTCATAAATGAAACAAAAAGCTTTGTTACTTTTACAAATAATTCAAACACACAAAAAAAATATCAAATCACTCAATTCAACTTAATTTCTTCTGTTTTATCTTCTTTTATTGATTGTCTTCCTACAGATAAAGCAAGTTATGAAATCATACCGTGAAATAAAATAACAAAGTCAGTAGTGCTCGAATTGTATGAGGTACGAATTGTTTCTTAAAGACGACTTGAAATCGATTGCAACATGTAATTGTTTTCTTTAGATAAATTGAAAATAATTTATCAAAATACGGTAAACAAAGAATAATATTATTTAATTATACGTATTGTTGTTTGTTCTCAACCAATTTCTCACGTATACTATCTGTAGACGAAGAAAAAAAGTTTTTTATTAAAATCATTAGTTTGCTTTTAATAACAATGGTTTTTCAGACAAAATGCACTTATACAATTATGCAGCAAGGAGTAATGCTACTTGTAGTTGAGGAACTTAGTTTACTGTGCAGATATATATATTTTTTTGTTGTTGACTATTTCACTAAATATGCAGTTCCTTGAAATTAAAAAACGAGTTTTACACACAGTCGTTTTATTATGTCTGTTAATTTATTCTTCGTGATATTATCTTAAATATCGTTAGGAAAATACTAATTAGTGAAACTGTTGCAGTCAGAACTTTGCCTCGAAGCATATCGAGTACTTAGCTATTATTAATATCTAAGTTCTGTATTTTTCAATCTCACTAGACTTTATGTTTTGTCATCGACTTTAGCCCACCACAAGAATGATTACGACTATTCGAATTTTTTCCATAATTTTTCTCATTAAGCAGAGTAGTAAAATACGGTGCATTAAAGACCCACAGATGACCGTTTGCATTCGTCTACATACTGTATTATTCCACCAGAATTATACTCATTGTTGTGCATATCCAGCTTGGCTTGTCTCTGAAATTATTTCATAGCGCTAGTATGATTTAATTATTAACCATTTTTTTGACCGATTTAATATCCCTAAGCTAACTTAATTTGCAATTTCAGTGATACCTCTCGTTTTTTGATACCTTACATTTATATTACGTGCAAAAACATCAGCTTTTCCAAGTTATATTTTAAGACTATCACCAATTGAAAACGACAGTTGCATGAACGTAATTGTCATTCTTGATTTTATATTATCAGCACTTGTCTGAACATCAAGCCATTGTTACATTTGTTTTGTTTAGAGTAATAGCCTTGTAATCAGTTAAGAAATAGACTGCGAATAATAGAATAATGAACTGCATGACTTCAAAAAGAAAAAAAAAAGAGTGATTCTCTACATATACCAAAAAGAAAAAGAATTACAAGTTTTTATCAAATGAGAAAGGTAATAAAAACATAGAATACAAAATGATTCTCTTGCAATTGTATTATAGATACGATCATGTTCGAATTATGGTTAAAAAGAAATAGCAATACTAAAAAGAATTAAATGATAGAATTAAAGAATATAACAGCATAAAGAGTTTTTAATATAAATTTATAAATGGTACAATAGAAGTTAAATTTTCTTCTTGTGTTAGTTTTCAGATTTTCATATTAAATTTCATACAAATCAATGGTAGAAACAGCAACATTTTCTCTTGGTTGTTTTTGGGATCCTGATGCTCGATTTGGAGCATTAGATGGTGTTTTAGTAACTCGAGTTGGTTATTGCGGTGGTACACATCCGACAACACCTACTTATCGAACGATTGGTGATTTTACAGAAAGTGTACAAATTGATTTTGATTCAACACGTATATCTTACTCTCAATTGCTTACTTATTTTAATCAATGGCATACTCCAAATACTTCGACGACACGTAGTCAATATGCAGCGGCAATTTTCTTTCATAATGATAAACAACAACAAGAAGTACATGAAATGAATATAGAGAATGTACGTGTAGATAGATTTAATAAATTTTATGAAGCAGAAGATTATCATCAAAAATATAACTTAAAATGGACTATAATGGAAACCGACTTATTCGGTAAAATAGAGGAGTGGATAAATAAAGATAAACAAATGATTACTAAATTGAATGGATTTCTTGCTGGTTATGGAACAAAAGAACAATTTCAAAACTGGGATAAACGTCGAGAATTGACTATAGAACAACAAAATTATATAAAAAATAAACTTGGACAATAATTCTTTTTTGAATCATATACTCAATATAAGTTTGTTTTTTTCGTTCGACATTAATCATGTAAAATAGTACTAGGAGAATAAAATGAAATTTTAGTACCCGGTATATCTGGACTAGCTATAACTAATGTTTTATCATCAAGAATTGCTACACAATTCGGTGTTGAAGTTAAAGAAATATGTTCAATATTTTTCATTCGATCATCAAATACGATTAAACGATGATTTTCACTATTAATTATAATCCATGTATTTCTTCGATTAGCATTTATTAATTTTAATGGTGGTCGAAGTGTTTCAGAAAGTTTTAATGTTCGCTTCAATTCCAATTCTCTATTTGAAAATAAATCAATTTGCCAAATATTTTCTTTTGTATATGTTAATGTACATAAACAATCAGCTTGACCTTGAAGATCATAAACAAGACAAATATCTTCAAGAAGTTCTTTCATATAAAAAATAGCAGTTTGTGAAAATTTTGTATTATAAAATTCAATTGAATTAGTTTCATTAAGAATATAGATTCCAAAACGATTTGTTGTTAAACGATGCCATTTATTTGTTTGATCAGATAATTTAATAATGTTTGCTTGAATCTTTTTTTCATATTTATCATATTTATGTAAAGATATCGATGTAAGTAAAAAAAGACAATTAAATTGTATTGACCAACGCATATCAATAATTTGAATATCTCGAGGAAAATCGATTGAAAGTTCAAGAGAAATTTTTGATGATATTGAAGATGTTGAAAATTCAAGAAGACATGGATAAGTAGGTGATGGTTCAAATACATAAACAAATAAATCAAGACATGAACTAGCTATATGTTGAACAGATGATTGAAGATTAAGAGTTTGTAATGGTTGATATAATCGATAATTATACTCTAATGATGATGGAATAGGTGATTCATGAAATTGTTTTTCTACATTTATATATTTAGTAAAATCAATTGAATGAGTATCTAATCGAAAATCAAGAAAATGTTCATCATATCGTTTGAGAAGTTCTTTCTCGATACTAATTAAACGTAATAATTCATGATCATAATTACATCCAGTTTGTCGTTGTTTAGCATAACGTACATTGGAACGAAGATTTATAAAATATTGAACATATTCTTGAACATATTCATCAGTTTTCATTTTTAATAATTCATATTGTGTTTTAAGAAATTTTTCAAGTTGATATTGAAGTGTTGTTTCAAATTGACGACGAATATCAGCAATCCATGTTTGTAAATGATCAGTAGCTTGACGATATTGTCGATAGAAATTCTCATCGAATTGTATTTGTAATGAATCGATTTTAGATGTTAAACGTTCGTCGAGTGCATCAAGAAGATGATTGTGACGATGAACACCTGAACATGCTAAACAAAAGTACTTTTGACATATAAGACAACGTATTGATGGTGATGAACTGTAGCAAGCATAGCATGATGACATTTTTATACAAATGAATCAATATGTTTGATGTACATAGAGACCTATCAGCGGGTGGGCTCTCCGTTAAACATTCTCACCACTAAGTAACGGCCTCCATCAAGAAAATCGAATAGACGAAATAATACCACCCACAATTATTGACGATATGAGTCAATCATCCAGTTTCGATTTTTGCTTGCCATCAGATCAACAACCTTTGTAGATGATCCTTTTGATTTCATTCTACACGGCTTACTTAAGCTATTCAGCTTTCAAAAATACTCTTTTCTATGATTCTAATCTATACGTCGTTCGTTGAAAGTCTTGAGAAGAAATATTCCGGCCTAATCTCGATAAGTTCTATCCGTAATGTTCTCTAATTCAGATCAAAATCTGAAATTAGAGGTGTAAGTAAATCGGTTGAATCACCATCGCCGTCGCCCCAAATAGTTGCTGAAGATTCTAGTGCTCGTGACACAAAAATAAGTACTTGACTTTAAACATTTTCGATGTCCCAAATAAATTTTTAGATACATTGCCATCTAGTTTCTTGTCATTGAGTTCTCTATCACTCTTTTTCATTTCAAAATCTTTCAAAATTAAGAAAAGCTTTTTTAGAAACTCATTCAAACGTTTCAACCACAGTCGTCAATCAATTCATTGCCTTATACTTCTACCGTCAATTAGCTGTAAAAGACATAATTGATCTCAATAAAACGAATACCAAGTAATATAATTGATAATAAATGTTAGTTCATATAGTTCCAGTTGATAGTACTGTTTTCGATAAAATAGAATAAAAATGTTCAAAACATCAGTCTAGGAAAATTCCTTTCTGTAAGTAGTTAGTTTCAACTATTTTAATAGTCTCGATTATCTTTGATGTTATTAAGGTAATCAGAAAATAAGTTAGTTGATAACAATTTTCAATCGTTCCACTTGCTCATATAACCTACGATCGATAAACGTTCTTAAATGGACTCATTTTCAGAAAACAAGCTATTCACAGCATTGTTTATTGTTAACAAACGTGAGACGGTTTTTTTGTATAAAATCTTCTTATGCATTTTGTTGAATTTGAATTTAATACTTCAAATGACAGAACGCTAGAATTATCATATGAATATAAAAATAATTGTTTCACTCTTTCGTTTTTACAAAAATAAACCATAAATTGAAACTTTACTTTGCTTGTTTATTAGCTACAATTACAAAATATTCATTTTATAGCTTTGAAACTAATTGATATGATATAGGCAATTAAGAACGAAATCATGACTTTTTTCTACTTCAATAAAACAATTATCGTCACAGATGTTAGCTTTCCTTGTTTATCTTGCATTCATTCCTATATAGAACATTATTTTTGGAACCAAAAAGTCAAGCAAATTAAAGAGTCTATTTTTTTGTTCTTTTCTTTTCTCGAGCATAATTTATACCATCGTTCCAGTTTCATTAATTCTTATTATCACATGTGCGAACAACCTGCTGTATGTATTTCTCATCTCACTAGTTTATATAAAACATAATTCTTCAACAATTTCTTGTATACATACAGAATTCGGTTGATTCTCATTGAACTTGATTATTAGTTATATATATTTAGATTGAGCTTCTCTTAAAACTCCTATACTTCTGTGTGAAAGGAGATTTTAAAAAATATTAAACTTGCTAAATTAAATGATAAGAATATTTGATCGATTAACTGTATACATATTGTTTTTAACATAAAAATATCGAAGAAAACTAGAAAGAATTTCGGCAAAAATATGTAAAGCAGGTCAAATGATGGTCGATAAATTTGTTGCATATTGTTGTTTCCTATCCATTTTCGTTATTAATTTCATTTATTTTTAGATAATTAAAGGTTTATCACTTAGCTCTGTGGCGTTCATTGATTTATTCAAAATATATATGAAATAGTTTGTGAAAAATCTCAAACAAAACTATCTTACAAAAAATTTTTACTTTCATACAGAGATAAAAGAGCAATTGCAAAAGTTATTTTTTGCCTATTTAAAACGTGACAAAGATGAAAAACCAACAGATCTAAATCAATTATCTCGTAAAGTTATTCTTCGTCGATTAAAGTATCTCTCTTATTTATTCTAGAATAATTTACTTGTAAGACTAAGGTATCTATCAAAACATTCACCAGCACAATTTTAAATATCTCAGTTTGTATGTTCGCTATAATCTTTTTGCTTCAATCTAACAGATATTCCAAGTATGATCAGTAATACATTACATTCATTTTTTTGTAATTAAAAACTCTGACATCTTTATTTTTTTTTCTATTTAGTTCGGTTCTAGTTTTTCAATCGAAAGATGAACAACAAATCTATAATGGAATGATAAAAGCAAGAAAAAATGAAATATTTTATCGTCGGATGATTATCGATAAAATTATCAAACATTTTACTAAATAATTTTTTTTTTCGCAATAAATATTATAGTTCTGTAATTATTTGAATAAAAGTAGTGTAGAATAAAAATGATCACTATCTAACGTGAATTTATATCTGAAGTATCAAAACTCTATTAGCTACAAAGTAATGACAAAATTAAACAGAATTAAAGAATAAAGTAAATATCAAAATAAGCAAAGCATCATTCACGATATGTCGTAAAAAAAGGAAATTTTTATTCAAATTAGAGATTGATCTTTTGCTGATTTTACAAGTTTCATGTCAATTTGACTGATATATTCATCTCAATACATAAACAAACATCAATGAAGAGGATCATACATAACTATTTATCAGATGATTCATATAAAAGTGATTGAAAAATTTGAAAAACTATCGTATACCATGTAGTTAATATTAAAAGTTCATTATGATTCATTTGTTATGATTCAATTTATTAAAACTGTACACTTTTTTCATTACAATTACTAACTGTTATCTTAATCAAAATTTCAAGACTCTGATCTTCGAACATCATGCGGGAAAGATCTTAAAAGCAAAGAAATAAGTTACAAAACATGTTCCTAATAATCATAGCATCTTCAGTCGTTCATTCTCGACCTTCTTCAAACAACATTTTCTCATCCTAGAATGTGCATGATATGATCTCAAGAAAACGGCACATTGTCTGATGATCGTTGAACCGTCGTAAAAGAGATGTCAAGGTCTTTATATAGTATAAGTTTTGTTCGATTTTCTGCATGACGCTTCGTTCACTCAAAGTAAAATCCAGATATTATAAATATTCTATGAATTTTGTTTTCATTATGTCAATATTATGAGGCGAGACTCGGTACTCATCTACGCAATGACTTTTATTTTAGTCAATTGATTTATAAACCATACTGCATCAATATGATGTTTCAATAAATGATTGGATATGATTTTATAAAAGTTATATAGCTAAGCATATCCGAGTGGAAGAAATTATTTCCAACAAATAGTAAAAGTTAATGGCGACATATAAAATAAGGATTTGATTACCATTAATCAAGAAGAATACTACTCAAGAACTGTTATAATATCTATTTATGATATCTTTTCCACAAAGTTTCAATTATAATAGTAAATTTTTATCAATTCGATACGTCGAAGAGTTTACATTTTCTGTACAATGTCAAAAACCCCAAACTGAATTTATAATGCTTCACACCCTTCTCACACTCTAAGCTGAGCTCAGATGCCATCTAGTTTCTTTTATTCATTTTCAAAAATAAATACAGATATAAGATGAAAGCCCTGATATTGACAATTTCTTTCAAATAGAACAAAGTCAAGCTTTCAATTATGTCATCTAGGAATATATTGAATAGTTTACAAATAGAACATAGAAGCCATAAGAATTTGCATATGAGTGCAAAGTAGATATTTATTCAAATAATAAACTTCTCGTGATTATTACAAAGTTTTACAACAAATCAATAAACTTGTTTAATATTCCTTGTCAAATTTGATTGTTTCTGTTGAGTTAAGCTCTTGAATACTATACATAGGACTATGACGATGACAAGTGTCATTCAATCTATTAAATCACATGAAATAATTTGTTTTGAAAAGTATGTGCATTTTTTCTACAGATTGATATTAATATAATAAAATCTCAAATGGATTATTGGTTGCACAATGATATTATTGTATTTTGTTTCATGCAGACAAATGGAATGATAAACCATCATCAAATATTGTTTGATCTTTCTGTAAACATATCTAGTCATCTTTGGAATGTTACATTTTTCAATAAGGAATCTGTTTACCAAAACTACGAAACTAATTATCTTCTATGAAATGATTACATATAAACATAATGATATTGTACATATATATATACATAAATAAATAATACTACATATAAGTTGAATGACCGTCAATATACTAATCCAAAATGAAAAAAAAATAACTGCAATAATTGAAAAATAAAAGTTGACTGTGTGTAAAATTTGATGAATTACTTAACACATTGAATTAAACTGACGTGTTTACTAGTGCAAAAAAAGAGTATATAGTGAAAGAACAGAAATGACTTGATTGCATTGTAAAATATAAGAAGAATTGAGTCCATATTCAAGTATTGAAAAATAAGATATGGATATGATGGTTATTGTCGATTATCATATCATGGCATTGATATATAAAGATAATTATTGAAAATATCTGAATGTAGAAAATTACAAACTATTCATCGAGATTATTGAGAAATTGCATGTTTAAAATATATTGCACATGAGTTCTGGAATATAATATCTGGCTTATTTTAATCTTTGAATTTTTCATTTCAGACGAAAATAAAACATGAGTAAACAACCTTTGCGTTTAACCACATGGTTGCTTTAATTGTTGTGCGCGTTCCTTGCATTCATCCGCTATTTTAAGACATTGTTTAGCTTGTTCACGTAGATATTCTTCAATTTGTAACCATAATCTCTGTAATAAATCGTCTTCATGATCGAACATCATTAATTTATCACAGTAGTCCATGGCCCAATTGGTATATGTTTTTATTGATGCGCAAAATACGAATGTGATAAGAACATTGGCAGAATCATAGATTAATGGTACAATTTGTAAAGCGAACGAGCCAGAAGTGATGAGAATAATTGTTTGTTCTAAATGAGAATTGATATAAGAAAGGCATGCATGAACTTCAGTAAATGTTTGTACATATTGATAATTTCTTAATTTTGAAAGAAAGCTACTGGCTGAATCGGTAGAATTTGAATCGAGCCAAACAATTATCGGTATATTATTTTGCATTATACTAATGTTTTTTGCTAAAGCTTGATAATGAGTAGAGAATATCGAAATCCATTCGTCTTTTATATAACATCAGTTTCTATTGGATTTTTCTAAACGTACGATGAATATTATTCTACAGTAGACAAAAAGTATTATTCATTCTCGCGCAAACTATATTAGTCATGAAAATTGAGTAACTTATTATTAATATACTCCCTTTTATCCTTATCTGTTAGTCATATGAATCACTCTAATGTAATCCTATCTATGTATTTATCTTATTTTTCACCTTATAAAATATTTTTTTTTCATAGAACCTGATGTCACTGTAATACGAATCCTATCGGATTGAATAATCATACACGAATGGAATAACCGATTATATCGTCTGGTTGAATAATGAAAGCTATATTTTATGGCATATAAGAAGTTGTTTTTTGTATGTCAAGTTTTGAGTATATGAAAGTCAATTTAGTATCATTAAATTAGCGTACAAAATTACGCTTAGTTGCATATTAATGTGGCGAGTAGCCTCAACAATAGAAGATATGGCCATGCGTCAAGCTTTGCCAGAAATTACCCTTAAGACAAGTTTAAGAAAATCTCTACGTGTAAGATTGCATACTTTACGCAAGTTGGAATCCAACTCACTCTCAAATTTAGTCGAGTGAGTCCAATTGTATGATTCTACAACAAACATCTTTATTCAGCAATAACAGTTAAAACTGTATCTAAAAATGAGTTAAGAATCGTCTAACTATCAATTGAAATATATCGCCACTAACTGAAGCTTCCGTGTCTCCTATCAAAACGTCAAACTTCGTCAGAAAAACGAGAAATAAGATCAATGCATAGTCAAATACGTCGAAGTGTGTACGTTAATAATCAATATGATTTGTAGGGTTCGTCTCTCTAACAAAGCGGATTTTTGGCCAAATAAGTTGTCTGTCACTACAAAAAATTTCAAATTTCTGGAAAGGGTAGATTTTACTTAGAAATAATCGATTTTTGTAAAAGAATAAACATTGAGAGCAAGAGATAGTTAGATAATCTATATTGTATATCATCCAGATTAGATGATTATTAATAAATCAATAATTCTGAGCCAATGTTTAGAAGTATTTTCGTTATTGAAGAGTAATTGAATATCAAAACACACTCATACCTACAACCAAAATCAATGTTGAAAAACGACTGAGAATCTACTTTCACAGGTTGTTGATAGTGTTGAACTGAGGGCGAGTTGATCCTTAAGATAAGGACTCTTGAAGGCCTACGCCCACTGAAAATATCAATTCAGAAAAATAGAAAACAGTAATAATTCAGCAGGTGGAGAGAACTAGCTACTTGTTCCCAGGACTGTATGTTTCCATTTTATATATTCTTCGATATTTAATTCAAATCTAGCAAATAAGAATGAAGCCTTTTGAACATAAATCTTCAAAAATTAAACGAGTAATGTCAAGAAAATATTTGAAAATCTTTGTGATTGCGTACAGCGTATATTTATAATTTTTTTATTGAACTCTTTGTTGGCACAGCCTGGCGAGATTTCTTTATCAAATAATGATGCTGATCTTATTATTCCAACATCCTTCGCAAAAAACTGACCGTTATTGTTTGACCACCAGTCGACTCGCACATTACCTGGAGTCATGTTATAACGAGGATTCTGTCGAATTAAACAACTTGGTTGTTGCAAATCAAGATAATATCATTGCTATTGTATGTGGTACATAATTGATGGTAGAAGCCATCATTGAAAGTACCACGACCAACTTTAATATTAATATTGTCATTTGGAGTACACATACTATAAACAGTCCCATAATCAGTGTTGCTAATTACTAATGTTAAGTGCGTATTGCATCTTTTATCCACATTCCTAGGTGAACCGAATGATCTAATCGAAATTAAAAGCCTATCAACATTTAAACTGTTTGGACGATGTGCTGCATAAATGCTGAGACTTCTGTCGCCACATATGTTGTGTATTTAGTACTTAGATACGTAATGTGAATATTTTGGTTCGAAGAAAACATTCTTCAAAAAGTTGTGCATGATGAACTTGAAACAAAGCAATTTATCCTTGAAGTCATTTAATTACGTTCCAAATTTCAATGTTATTGAGTTGGCCTTAAATATTGATGTCAACATTGGGATTTTAAGAGTATTGTGTCGAAATGCTTGTTATAATGTATGAATAGGAGCGAAAAACTTCAAAAAGGTTTTTGAAAAGTAAAGAGTCGCAATCAAACAAGCAATAATAAACTGGAAACTCTACTTTTCTTTTACCATATTAACATTCCCAGCATGAACTATCAAATTGAACAAAAGGCTGTATCTTATTCTAGAACTTCAGTTGTCTTGCAATTCAAGATATAAAATCTATATGCGATACGCAAAACTGTACGGAATATTGTACAGGAATAGATTCTAAATGAAATATCTTAAAGTGACTTGGTCCAAAAATTTCTTAACAGTCATTCTACTTAAGGTCAAGATTTAGTACCATATAGGGTTCTCAATAAAATTCTGGGATTGGCGTAAAACCTTTCCTCCATTGCAGAGCAAATTGTTTTGAGTATAGCATTAAACTTTTAGTTTTGGTAAAGATTTTCTTCCCGATATGTAAACATGTTATGAATGATGTTTCTTGGAAATTTAGCAGGACTACTCTAAGAACACAAGCGAATAATCACTTTTCTGGTTGGCTTTCTTCCAAAACATCCATGGGATATCTCTCGATCTTCTTCTTTTGAAAATATTAATGCGTTGATAATTGCCTGATTGTTTAAAAGAAAGTTTGACATGTCCAATTATATATAATCGATTGCGGTGCACTTAGCTGTAAAATAATAAGCAATTAAATGAGATGGAAAACGCAAAGAAAAATATTTTTTCAATTTTAGGTCAATTTTATTTTAACAAAAACAAAAATGAAATATTGTATGTGAGTTGTGACTATTTTTTTCTAAATGAATGTTAACGACTTACTACATAAACTCCTTGAGTTTCGAAACAAATGGTTTCAATTCATTTATTCGATTGCCTGCTATCATGCATACTAAAAATTTGTATCCGAAAAAAAAAAAAAATTTTATTCATACTTCACGGTGAGAATACTTTAAGAAATTGGCCTCATGTGAACACAAAACTTAATCGTATAATTTGCCTTAAGAAACAATTCTTTCGAAAACAATAGCATGACGTCATATTTATTTCATTTCAGTGTGGAAAATTTTTCTTTTTACTTGCAATTTATCATTATAACTTTACGCATACAGAGCATCCTGATATTTTTGAGATCACTGAAGATCACGACAAGTTTTAGCATCGAGAATTGTAGAAAGAACTCTTAAATTCCCTATTTACATGAAACTAGACAACGAAATTATCAGAATAGTTACAACATGTCAGGTGTACGAAAAATTTGGTGAAGCTTCTCGTCCAGTATCTTTTACAGTTTTGATGAACATCATTTGTTGTTTAATGATAAATCAATCTCGAAAATAAGTTGTCTACGATTTTATTTAGAAAAACATCGTTAAGAACATGAAAAAAGAAATTTCAACGGTTCTTCAGCAGTTGAAGTTATAGTCGGCTTCCTTCAAACTGTTAATTGATTCCTTTTTACAATGCATGAAACATTTCAACGATTTTATCACTGAAATCATGACATACTATCATAGGCTTGTTCGCTGAATAGGTAGACAGGTAAATGAATAGATAGATTAGTGGTTATTTATCTACCTATCTATATATTAACACACATCCAAAAAAACGTAGTACTCTAATACATTACATAACTATTAAAACTCTAGATAAAAACTAAAGAGAGCTATTTTTCTTCCTATATCATAATTTAATCTAACAGAAAGAACAAGAGAACAACAGCCTATGATCTTCAACACTGCTTGACATGTATGTCTTGCTGAATAATTTTTTCACTGACAAGATGCGGAAACAAACGCATCCTCTGACGTAAGTTTTCATGAAAGCAGGCAAGACCTTCAAGATGGTTCTCCAAATTTATTACATTTTTTGTATTCTAATGAAGGCTTTCTGTCAGACAACATGCCTGTAGCTACCTAACTATCTATTAAATTATCATCTTTCTGACAACCTATCGAAAACGATGTGGAAAAGTATCATTTGTGGCTAACCTACACTTTGGTGTTTATTGAGTTAACTCATCACTGCAGTCATATAGGGCGAAATATCAATGATAATCCATGGAGATTTGTCATGGACGTACTCATAAAGAAAAAATCAATAGAGTACAAGAAACAGTATATGAAAGAAAAATTCTTAATATCGACAAATAGATCGAATCAATGCGAAAATGAAGGCAACCCAAAAATGTGTTTTTCATAGAATAAAAAGAAACTTTTTCCTATGAAAAAAACGTCGAATGATTAAATTCATCTTTCAATATACCGTTAAACTTATATAGATATCATTTAGACACATAAACCTAGATGTGACTGGTACCTTCCAAAATTTATTCAGGGACGGAACTGAATAGTAAATTGCTTTTATGTTTAAGAAACAATAATAATGTCGACAGGATCCATTCAGTCATATAAACATATAGAAGGATATTAGTTGAATTGACAATATCAGTTAGTAATTATACAACTCCTCCTGCAAATAGATACACTAGATGATCATCACATGATTTGAGATCGGTAAATACTTGAATTAAAAAGATTCAAATACTTTCTACTGCAAAGAGAGTTTTCATTTGATGTGTTCGAGAAA
This sequence comes from Rotaria sp. Silwood1, assembly GCA_905250075.1. Taxonomy (NCBI): domain Eukaryota; kingdom Metazoa; phylum Rotifera; class Eurotatoria; order Philodinida; family Philodinidae; genus Rotaria; species Rotaria sp. Silwood1. The sequence continues at coordinate 558,911 of CAJNOP010000028.1, forward strand.
TTGAATACTATACATATAATCTATAATTTTGCTGATAGCATCTTTCAGTTAGTTTAATCATTTACTCCTATGATTTAATTAGTTTCCAAGTGATAACTTTTTATTTTTGAACTACTTTCTTGCCATTTTGAATAATAAATTTTCTGAAAAGAAAATACGAATCTAAACACAACTTATTGATTTATTCACTCATTATATTTTGATAATCATGTAGATGTGTCCATTCGAGATGATCATTTTAATGTAGATTTTTTATTTGAATTTCTTATGCACGATCTATCAGCAAAAAACAGATAAGTACCGACGTTGAGTATAACTTTTTCCTTGTTCCTCTGTTTGATTCATTTGTCATATACATGTCTGTTGCTGATTATCGATCATGCTAGGATATTCATGAACAAATCTGTTCATGGCAGTGTCATTTGACTGTGTATGATATTTCTTTTGTTAATATCATAGTTACTATCTAGCAGATGGTTGTATAAGACCAAGTCAAATGGTGTTCTGATATACATTGTTTACGATCAAGAACAGATCTTTTTATTGATAAAAAAATTGTATTTTGGATTTAATAAAAATAAGGAAATTTGAAATGAAATATCTCAATGAACGCTAGATTCTTTATTATTATCGAGAACTGAAACCAGCTAAGTTGTTATATAAATGTAGTTTTGAACAAAAATAAGAAAATCTTAGAAATAAGATGTCTGCAATGCGATATTTGAGAAAATTGTTTTTGGCGTCTTTTTCTCACCATAGTTAGATAGAGATCATAAATACAAGTTTGTATTCAGAGATTTTGACCATCAGAACTAGAGTTGCAAATGAAACGAGTTTCATGATCAGAATCAGCAGATAAATGTATATCGAATAGTGAGCTTAATATTTAAAACCACATTTCGCATGTTGCACCGTGTCACTGTTATTTTCAGTAAGTCTGACTTTTGGTTCATCTAAACTTGCTAATTGACGAAAACTTGATTATAGTATTGAGTGTAATATTCGATGTAGATTTTTCTGCTGATTCTATTCATGATGTTTTTCTCATTTATAACTGAAGTTCTAATAGTGAAAACCTCTATATACAAATTCTATATTTGGCGTTTTGCTATAATATTGAAAAGATCTACTTTCTCAATAATAAACCAAATTTTTTGAAAAATCTATATGACGAGTAAAATCAAAAAAGATTCGAATAAATATTGAAACTTTCGAGGCTTCATGCTTTTGATGTGTTCTAATTTTCATTGACTTTTTTGATTTTTTTTTAACCTAGTTTTCCCCAGTTTCGCTACAAAAACATTGTTCAGCTTTGTCGGAACAACAATTTTAGAAATCTCTCCACAAGCTCTATGCAATCTTGGCAAAAATTACAATAAGAAATGGTCCAATTTCGAATTACTGACACCTCACTCAACGTCTCGCTGAAAAAAAAATCTTCTAAAATAAAGATGATAGATCTCACCACTTAATGCTTCCATTTACTATATCTGATGCAAACTAATAGTGATTAAGCACTATGATAAAGATAACAAGCAAAAAAAATACAATGATAAATATACAAAGTTTAAAAAAGAAATAGAAAAATAGATTTGTAAATGAATTCGATTCACGTGATTTTTCTTCCCTATACGAGAAAAAAGAAATTTTTGTAATATTTCTCAAATTATTCATCAATCTTGAAATAGCTGTCTAAGTGAAATATTCAGTCAATCTATTAGACTTTATCTTTGCATTTAGGTAAACTAAAATGCAAAGATATTAGAATTCATTTATATCATTAATATAAAAATTTTGCATTAAAATATTTTTTAGCAATATAATACTAAAATCATTTAGTAAAAGCTATTTTTAACAACGACTGTGGAAAAATTAATGTGTCGCAACATTTTTTTATAAGTTCCTTATCTGGCTTATTGAGGTTGTTAATTAGTAAGAAAAATTTTGTTTTTATCTGAATCGACCGCCTAAGCCATTAGCGTCAAATATAGGTCAGTGTCAGATAGAAGTTAAGATATATTATTGTAATTTCTCTTATATAATCTATACAGACATATTCTACTTTCTTGTTCTTTTATGTAGCTATTTCTGTTGGTTTGATAGTTTTTATTCGCTTGTATTTTTCAATACTACACATATGCATCGACAAAAAAAGAGAAGCAGAAGAAAAAGAAGAACAATCCATAATAGCATCAGGCTAATAAGTATACGTCGAGGCGAGCGGCAACACACCCGTTTGTATAGTTCACCGCTTTATGTATACATATGTGTAGATATACATACAACTGTGGTGTTCTCTCCTATTACGGTACTACTACATATATCCATATAAGGAAATACTCGTTGTTCTTTTCCTGTATAGAAAAACCACAGATATTACCAAATATACTATTATGTATATCCTTATACGGCATACGAGAGTGCCCGAGAAAAGAAGAGAAAAATAGTAGTTACTATATAACTTTCGGTCCTATCCATCATAAGCTTGCCTTTTGTGTCTTGCATATTCACAGCAACATCACTTACAACATTTACCACTCGTACTAAAAATCAAGAAGAAAAATGTGTGACGAAGACGTTGCAGCTATTGTTATTGATAATGGATCAGGTAAGAAAAAAAAAGAATACATGTACGAGTATGAACTTTGAAATAATGATTTGTTATATACAGGTATGTGTAAAGCTGGCTTTGCTGGTGATGACGCTCCTCGATCAGTATTTCCATCAGTTGTTGGTCGACCTCGTCATCAAGCCGTTATGGTTGGTATGGGTCAAAAAGATTCATATGTTGGAGATGAAGCTCAATCAAAACGTGGTATCTTAACACTTAAATACCCAATTGAACACGGTATCATTACTAACTGGGATGATATTGAAAAAATTTGGCATCACACATTTTACAATGAACTTCGTGTTGCACCTGAAGAACATCCAGTTCTTTTAACCGAAGCCCCACTTAACCCAAAGGCCAATCGTGAAAAAATGACACAAATCATGTTTGAAACATTTAACTCACCTGGTGAGTTTTATTATCATCATCATCACTAGTATTAAATAATAACTACTTAAACTGTTTTTGTTTACAGCTATGTATGTCGCTATCCAAGCCGTACTTTCACTCTATGCTAGCGGTCGTACCACTGGTATTGTTCTTGACTCAGGTGATGGTGTCACACACGACGTACCAATCTATGAAGGTAAACAAAAAAAGCATACATACATTCATGTTTATATAATTGTTAATAATTTATTTCTATTTTGTAGGTTATGCTCTCCCTCATGCTATCCTCCGTCTTGATTTAGCTGGTCGTGATTTGACTGATTATTTAATGAAGATTCTTACTGAACGTGGTTATTCATTTGTCACAACTGCTGAACGTGAAATTGTTCGTGACATCAAAGAAAAATTGTGCTATGTTGCACTTGACTTTGAACAAGAAATGGCAACAGCTGCATCAACATCGTCACTCGAAAAGAGCTACGAATTACCTGATGGTCAAGTTATTACCATTGGTAACGAACGTTTCCGTTGCCCAGAGTCACTCTTTCAACCATCATTTTTGGTATGACGTTTTTTTTTTCAAAATGATTCTTTGTTTTTTACGAATATGTTTTTCTATCTATAATCTAGGGTATGGAAGTTGCTGGTATTCATGAAACTACATTCAACTCAATCATGAAATGTGACATTGATATTCGTAAAGATTTATATGCTAACACTGTCTTATCAGGAGGTAAAATTTATATTGATTATCTATGTTATTTTTACAAATAAAAAAAAACTTTATCATTTTTATTTAGGCACCTCAATGTACCCTGGTATTGCTGATCGTATGCAAAAAGAAATTACTGCTTTGGCTCCATCAACCATGAAGATCAAGATCATTGCTCCACCTGAACGTAAATATTCAGTCTGGATTGGTGGTTCAATCTTAGCTTCACTCTCAACCTTTCAACAAATGTGGATCTCAAAACAAGAATATGATGAAGCTGGTCCATCAATTGTTCACCGTAAATGCTTTTAAACTAAAAACAAATTCAACAAACAGCATAGACACACACATAGAGTTTTTTATTTCTTATTTCTTTTTTTTCTCTTCTTTCATAAGCTGATTTTATGGTGCTAAGTATATGTGCTCTACTTCTTCTCTTCTTTTGAAATAAACCTTTGCTCATATGCATATGAAATTTGTTCTTTTATTTTAATTTATGGCGCTTGAAAGATGAAAATTAAAAATAGAGAAAAAATAACATGAAAATGAATAATAACAATTGGATGTTAGGTATTGTTAATCGACCATATAAATTGCAACGTTGTGATACCGATGATAAACGTCATTTACTTGTGTCTGGTGATCTTATCGAATATGTTCGAGGACCTTTTTCACATTGGGCTGTCTATCTTGGTAATAATCAAATCGCACATTTACCAGGACCATCGAATGTTTTTGCTAATTTTCAGGTTGAAAAGTTGCATTCATTATTCATGAATCTAGTACAGATATATATTTATATATGTATATATATATATAGATTGTCCAAACTATCTGGCGAATATTATCGGGTCATTGGATTGAACAAATGCAAATTGAAATATGTGATTTTAATGGTCTTCTTTCATCATCAATTGCTTATATAAATAATAGTAAAGATTGTATATTTCATCCGTTGCCTAGAGATGAAATTCTTCGACGAGCTCATAGTGCACTCGGGTTTAGTGGTTATGATTTAATGTTGAATAATTGTGAACATTTTGCTCACTGGTGTCGGTTAGTTAATATTTATGTTATTTTTAATAATTATTCATAATATGAATTTTTATATATTTCAAGATATGGAATTGCTATAAGTGATCAAGTATTTAGTTTTCTTTCATTAACATCAAGTATTGGTCTTATGATGTGTTTTGCTCCATGGACAAAATTCGTTTCTAAATTTCAAGTTTCTATTGCAAGTGGTATTCTTCTTGGTACTGCTCTATTTGCTTCGACTATGTATCGAAGTTAACAAGAAACTTATAATTAATTAGTACATTTCATATTATCTTCATTTTTTATGTTTGATTTATAGAATTCATTATATTCAAAAAATAATCTATTAAAAAATTTCATCAATAAAATAACCATGACATGCTGCTTTTTTTGATCTGAATTTTTCAAACAAATGTGTTTAAAGAAAAGAAAATGAAATGAATAGAAAACAAAATCAGATACACACACTGCCACTTAAAAAAAAAATAAGTCTGTTGTATCACGACGTGCACATATTCATTAAATTAAATTCATCGGTGACTTTATCGTTTAACTCCATACATCTTGTGAATATCGTCCTTTTTGTGTTAGCTCTTTAATGAATGTACCTGCTTTTTCTGATGTCATATTACCATATGTTTGAGCAATATCTATTAATATAGAATGCACATCTCTAGCCATATTTTTAGCATCACTAATTTAAATAGAATAAAATAAAGGATAAATTTCATTTAAAATTTCTTTTACCCGCAAACATATATTGAAGCATTATCTTCTTTAATCAATTTCCATATTCTTTGTCCGTGATCTTTTAATAAATGTGTTACATAAATTTTTTCTTCTTGATCACGTGAAAAAGCTACATGTAATTCAAGTACGTTTTCATTGATAAAATAATTTAATTCTTCTTCATATAAATAATCTTCAGCTCGATTTCGACAACCATAATAAAGAATTGTTTCACCAACTGGTTTGCCTTGAGTTTTATAATAATGACGTTCTTGTATAAATCCACGAAATGGTGCTAAACCCGTTCCAGGACCTATAGAAAAATTTGAGAAAAAAAGTCAAAAAATAATAATTAATTGAACCAAAAGAAAAATTTTTTTATTTTCATACCAATCATAATAACTGGTATTTGAAATTTAAATGGTAAACGAAATGTTGATTTACGTATATAAATTGGAAACCGACCAGGTACATGACAATGATTTTCTTCATTATGTTGAGCAAAACCTAATGCTTGATGTCGAATATATAATTCTTTAAAACAATTTGTTGCAACGCCTTTTGCAATACGTTTTGTTGGTGTTTCAAAATGAACAATAACAGCTGTTATATGAACACATGTTGGATGAACTCTTGGTGATGATGATATTGAATAATAACGTGGATGTAAACGTGGTAATAATTCACAAAGATGATCAAGGGGAGGTTTTAATGATGGTAAATCTTCAAGAATAGCAATTATTGAACGACAACTGTCAAGAACCCATTCTTTATATTTAATCTATTTCAATTAATATATATATATATAAATAGAAAAGAAAAACTATCAAGAGTAAACTCTTTTTTCTTACTTTTCCTTCTTCACTATATGAACCCATTAATGTTAATAGAGCTTTTTCATTTTCATCTGTTGCATATTGTGCTATTTCTTTAAGTATTTGTGTATTTGGCATACTTGTTAAATCTAAATAATATGTTAATGCCGTACGATAACTGCATGGACATGGAAATGGATTTTTCTTTTGGGCATCCTCTATTAAAAAGAAAAAGAAAATGTAGAAATTTCTATAAAGAAAACGATAGTTGTGAACAATTACCATCGACGTTAACAAGTGAAATAACTTCATCGAGATTAACATTGAGTAATTCACCAATACGATTAACTAAAGAATCATCATTTGATGGAAATACAGCAACATGATCACCGGCTTCATATCTAATTTTTAAAAAATTCACTTTGATGTTAAGCTCAAAAAGATAAATGTATTCTATATATCTTTTACTTTATACGTGTATTTGATATATCCAATTCTAGATGCAGACAAGAACGAGCACAACCATTTTGAAATAATTCACGACTACCAACAACTGGTGCTAAATATGGATTACGAATATCAAATGGTCTATTACAAAATAACATAATTTTCTTTTGTTTTTTTTCTCAAGTAAACATACGGTTTTTGTCTTTCATATGATTTCAATCGACCAATTTCACCAGTAAAAACAGTTTCAGGTGGAAATGGTCCTTGAACAATTTTATATTGTTTCATTCTAATGAAGACATATGCATACATAAGTATTAGAATTGAAAAAGAAATAAAAATATATCATACGAGCTTCCATCAGAATTTATAACAAGCTCATATTTTTGACAAACACTTTGCCAAAATACAGTTGCCCATGCCATAAAATCATCTTCAATACTAAAACAAATAATTAATATATAAAATTTAATAAAAATTTTTCATACATACTTTCCATCATCATCACCAAGACCTAATTCACATACACGAACACCACCCAATTCAGTCAAACGTTTATCAACATATTTTCCAACAGCATTATAATGTTCATATGTTTTATTACCAAGACCGAATACCTTAAAATAAAAACAAAATAATTTTTCTTTTCTACATATTTCTACGTGAATCAATATTACAGCATAATGTAAATTATTCAAATCTCGTCCATCTTCACGCAACCATTCATAAAATTCTTGAGCATTATCTGTTGGATCACCTTCACCATATGTTGCCAAACAAAATAAAGCTAAATGTTTATCAATCGTTATTAAACGTTGTAATTCTTCCTAATTATAAAAAAAACTAACTTATTATAAAGAATCATATATGAAAATTTTCAATAACAAACCATGTCACATTCTTCTGGATCACAAACAGCTGCAGATATGCCATAACGTTTAGCTTGTTTAGCAATACGTTGTGCGAAATCTTCTGCTGTACCCGTTTGTGAACCATAAAACACAACCATTTGTTTATTAGAGTGTAACATACGATCCACAAAACTACCCTCGTGAGTTGTTCCTGCTGTTTTTCCAGCGCCATTATCTCTATCAAATGTAAATAATTAAATTCCAAAACAAAATAAAATGTTCAAACTTACATTTTAAAGTTTCTTAACGTAACGTTTACATCGTTTAATTTAGAGGAGGAAGGTGCACGTGGCTTGAGCCAAAACCAATAGGCTCCTATTAGTGTTATTATTAATAAAATTATAGAAGTAGCTATGTCAAAGGATGTGAATACGAAGGAGAATAATTCCATGCTCAGGCTTAAGGAAAATCTGTAAAAAAAAAAAAAAAAGATAATAAATCATGTAAACATATGTATTTATATATATTTTTGCCTCAACCTTTGGTAAAAAAACACGTTTATTATCATAACAAAAAACAGAAATGTGTCATTGTGCACACCTTCCACGTCGATAAATACCCATACTTTTCGTTCGTTCTTTTTTCCCTTTATCAGTGTGTAGTACTAGTGCGCACTAAAATTTCTATTTGACAGTCTTATTTATAATTCTTCTTTTTTTTTTCATTACGGTAATTGATTGACAATAAACAAAAATTATCTGTCAAAATGAGATTCCACATACATGCATAAAAACTTCGAGAAAAAACCAAAACCGATTATCAGAATAAAGTATTGAGAAAATATAATAATAGATTTTTAATAAACAATTGACCATATAGTTGATTTTTCACATGAAATACCTTCATGATCACCACATAATCGATTAAAAGTAAAATCTTTTTCAAAACCAAATATTTCTCTATCTTCTTGTATTCGAAAACTAAATGTTGATTCATAACTACCAATAAAATAATGTGCATGTGCACATATCCATTGATCAACAATGGCTTTACCGCCATCTAATATTTTCTCTAAAATTGTTTCCTTTGGTCTATAAGTATATATTTGATTGGTTGATATATTACATATACGATAAGCATGCTGACGAAGTATATTAATTTCATTTTCATTGGTATCTGTTGCAATAAAAACAACTGATAGATTTAAACGATTTAGATGATAACACACTTGTCGAGCAGCATGTTCAAGAGATGGAACATGTCCTGGTCGTGCTTTAACATAGTCAAGACGACGAAGATGAATACCAAGATAAGGACCACCAATTGCATGACCATGATGACGTTTCATTTTAGTCCAATCATCAATAAGTACAGTACGATCATTTACATCCGTTGAATTTAAATAATCAGCACGAAAACGATTGCCTGAAAAAAAGAGTAATTAATATAGAAAAAAAACTTCTAGCATAATTCCGGCGGGATTAAAACATGAAACACAATGAAGCTGCTCTTGCTAATCATGGGAAGATTGTTTCATTTCATCTATTTCAGCGTACATTTCTTCATCATTCTTCTATTTGATCCTCCTCAAATTCAAGAAGAAACTATTTCATATTTTATAATGACACACTATTGATAGACATTCTTTGATCGTATATCAACAATGTCTGTTGCAGTTCGTGCTATATACTTCAATACTCCTTTTAGCTTCGCTTTTCACAACATTTTTCATGTCTTTCAAAAGAGAAAAAGCTTGTTAGCGCAGCTCCTTTGAGGAGTTAAAATATGGAATTGATGTGGGTTTTTAGTCTCAGTATACTAAAATAAAATATGTAAAATAAAAAACCTTTCGAAGACTATAGTTATTTTTCAAGATAATTGATCATGCGAAAAACAATCTGTCTGATTTAATTCTGCATTTTGAAGTGAACTTTTTCACTGACGCTATATTTCTTGTTTGTCTTGTTGCTTATTGCTCGTTATTTGTTTCTTTTTTGTGCTTCTTTTTTTTAATTGAACATTATTATTATGATTATTATTTTAACTATTGATTTAACTGGCAAATAAGCGTGTTGTCCATATTCATTAGATAAACAACAGGTCTCATCGTGCTATTGCATATCTCGATTACTTCACGCTTTATTATGTTGATCATATGACTACTGTCAAATCAATAGATTAACACTAATCATCATGGACATCTTAAATTTTTTTTTTTTTATTTGTGTAAAGATCAAAAACTGTACTTTTTAAAACATTCAGAAACGTATTTCAACCATTCAATTTTTTACGAAGGCTTTGGAATGTTCTAGAACATTCTAAGTGTTGCCATTAATGCTGTTAAAGGCTTTTTTTTTTTGTTCCTAAAGAACTCTAAGAATCATGTAGGATACCGATTGTATCCGATGGCTATGGAAGTATAATCAATGACCAACTCGATTACGAGAGCAAAGCAGCAAACTTCTAGAGATCTGCTATTTTGTTTGAAAATATATGTTAATTCCACAAAATAACATCATGCTCACCAAGATCTAGTAAGTGTGTTGCATATCTCATACTACGTCTTGCTCGCCAATAATTATAACCACCATAATCTACATGTAATAATGTTTCAGCTCGATCAAACATAATACTTTTTGTTAAATGCTTATCATCTGAATCTTGTGGCCATGTTATATTTTTAAGTAAATAATCTACAAGTACAGTAATAAAACCTTGAGCTGATAGACATTGAAATTGTTTAGCACGTACACGATTTTCATAGCCAAAAAACCATCCATAGTAATAATTATCATCGTTTTTTTTATACATAGCTTCTTCATTACATTTACGTATTTCTAATTTTTCTTCGAAATGCTCTCCCCATCCTTCACTAAAATGTTGTAATGTATAAACATATGGAATAGTTATCATGGAAGTTGATGATGATGATAAATGAAGAAAATCTTCAAATTCAATAACAGGTATAAAACGTGAAAGACTTGTAATATCAAAAAAATTTGACCATTTTAATTGAGTCCGTTGAAGATTGTAAGAAAACCAATGATAAAGAGGACCCCACGGTGGAAGAACAAGTATCCAATTTGATTCTGATGATGTACGTTCACGAAGTGTATGTATAAGATTAGCCATTCTTATATAAACATCTCGACGTAAATTAAAACCTTCTCCATGATTAACATCATACAACAAATAATATGTCGAAGATGTTAATGATGAACAAGAATCTTTTGTACATTGTTCATTATTTTTATCAATCAATGAATAACAAGATTGAAAAATAAGCAAAAATACAACAAACAACATTCAGTCTGAAATATAAATATGTCTTCTTTGCTTTTTTTTTGTGTTTATTTTTTTTTGACTCAAATGATAAAGCTTATCGTTTATTAATAAATGAGATTAAAACTCCAACAAAACAAACAAACAAGGATTGCACACACGGGATTCGTATTCTTTTATCGTTTGCTGTTCTTTGTAATTAATTATTAAAAATACTTAAAAATATGACTAGTAATGTTTCGTACTTTTATATTGTTGCCAACTACATAATAAAACATTCGCCATGTATAAACTAAATGCATGAATTTGCACAGTTATTACTAAAAATATATACCATAGTACTAATAATGGAAAACCAAGAAATTTTTGTGGTTCAATTTCATCTAATTTATGACTAGATTTTAATTTTTTAAATGTAAATAATTCACTTAAATTAAGTATAATTGTTGTCACTATTGTACCTAAACCAAATAGAAGTGTACCACGAAAACAAATTCTCATTAAAAAAACACGATTTTTATTTAATGATAATAGACCACATATTGATGGTAAAACACTGTTGAGCCATATATATTCCCATAAATGAGGACGTGGTACATCTAGTATTGCTATTAGAGGTATATGATATGTTAGAATATGAATAAAAACAAGAAAAGCTAATAGAAAATGAAAATAGATTAATATACGAAGACGAGATTTTGTTTCTGCTATAACATGATACTGTGAAGTCATAGATTCACGATGTGGATAATCAGTACCAGCAAGATGTTGTGAACCAGGAGTAGACATCATCTGAAAAAAAAATTTGTTTTTGTTCTTTTGATTTTGTAATTAACACTAATCAGCACAAAAAAACAAACAGAAAGCTATCACACATAATGTTTGAATACAGCAACAGCAAAGAAAAAAAAAAGAAGAAAAGTTAAATTCGTTTTGTTTCAAAATGTCGTGCATCATTCGTTTCAGTCGTTTTTATATCAAATGACATTCCATCACCAATTGGTGGTGATGATATTAATGGTGAGAATAACATCAAATACCATTGTTTACCAAAAACAACTTCGAAATTTGTTTGTAAGTTTTTTTGACCACTATATATATGAATATTTTTACCATATTCATGCCATGTTTGTCCATTAACAATAAGATATATTTGTTGAATAATTAAAAATAATACATAAAGACTTAATACAATTGATGTTGAACAAATAAATGAAAGTAAAAGAGAAAAATGATCAAGAATACGAAATAACCATGCACCGAATGGAAAAAGACATGCTATAATAAATAATCAAATATGAATTGATAAACATCCTAATATTAAAAAACATCTATGAAAACTACAAAATATTCCCATCTGCTGTCTGGAATATTCTTATGAGAAACTCTCATGATTTCTTTTGCATGAGGAAATATATATAAGTAATCTATAAATAGGTTACATCCTTGTTAAGAAGAATAATATATAATTTGTTTTTCTTTTCTTTTCTTTCTTTTTCTTTTGTGAGCACTTCCGTCTCAGCTTAGTTTTAGCTCATCTTTTATATAATTAAAGATAATAAATACAAAATTTAACTTACCAACAATAACACGCCATGAAAATGTTCCAACAAGTTCATAGGTATAATCTACATGAAGAATATTACAGTAGAATAAACCAATCTTAAATTAAGAATAAAAAACAAAAATTTTAATTTTATTTTACGCATATATATATATATACAGTTTTTTGCAAAAAAAAACTTGGAACAAACATTTAGCTTATATTAGCGCCTGAGTTAATCGTCTTGAAAAAAATGTTTCGTTATTTCCTAAACAATAGTTCATAGCTTAACAACATTCCGTTCAGTATTGTGTTCTCTCTTCTTTTACTTCAAAAACTTAATTGCATCTTTTTTTATGCGATTTACCAAACTAATTACAACTTATTTTTTCATATGAGTTCATTTTTAGTTTGTAAAAAGTCTTCAGTTTACTAGTATGTTTTAATTTTCTTTTCCCGACTCTATGTTTCACACATTCCAAACATTTTCAATGAGATTAATATCCGAGTTGTTGAGTGATCAGTCCAAAATATGAGAAATAGTAGTGACGACGAGTATTTCTCATATTTTAGACTGGTCGCCAATCAGCACGAATTCAAATGGAACCGAAACTGATTGACATACTATGAAACAATTAAGAGACATTAGTTTGGTGACTTTTCAGTGGATTCATCGATCGCGACTTTGTAATTTCACGTAATGAACTGATCTCGTGCTCGACTGTATGTAGTATCAAGCGTACGGTTATCCATAATTTATCCGTTCGATACTTTAAAGAACTTTGGTACCTGAGCTGTCTCAACTGATAAGTAATTGTAGGCAAAGGTGTGTTTGTAACCTGATGGTTTTTTTTCTGGTTGAACGAATTCCCTTGCTTCAATAATATAATAGAGAAATATGCTATTTTTTCGTATTGTTTGGCTTTATCATATCGAACTCTGCTCTAATAACGAAAAAACACAAATCGATAAAGTAAATAAATATGTTAAGTAGATAACCTACTAAATATAAATCTACGATAACAACAAAAGATGCCCTCCAAAAAAGCTAGGAAATATTAAATCTTTGTGTTGACTAATTGTTTCAAGTTTTTTTGCAAACCACTGTATATATGTATATATATATATCTATTAATTTTACCCAAGACCATATAAGAAAACACATATAATAACGAATATTTCTAAAACCAATACATCTACCAAGAAATGAACAATGATGATCACGTTTTAAAATACATTTTTTACATAAATGACAATGTTGAGAACGTGGTGGAACATTAACTTCACATTGATAACAATAATGCCAATTACAATATTGAAAAATCATATCCTGTTGTGTATTTGTTGTTTTAACAGTTGGTGGTGGTAATAAAACAGGACATATAATTGTATCTATTGATGTATCAGTAGCCATACATAAAAATAAATTTCCAACTAAATTAAAAATAACATAAAGACCAAATATAAGATGACAAACTTCTTTATAAGTAAATATATTATTATAAATAGCTGGTAAGATAACATATAATTCAAATGTAACATATATACTAATAAGAGCGATGACAAAAAATATTGGTATTAATTCACCACGTTCTTTTGGTATTAATAATTTTATTTTTCGATTAACCATTTTTATATTAGTTCTAAAAATAAAGTTAAAAATTACATATACATTAAAAGAATACTTTCTTAAATAAATATTGAGATTTATTCGGATAGATTTATACTCTTTTCTTTTAGGCCTAAGTAATTTTCTACGAAATATCAAAAGGACTGAGATCGAAATCAAAGGTAAAATTTAAGTTGATTGGAACTAAAATTAGAACAATTTATGTCGTTCATCTTATAAAACATCCAATGAGGAGAATAGATGTTTTTAAATAATAAACAATTGTAAAAGAATAATTTTAAACGTTTATATTGACCCAATTTTTATTATATCTTTTTTTTTTCATAGGACGAAATCTTTCTCTGATGGGAACTAGTTTCTTTTTTTTATCTTAATCGGGACGAACAATACTCGTGTTTCTTTCATATTGTTTACAAGTCCAATAAACAATTCAGATAATAACTTTTCATTATTATGTTAAATAAAAAACATAAAATCAAATAATAATAGTCCATCATCAATATGGTCAATTATTTTAATGTTTTCTTGTATATGCAAACAAAACAAACGACAACAACCATGATGATGATGATATTTCATATACATAAAAGGAAAAGAATCGACAAAAATACATGTAGAAAAGAGACCAAATGAGACATTTGATAATGATGTTAATATATAGAAAGGGTACGGTTTGAATCTGTATTAGATAGAAGAGGAAAATAAACAATTTACACACACAAATAAACAAATACACGCATACGAATAGGGGAAATATCGATCAAAAAAAAAGACGAAAAAAAAAAGAGCGAAAGATTTCGGATATACGTTTACACAAACAAGAAAAAAAAAGAAAGAAAATGCTATGAATGTTATGATGATCTAAAAATAAAAATGGCCGTTGTCATCGTTTTTTTTTTCTCTTAAATCTCACTATATATTTAAATAATAAATTTTTTATGTTCTTTTTTTTTTTGTTTTATTTTTCGTCTAATTGTTATTTGTCGAATGTGTTGGTAAACAAAAATCTTGAGCATTAGGATCGAGGTTAGATGTAGCATTTTGTAATGGCGGTGGTGTAACAGCAGTTGGCGGATAAAACATAGTTGTTGAACATGATGGAGTCATTGTTGTTGTTGGATTATTATTTGTATCAATTAATTGATGTGTTGGTGATGAATGTCCAGATGATGTTGAACAATGTGAATGAGGATGACCATTAAATATACAATTATTTGCTTGATGTTGAGATTGTAATGCAATAATAAGTTCACGTTCTTTTTCTCGAATGGCACCTAACGAAGAAAAAAAAATTTTCGTTTTTTGTTTTTTTAATTTTATTATTAAGTTCATCTTTTGCTTCAGATAGCGGTTTCAGAAGAGCTACTTTTCTGATATACTCATAGTATAGTCAGTGCAGCCTGTCACGCTGGTCTCAGACTAATCGAGTTTGAATCTGAAATTAATCTCTTAACTGAATCCGAAAATTTTGAAATGGTAGAGGCGCTTCAGTCGTCTGAGAAATGTATAGAGTGCGCTAATCATCAAATAGAGTTCGATTTGACTTGGTCTAGGTCCAACAAATTTGGACCTGATGAACTCTAAAGGTCAAATCTATATGAGGATACTGAGTGTGGTTTAGAGTAATTGAAGTCATTCGAGTAACCATGTGACAAAAAAAATAGGAATTGAACAATACAAAAAGCACAATGTTTTTTCTTATACAAGAATATTGATTGAAAAAAGAAATCAGTTGATCTCCCATAGTATTGAAATAAAAAAGAAAGCTGTTAATACAAGCCCTATGGGATTGAAATTTGAAACAATATTTAGCTAGTGTTATTAATCATATGGAGATTGTTTTATTTTATTTGCTTTAGGACATATTTCTTTCTCGTCCTTGTATTTAATCATCCAAAAATGCAGTAAGGAAATAATTTATACATTATAACGAGACGTTATTAATATACACTCTGTAATTGTACATCAAGGTCTGTCACGGTCTGTGACGTTCCAATGGTTATGATAGTCACAGATCTATGATGAATCGTTTCTAATGTGCTAGTTATTGTCTGTATTGAGTCTGACACGTCTGCAGGGAAAATCCAGATTTCTATCTCTATATTTTAACACTTCATGTGAATTATGTTTCATAAAAGGAAGAATTGAACATATGAAAACTAATTTTTAACATATATTTTCAAACGAACACTTATTTTTTCTTTTAGGAGTTGTATAACTACGAAAGACATTTTATTCATATGAAATACTATTTTAATGTTTCACGTGATAAGATTTATGAGCAAGATGAACTCTATCCTTGATTGTACTCTGTTTATCCTATATTAGTAATATGATTCATTTTTGGCTTATCATCTATATTTCGGCTTATTCATCAATCGATATCATTCAACAAAGTCCAAAGATCTCTACTTGCTTATCAGCGAGAATATTTTGTTTAAAAAATTTCAATTTTTTTTTGTCAAAATTATCACTAATTATATGTCCAATAATTTCGAAACGAAGCGATGAAACAAATTGTTTGTTTTTACTTGAGAATATGTTCACAGGACGGAAAAGGTAAAGTCTTCACTTGTTTCTCTTTCTTACATTCCTATTTTTTAGCAATCGATAACTTATGAAGTTAACTATAAAATATATTTTTAACGTTTTGAAAAATCTCTGTATCATTTAATTTTTGTTATCGATCTATCAAATTATCACTACAGTGGTCAGTATGATAGAAATGATTAATGAATACAAACCGTTGGCTATTTCAAGTTGTCGTTTAACTTCACCAAGTGCAGAAAAAAGATCAAGTTTAATTCGAGTTTCAGCACTAAGACTATCTTGTAATTGAGCATTTCGTTCTCTTAATTGTGTTAAATGTTGATAAAGCACTTCAGTATCCGCTTGAGATTCACGATATTTAAGTGCCTAAAAAAAAACCAATAAAAATTCATTTAGTTTTTCTTTTTTTTCTTAAATCAAACGATTTATTATTCTAGTAATAGATCATGACGAACTATGAATTATAAATAACTTCTTTTCAGTTTTGGTTTCTTTTTTAACACGCAAACTTTGAAAATAATTAATAAAAATTCTATTTTTTGTTTTATATTATACTATGAAAATATTGTCATATTAATAATTTTCATATATAATTTATGTATGGTTTTTTTTTAATGGTTTCTTTTAATATAAAGATTCAAATATAGATGAATTCATCAAAGAGTACATAGAAATATTTTAAAAATAGAAATAGACAATTCTAATTCGAACTTATTAATAGTAACAATGACGATTCTATGGATATTTAAATAGTAGTTTTTTTTTGATTTATTTGCTTACTTTTATTTCATTGTCAAGTATTTTTATTCGTTCGTCTTTGTCATTAATTAATTTACGTATTTCGCGTGTTTCATTCTCGAAATCACGTTTTCGCTTAATACATTGTTCTGTACATTCACTTCTATTATTAAAAAACAAAAAAAAAACAGATTTAGCAAATATGAAAAATATAATAAAAACAAAACAAACTTTGCTGGTGTTAAACTTAATTTTGTTAGATCATCTTGAAGTTTTTTAGTTAAAGTTTTTTCTGTTTTTATTTGTGATTCTAAACGTTGTTTATTTTGTCGTTCCTCATTCAAATTTCGTTCAAAATCAGTTAGACGTTGTTTATCACGTTGTCGTTGAGTATTAACAGAATCATATCTATAAAATAAAAATAAAAATAAAATAATAACTTTATTTATTATAATAATAATATTAATAACAAACTTTGCTTTTAAATCATTATTTTCTGCACGTAAATCTTCAAGATCTTTTCGAAGATTTTTTAAATCAGTTACTTGTGTACGTAATTGTATTTCTGAATATTTATGTTTTTCAAGTGTTTGATTTAGTCGTTGTACATCAGCTTCTAATTTACTAATTTGAAGACTAAAAATAATTAAAAAGTAAAATATTTCAATTTATTAAGTAGAATAATGATTAGAGATGTGGGAAATCAAATTTTTTGAGCAGAACTGTACAAATTCTTTTTTAATGGTTCCGATCTCGATTTAGAGAAAATTTTTTCCACAGTTTATTCGTATCACATCTAAAATAATTCTTCATTTTTTTTTTAATTTATTTAGTTGATGAGTAGCATTTATTTTTTGAGTCATCTCTCTTGAATTATGAGATAATTTGCTTATAACTAAAGAATATTTTACTATAAACTTGAGCTACGGTACTGACAACTTTTTTCATGTGATCTCATACATCTCTAGCCACGACTATATCTATTCATTATTCAGACATTCCAATGCTAGATGAATATCTTGAAAAGACTTCAAGCACTTAGCTTATTGCTTGAAAAATACTACGTTTTTTAACGTAGTCTTTGAGGGTATTCCTCACTTTCGTGACCTAAAATCCTTGTTTTTTGTGATCATTAGATAATCTGAAGTATTTTCTATCTACTGACTATATTTCGTGATCTGAAAATTGTCTTTAAACATTAAAAAATTTGAGAAGAATTCAAAATAATAAAAAATATAAACTGTTTCGCGTTTTTCATATAAAATAATGCAAATACGCCCACGTTTCTTCGATCAAACGAATCCAAACGATCCGCAGCTTTTCTTTACATATACGACACACTATTTGGAATGGGTATTTTTTTCCTAGTTTCAACAAATATTGTTGTGTTAATTTTTCATAGCTCTTATAAGAAGAATCTCTATTCTAAACTATATAAGTTTTATAGCATACTTTCGATATTTTGGTTTTTATATTTGAAGGACAAAAAAATAAAAAGATACCAACTCCAAACAGTGTCTACTCAAGGTAAAGTTTTTTTTTTTCGAAGAAAACCACAGTTTTAATGAGCTGTCAAAGACAGAACGTTTATGCGCATCTACACACATCAGTCAAAACAGCTGTTTTATCAGAACATGTTTTTCATTGGTGGGTAATGCTCGAAGAAAAGTGTCAACTTGGTTGAACATAATATCTGAGAGAAACGAAGAGACCCTTTTTTTTTAACCATTGTGAGCTCAACTTCTGATAGAAGACAACATTCAAATACTTTGAGTCTATCACAACTTTTGCTCTACTTCTCAAGGTCTACATGTCCCTCTAGTAGAAACATCAGGAAAACTATTTTTCAAACTTTGATGAGAAAAACCTTGCACGGAGACAAGTATTAGTGATGATGATTTATGATGAAAGTTTCCTATCTTTTGATTTTCTTCGACCCTGAATATAGAATATTGAATCTACAGATATAGATAAGCGATGTAAAAAAATATACTTTTACCATATAATATTCTCGTTAAGACATATCTTCATGTAAAGTTTTAAATCAAAATTCGGAAATCAATATTCATAGTGTTTCTAAGGAATATTAGCATAAATCTCGATGTGTAACAGGATCAGATGAGCTAGTCACGTCTGAGAAACTTTCAAGTTGTCACTCGAAAATTGTTTGCCAGATACACTATCTCCCACCGTCTGTCAATTTTTAGTTTCATTTCATTTCTTAAAACCATGGAAAGCCCTTGAGACTAGGGCATCAAGTTCAAGAATACTGTAAAAATGCAGCATCTCCAAAGTAATAAACTAAGAGTTCGAAGCTTTTTTTTTCAAAGGATTCATTGTTTATTGGGATCTATACGATGCATAGAATGTCAACTGAAAAGTTGAGGGATTTCCTGCATAAGATTGGCAATGCATTATAATACATGTATATATCTTTATATGTATTTTAAGATTGACTTACTTTTTTTCAATGTCGGAATTTTCAATTGAAGAAGTTGCTCCAAAACCATTAACATATGAAGCAGATGAATCACGTGATACTGTATGAACTTGTTCTTGTTTTTTTGATTGTCGTCGACTTTGTGTATTAGTCGTTGTTTGTTGTTGTATATTTGAAGATTTTTGTGACTGTTTTTTCTGCTGTTGATTTGTTGTATTAAGATTTGATAATGATGAATTTTGTTTTTGTTGTTTATATGATAATGAACCATCATCATGTCCATTACTTGTTGTCATTGTTTGGGCTTTATTATTACGTGTCGTTGTCGTTGTTGTCTGTACAAGTGGATTTGAATTCGATGAAGATAATCCATCAGAATTATTTATTGTTGAACTTATTTTAGATGAACGTTTTGTAACTGTACAAAATGACGATTGTGTCTGGGAATTATTAACTGTTGAATTATTTGATAATGAAGTTGAACTATAATTTGTAACAATCGTTGATGGAGATGATGGATAAGTTCCATCACTATGTGTTTGTGATACATCATCATAATTTTCAGAGAATGTACCTATTGGAAATAAAAACAAAAGTTTAGTTTAGTTTTCTTAAACAAAGAAAAAAAAACACGGAATTTCAAACGAACCCTTTTCTCTACTCAATCGTTCTTTTTCTGCTTCTTGTTGAATTTCAACTGGTAATGCTTGATTGATTAACTGAGAATAAAATTCATTTGTTTTACGTACTTCACGTTGTTTTCTCTATTTAATTAAAATGTAAATAAAATTTTCTAAAAAATAAACAATAAAATCATTCTTACTAGTCGCCATTTATAAGCAAGATAAGTTTTAAAACCAAAACCTAATGTGACCATTGGATAGCCAATACTATACAACAGAGAAATAAATAATTTATAGGAATAAGAAAATGTAAATAAATACCAATGAGCTGCAAACGGTCGACAAAGATCAATAGTTTTGATTTCACGTAATCGTACTGATGCTTCTAGCCAAACGAAGAGTACCCAGAGAACAACCGTACCAAGACAAATTCCACGTTCTAATAACATATAATAGTCTCTAAAGTTTTTATTTGTTTGTTAAAATGTTACCTGTTTGCCAAACATATTGAATCCAAACATAACTACTTGCAGCAAAGAACAGCCATTGAATAGGCAATAATATATAACAAATGAGATCGGTTACGAATGCAATAAGTACAAAGAATATTGAGAAAAGCTAAGAAAATTTATAATATTTTCTTATTTCAATTAATAATAAATTTCAACTAACCAATCCTTGATATTTAAATGAATCACAAATACTTCGTAAAACAAGCCAAAATGGCCAAAGAAATTCGAAGCGAAATTCAAGCAAAAAATCAGCTGCCATGATAATACCCCATATACAAATAAATTTAAGATACATTAAAGCACTAAATATATAAAGAATATTTGATTTTAATGATATAAAATCTTTTTATTTATTTATTTATTTATTTTTGTATCATTACCTTCCATAAATACCCTCAGTTAGACGGGGACGTCGTGTAGACTTGCGTACTTTGACACTGTCGAAATTTGTCCTTCGTTTCATTATTGTGATCAAACACAATAAATAATATTGTCATAGACAAAACTAAAAATAACAACAAATATTTTTTTTTTCTATTGAACAGTTACTACATAACACAATAACAATTTTGAGAAACGCAGAAGGATGGAAAGATGGATTACAACAGAACAGAATGAAGAAGCAAAAGCAGACATAAACATGAGTTCTATGGCTCTATATTTTGACGAGCGAGAGAGAGCGCTTAATAATTAGTCGTAGATGTCACTAATTAACAGATAATAAATATTTAGCAGAAAATCAATTAATTATTAAAATAATTTTAATGAACACTTTCAATAATTAGAATATCTTGCAATGTAACAAAAAAAAATATGTTCTTTATTAAATGCAAAATGAAATTTCATCAAATTCTAGTTTAGTTTTTGTTGCAGTAGAAAGAAGTAATTTACTTCACAAGCACTTCAAACGCCTAACAACCTGAATTGTTTTTACTTCGTATTTCTTCTGTTTATTTTCTGACTCAGAAAAAGAAGAAATTTTGACAATAAGAAAAAAAACATATATATATATGTATCCATTAAAAGTTTCGTAAAATATATGTTGAAAGAAAGGTAACATGAATCCATTACTTTAATATTCCAATGACGCATATTTAATGCATGAAAAAAAAAGACAACACATTATATCAAGTATAATAGAAAAAATTATTTAAATGTCTTCAAAGAGATTCTTAACAAAAAAAGTATTCATCCTATTATTTTTTCTTTTTGTTTCTCAAAAAAGAAAAAGAAATGTGTTCATTTATTGTTAGAATACAATTGTCGCAAAAGAAATCAGTTTTTTTTTAATGGATGCACACTAGGCAATTTCTATAGAATACGTGCACATGGTTGATTTTCTGTCAAAAACGCTGATTGTTTTTCATAGAAATATTAATTTCAAGTATTCAACAACAATAATGAACTTTGTAAAAGAATATTTTCGACGAAGAATGCGTGAAAAGGATCCTTATCGTAATTGTTTGCCAGAAAAAAATTTATTTTAAAAATTAACAAATGTCATATCATTCAATGTAGTTTTTCATGTTCATTTCGAATATGTCCTTATTTTTCTCTAAAAGTACTTCTCAGACAAGAGAATGCAGAAAATCTTTAAAGAAAAAATTTATTTTAGAAAACTTGTTTCTTACGTTAGTTGTGAAAATATTCTTTGGAAAAAGATACTCTTCTCTAAGATGGCAGAAATTTGGACATTTTTTGAGCCTAGGATTTTTCCAAATGTTGATATTTAACTAGAATATTTTCTTTTCAATCAAAAAGTCGATCATTGACTAAAGTATATTGAATATTATTCAAATTGCAAAAAAATATCACTCTCATTTTCTCACTGCACTTTGATCTTGTTGTCTATTGTGTAATGTATGTTGGCATCATCTTAAAAGGGAACTTCTTAAGATATTAAATTGCTTTTCGACTGAGATCAAGTTAGTTTAATGAGCACTAGTGAGTAGTATACAAATCTAGAATAGGTTGGTTTTATGAGTCTTTGCTTTTGAGTTATCGAAACTTTACTGAGTTTTTCAGGAAAAAGCTGTAGTTCCCTGCAGATCACGTCGAAAATCGACTTGAGACCTTATACGAACAAATTTCTTGATGAGATTAGTTCATTGTGCAAGTTTTAGTTTTTCTAGTACTTCCGTTCTGAAAATGTAAGTGTATGAACATAATATGCTTTTACACATGAAGGAATCGTGAATATTCTATATCTCAGTATATGAACCAGTAGAAACGTCATTACTTGTCCAATGAACTGATCTCTTTAAGAACTTTATTCGGGCAAACTTTTGAAGTCAAAAGTCCAAAGTCGATTTTCCATGTGACCTAGCGGAAACACTAGAATTTTTGGTTGAGAAATCCAATACAATTTTGATATCTTAAGAGCCAAAAACCGGAAAATCAAACTATTCTAGATTTATTCATTAAGACAAGAAATTGTTTTCTCTTACTTGGACGTTCTTGATAGTATTTATTGTTCTATGTTGATGTTTATATTATTTCATCATCTTGAATATTGATGCTCTAAAATAAATGAATGCTTTATAATAAGACTAACGACATATCTATAATGTTACTAAATTTCGTTGTCGGGTCTGTGAAACTATCACAAACGAAACATAAATACGATATATTTTATTATAGTATAAATGCGGTAGAAGAAACATCAGCTACAATCATTCTCTTGAGACAAGTTTCTAATGATACAAGGAACCAACACCGATTAACCCTTTCGTGCCGGGTATCTCATATATGGGACGGCAGGGTTTTTCATTATATGCCCGTAGTAATACGACTCGAAGTACAATTTGATGCGAGTGTTTGAGAAGTTCTATCTATTACAAGGATAGAAAGACCAATGGGGATGATAATTTTACAGTAAAAATGCATTTCGAATGCGAAGCTTTTAATGCTTCGTTTCGTCTGTCTTAAAAAATTGAAAGAAGTAGTTTGTTAAATCTTTAGGACTTGTACTTGCGCGTTTTGTCTCCTATTCTGCCATCCGCCAGTATTATAGTATAGGACTCTCACACATGCGTATTCTATTCACATTTTGTTTTGTTCTGCTTACATGCATGATATTGCATTTACGAGCGCAAGGAGTGCAATGTTGGTTTATGCGTAGTACCATGTTTTGAAATCTATCATACATTGAAACACTTCTAATAAAAATTATATATAAAAATTATACTATAAAAGGTGCAGATCATTGTTTTACAGAATTTCCAGAGATTCAGAAAGCTACTTTTCCTTCCAGACGCTCGAGCTTTTTACACACTGTGATAAAACTAATTGTCCATTGGATACGAACACATTTCTTACTGAAAAAAAACCGGCACGAAAGGGTTAAATCTACTACAATAAGAATAGAAGGATAATTCTAGTATCAATTAAATAATACAGTCGACAAAAAGAACAACTATATTTTTTTTATTTGTTTCTACACTAATTCATCATCACTTTACTTATTGGTAGATCAACAATCAACACAGATGTAATATCTCCTTATCGAGAAAAAAAGGTCGAAAGCTTTTTTTAAAATATTGAGATAGTTCATCACATCAATGATCGTGAGATAAGGTTAAGTAGCCGCCATTGATTTGACTTTTATGGTACCAATCCTCTACATATATGCTCTCTTCAGAGCAATAAATACGTCCCTTTTTCATACTTATTGTAGATCTCAAAATTGACTTTCATATCGATTACTTTCCAATACGTTCATTTTTTACTTGTTTGTTTCCTTTTGCGTACCCTCCTTCGTCTGTGTTCAATCAACAGTGATGGAATGGGACAAAGAAACTCATTTATGTCGGCGCATGAAGGTGAACATGAGTTAAGATTTAGCCATGTGAGCTTCTCATCTTTCTTGTAGTTCTTTCTAATATCGAGATTAGTACCACATCACACTTCTAGTTAATCAATGGACTACTTTTGCAAAACAGTATCAAGTAATTTGAGGTAGGAATTCCAATGTGTCAATAAAGATCGACCTTTCCATTGAAGTGCTCTGTTAAGTACACGATAAAAACTTTCATTATTTCAATCAATAGTATACACCAAAATCGTTAGTAATTCATCGGGCGTAAAGTCATAATCAGAAAGGACATGACATGACTTCGTAGCTGTTTTAATGACCTGATCTAATTCATTGATATGAAAGAGAATATGATCGAGAGAGTTTTGAAGAGGAAGCACTAAGTAAATTTAGCATACGTCAACAGCTTGCGATTATGATGATTTGTAACTGAAGTGAGTGAAATAAAGTTTGATTGGAAAAAGATACAATAATAAATGATTGACACTCAAGCAAAGTACATTATATGTGAATGCGGTATAAATTGGTGGTGGTACAAGACTTTTAAGATAATGTAAAATCAACAGAGTTCTATGAAGCAGCTAAGAAGTCACCTTATCTCTTCAGAATGTCTCTGTTGCATCAAAAACTGCTTTGGAAAGTGACATTTGTTTTTTGCAAATCTTTGCAGCATCCAATTTGAACAAATGCGATCGTAAACGACTATACTTCAACAAGTATGATGTTTTACATGGCGCAGCATTAATATTATAAATCTTCGTATGACATACAAAGAAACAGGGTGATTTAGGGAAACTATTATTCATCTGCTACTGTCTGTGTACCTGGATATCATATACAATATCCGTTTTGTTTTATATTTCTTCATATGTGATCTTATTGGTCTGTATATAGTCACCGCACTATCCGACTGCAATACTGAGCTATACTATGTAGCAGAATTGCTGATAAGCACACACAAACTTTCTGTTTCTTGCTTTCAACATACGTCATATCCATATTCTTATTTCCATGGTATTGAATAGAGCCAATAAAATATATGGGGGCTATTTCAAACTATAAAAACAAATGACAAGCACTTGTATAAGAGCGTAGCAAATTTCAAATTACAGTCTATTTTCACTAGCAATTTTATTGTTAATTTCTGATTTTCTTTTGCCTGTAGAAGACTTTCATAGTTAACAGAAACGAACAAAAGCAATTATTAGAAATGTAGTCGACTCATATCTTTCAATAGCTTACAATGAAACAGAAACGGATTATACAAAAATATAATCCTTTTTCTCAATGAATCATTTTACTTTACCTGTATACCGATAAACAAATGGCATACTGTTGTATATGTTAATAAATATAAACGGAATATTATTAGCGCACTAATTCGATCGATTTGGGTATTACTGATATTGCAAGATATTGTTGGATTATTGGCGTGCGTTTATGGAGAACGAACTATGAACAAAAAATAATTCGCAACTATCACTGTTTGGTAGTAGAAAATATATCTATGAACTTTTCCTAACGCTAATAAGCATGAAATATGAGTTAATAAAACAATAGTAAATGAATATAATGCAAAGTAAATGTTATTGAATAGTAGTGAACGTAACTTTTAGAGACATGTCATGATAATGGAAGTTTTTGTTCATTATTAAAAGTTGAGCTGTTTTCGGTATTAGCATGCATATCTGATACTCGGGATCAGAGCAATGTTTAAGCATTTGTCATTATCAATTTCTTCTTTCTTGTTTACTACTCAGAAATATGATATACCTACATTTCTAACTTCTTGTCATTATTCCAAGATAGATTTGGTAGTCATCTACAAATAGAGCACGAGTAGATTCATGGTTGCTGAGTAAAGAATGAGCAAACAAATATATTATAAAAAGACGATAGGAACATATAGATAACGTGACATAAAACTATGCACCACTTATTTAAACCAAAATAGTATCAGATGCTTCAAAAGAATGAGTGATAAAAACGATCATACAAATAGAAGATGCTTATGATCTATTTAAACAAAATGATAATTGAATGTAATCTACAAGCATTGATCATCTTAATAAATATTAAAATAATCAAGTAGGATTTTTAATTGATAAATATTGGGAAAAGTTATGGTTATTTTTGAATAGAAGAATGTTTCATTTTTTTCTTGTGAAACATTCAATTTTTTACACTGATCTTTCTTGCGAAGCTATGTTAAACCGTTGCGTAACATGTTGAAGTGAAAGAACAGATGAAATTTTTTTTAAGGCTTTGAGAAAGTCATGATGAGTACAGATGAGGTCATTTTTCGTTTTAGTGCTAAAAATCGCAAGAGTAGTACACATAAGACTGTCACATTAATGGAAAGGATATGATACAGCAGTTAAACGTCATGTACATATAGTGATAAATGCGATTTTTTTATTTGTCTTTTATATCTGCCTTACATATAAAAGTTCGATTTTTTTTCTTTCTAACCAAAAGCATGATATTTGAAAAGATGATATATTGAATTTGACCTTTAACCGATAATTGCTTTTTATTAATTTATCTACGCATGTTGTATTTTTCATATAAGCAATCAAAATATGTCTAATGAGGGAAGTCCTTCAATTAATTAATCGCTTTTGACTCGAGATTACGTGCATGCATAATGTAAATCTTAAAGAGCTATGAATACATTGAAGCGAGAGTGAGCGTTTAGCTTATTGCTGAGAAAACACTGCATTAGACGATATATTTTTAACTTAGTGGCCTAGTCTCTCGTTACAATACGAGGAAAATGTTTTTCGAATTTCGACTTCAGACTGCATAAAGGCAGATTGTAACGAGGATAGTTTACAGTGAAAGTTATGTATCTTTTCGTTGTTGCTATCTTAAAATACAGCCGCTATGATAGAAACCTATCTTTCTCATCGCTCATATATCGCTCCATATTCAATGCTCTTATTTCAGAATAAGAACAAATCAAAAGATTTGAGACTTTCACTACAAACTATTCTCGTTAAGAGTTGTCTCTGTACAAAGCTTCAAGTTGATATTCAAAAATTAGTTTTCCTATTGTTCTTGAGTAGAACTACGGCATTCATTAAAACAGTACCGTCAAAATGTAATATCGCTACAGTAACTAGCTAAGGACACAAATTCTTTACAAATTATTGATCACCCATTAAAGTCTACATGATGCACATAGTCGTAACTAAAAAGTAATTGATTACTTTGGGGATCTTCCCTTGTGAAAGAAAAATATAAATTATGTAAATAGATTTCCGTTAGTATCTTGCCCAAGGACTAAAGTTCAATCAAAGCCATTCTTTAGTGGCATAGAAATTTATTAGAAGAGAAATTTTCAACGATCAAGTTGCTAAGTCATAAGACATGCCAGGTGCATTTGAAAGTGATATCACAAATTAAATTCAGTAGCACATGTTTAAAATCATGAGAATCACATTATAACTTTGTTTTTATGCGTCATATATAATTAGTGACACTCGAACACATATATATGTATGTGCAACGAGTTTTTATACTAGAGGCAAGATAATCTAAGTGATATAACTGCAAGTAATCGACGAAATTAGAAAAAACGACGTATTGAAAAATGAAATAAATTAAAAATAGGAAAATGATGATTTCAGAACTTCATCGTAGTTGAACAAATATCAAGTTTACATGAAATAATTAACATGCCTCAATGTCAAGATTAATTTATATCGATTTGATAGGATATCATTGAATTAATTATCTATTTGATGTGAGTTTGTCGTTCATAAATACATTTCCAATTAAATTTACCAGCTAGCATATCGACTGAACTGACAGTTATTTTATTTATTATTGGTTGTTGTAACCATTTAGGTGACTGAACAAGCATGAGGTTTTTTTATTCGTTAATGAATTTGTTTTATCACGTAAACAAAAAAAATGATCAGATTTATGAACTGTTTATTCAAACACTACATCCATATGATTTTTCTCATTCATGCCATAGTATGGAGATATAGAATATAAGAATATTAATAAGGAGAGACAAATTGATTTCTACGTTCGCGATCACTCTAAATCATAGAAAATCTCCAGTGATAAAATTAAAGATAACGTTCTGATTTTAATTTTCGATGATTCATATTGATTCATGATGAGCAGATAACAATTGATTTCTAGTGATTGAAATCATCAATAATCAGAAAAAACATTAAAAATCCAAAAATCAATTTGTTCTCCCTTGGTTATCACTGATTACCAAAGTTACTTGGTTAGCTAACTCTATTAATAACATTATTCACTCAATTTATGTATTTTATCGATCATTAATTTTTAAGAAATGAAAATATCAAATACAATTTCAAAGTCTTTAATACTTATATATGCATACCTTGATATTTTATATTTAAACAAGAAGAAAAATGACAACTGAATAAATTGTGACAGATAAAGGGAAAAAATGTTTATTAGAAAATGCGAACGAATTCATGTTTAATCAAAAAAAAAATGAAGGAAAAAAGCACTTTTTTTTAACATGCGCATTAAATGTACGAATATTTATTTACATAAAAAAAAAACACCGCATTTGTAGATTAACAACACAGAAAGTTATGCGTATGTATCTGCTCAAGGAGATTTTGTAAAAAGAAAATGTATTTACCAAAGTCATCTTTGGTTGATATAAACATACGAAAAAAAAAACTCAAACATCTTTCGGTATTGCATACATAACAGAATCATAATCTGTTTGTTGATGAACGGGTCGTTCATTATTTGGATTAATAATATCATAAATAACTTCTTCTTGTTCTTGCTTTGGTTCCTGAACTGATTGTTGTTGTTGCTGTGGCTGTTGTTGTTGATTTAAATCAATATATTCATAATGAAATGTATTATTATCAATATTTTCTAAAGAATTATCTTTAACAAGTGGATCTTCTGAATAAATATTTGAGTTTTTCTTTATTTCATTATTCACTTGATCTTTAGAATTAAATTTATTTTCAGAACGTCGATATGATGAATATGGTGATGGACATGTTTTAAGATTTTCAATAAAAATTTGTTTTTCTTGATTTTCACGTTTTTCATTTATATTTATATGTTTAGCTCTTGGTGTTTGAAGAAATGTGTCACCATAATCATTCATCTTAGTAAATTTTTCATCATTATTCACAGATGATAAATCAAGTTTAGATTGTACTGTATTATTTAATGTTGTTTCATCATTATTATCTGTTGTATTAAGTGTTACATTTCTAGATCGAGGAGGAAAAAATGAATTGAACATATCAGTTAGATAACGAATACGACGATCGTTACGACTAGAAAAAATATTAATAACAAAAAAGACAAAGCGAAAGAACAATTTACCGTTTATAAAGTATAAATGCACAGAAACCAACAAAAAGAATACCAGATAGAAGAACAACAAGTAAAGTTGAACCAATATTATCTAAAATAAACATAAATAATTTTCTTTGAAATTTTTCTATTTAAAAATCTACTTTGACGTCGATCATTTGATTTAAGAGCAGAACTTTTTGATTCAATCAAAACTGCTGATTGATCGTTATTATCTAAAAGTATTGGTATTATAGCTGGATTAGTACTTGATGTTTTTTCTGTTGTTGTTGTACTTGTGGTAGATGGTCGAGGACCACGAATTGGTGTAACTGCAAAAATTTAAATAATTATTTCAATACAGGATAGTCAGCTTTACGATAAAAAAGGCAACTGTAGGGTTTTGGCTATAGAACAAGATATATGCAGATTTGTAGAGACAAACTTTCTCTGTCTAGCGGTGTATGTATTATCAGGTTCTCATGTGTACTGTTTACATCTTAATAGATGGGTCACCTTCGTCGTATTCTACCGTAGCTATGACAAAGGTGTTGTCATTTATGAATATGTCACAGTACGTAGTAAAACTTGACAATGCATACACTGTTAGAAAGAGAAAGTCTTTCTGTAGATGATGATCATCGAAAAACTTAAAGTCATAATTGAATATCTTCACTCTATAGAGCTAATTATTTTTTCGTGATCGAAGAGATTTCAAAGGATTTTTTTCCAATAAGAAATTTATGACCTTACAGGTGATACTATAAATCTAAACTTCGGAAGTACATATTTTCCAAACCACTAACTAATGGTGCATTTTAAACGAAGTAAAAAGATGTTTTCTTTCTTTGAGGACACTTTCCAACACATTAGAGACTTCAATAAAGTTTCCTGTTTTACAAAACTATTGCCTTTTTTTTTGTAAGTAAGCTTTTTTTTTGTCAACAAAATATTCAAAATATGAACACCTATTCAATCGTCTAACTGCAGTTGCCAATTTCATGTAAATATCTATCAATTATTGTAAGCCTTCGCTTTTCAGGATCGATGCTAACGTAAAGTATTTGGCTCCGAATCAATACCTAGCAGTATTTTGAGACGCATTCTGAAAAGTCATGCTTTTCAAAGCGAGCCTTTGCCTATGACGTATTTGTTCAAATGTCATCGGGTGCAAAATTTAACTCTGCACAGAATGATATCATTTTTAAATTGAGGAGTGGAAACATTAACTTATATCGTATTAAAAAAGAGCAATGATATAATTCTGTTAGAAAAGACTTTTCTTTTCGTTTTTTACATTTTTTCCTTCAAAAAACTTCTCTCAGCTATATTTCTTCTAAACTTCAGAAATATTTATAAAAGAATACAGAAATTTGTAGAACACGTTGTATCATTTTGAAGTTTGAATGAAATCTGTATGAAAAATTGTTAACTTTGTGACCGTCGCAGTATATGACTTAGTAGGTGTTTATCTTATAAATTTTGTATCAACAGAAAAATGTTATTTAAAAAAGTCTCTAATATGTCGGAAATTGCCCTTAAAAGTCTGTTTATTATGTGTCAATTGTTTTGAGTTTCGGAAAAAATTTACTCCGAAATTGTAAATTTATTTTATGATCTTTAAGTTCATCAAGGTCTTATAGGAAAAAATTCTCTAGTCTTTCCTATCGTGAAAAAATAATTAGCTCCATAGTGTGGATATATTTACATTTTTCATCGTAAAGCTACATATGGCTCATACTATATTAAAAAAGAAGTTTTTATTTACCAATAAAATAAAGTAAGAAACCAGTATATGCTCGTTTTGTATTAGCAAAATCAGATTTAAACATTAATGATGCTTCAATAACATCATCAAATAGAAGCGTATATGGAGATAATGTACCGCACATTTTTTCTCCACTATTATTTATTTGAAGCCAATCATTAATACGTTTAATACCGAAAAATCGAAGTACACTTAAACCTTCAATATCAAAATTAACAGCATAAATTTTTAATCTAAAACAAAGAAAAATAAAATGCAACTTCTGTTTGTTTTTTTTATTTATTTTTTTTTTTTGAGAAAAAATATTACCGATGACCCTCATCTGGTGATGGTACTGTCTTTGAACATACACGATTATTTGGATAACCATTTGGATAATTTGGTGTATGAATAAAACCTTCTGTAAGACCATGAAGTGATTGTAATGAACATATATCAATACGAGGTAATTGACTCGAATAAAAATCTAAAATAAAATTTTTTTTACTTTTTATTATTAGAATAATTATTTCTTTATATTTTTTCATATTTACCAGGTACACACGAATAATCAACATTAATACTTTGACCTGTAAATGCACAATTAGCTTGTTTACCAACAAGAAATGATGGTCGTTGTTCAAGGCTATTATCAATTGTACACGTTTGTTGTCCATTACATAACGTAGTTGCACGTTCTCGATAATAACCAATACAACGAGATGGTGCATAAATAGAACCACCAGTTTTTTCTTCATCTATACTTGGACATTCTGATGAATATGTTACTTCTAATATAATTAATTTTTTTCCTTCAGAACATTTTAATGTAACTGACGTTTCACATGTAAATCCTGATTGTAATGACTCTAGAATAAAATATATTATTCCGTTATTTTTTCTTTAGTTTAAAACAAAAAAAAAAACAAGTTCAATTCTAAACTTACGTGAATATTTTAATAAAACAAATATAATAAAAACGAAACAATAATTTGAAATCATTCTATCTGAAATATAGGCAAGAAAAATCATTTACTATATAAAGTAATTAAATTCACATGTTTCATAAAAATGTGAAAAGAAACATGCAATGAGTAATATTTTGCAAAACATATTTCTATTGTGTATATATGCATTTCTTTTTTGATAATAATAACAATTTTTTTTGCCTTATCGTCTGGAATAGTCACGATGATTGAAGAAAAAAAAACATCGCAATTGATCATCTAACACTCATTCGTCTACTTCTATTGCACGTATTCTTTGTACATAGATTTGCGAAGAAAAAAAAAACAAAGAAATGAATAAGACGACTATAAAATATACTACGTTAAGAAGTGTTAGACAAAAGTATAAAAAGAGAGAGAGTAATGTTGTTGGTATTTATTGAATACATGGAGAGAACGAGAATGGCGAAGCAGAAAAAAAAAATAGATGCAGAAAGAAACATATGTTTGTCTGTGTAATCAGTTCTCTCCTAAATGTTATGGAATAATCAAAAATTGTTTTATCTCGAATTATTATATACATACTTCAATGGAACTAGTCCGATCAATGATCATGCATCTGTATTGATTATTTACATTAATCAATGTTCTAATCTGTTGTTGTTTGCACAAATACACATCTATGTGATCTTTCTTCGTTTATCATTGAAACAAAAAAAAAGAGGAAATGTAAATCCCCTTATTTCAGTTCACTGTGAATGAACATTTTAAATTTCTTATCTATCATTGTCAATCTCACTTCGTGTCTTTCTTTTTTTTTTCTTGTATTACTCTGTTGATAAGAAAACGAGTATAATGATGAAGAATATGGAAGACATCGAATTTTGAATTGAACTTCAACAGTTCACATGCTTAGAACGCGTTCACACGGTCAACATCATTGAGAAGCAACGAGAAAAACACATACAAAAGAAAAAGACAGAACGAACGGATGAATAAGAACAGAACGAAAGAATAATGAGCAAGCAGTATGAAGGAAAAATGGATGGATGGAGGTTCCCTCTTCAATTGCCGTTGGTAGACAAGTGAGGTCGTTATCAACATAATAATAAAGTACACATACATATATACATATATATATATATATATATATACAAGTATTGTTCAATGATGAACGAGGTTTTTTAGAACTATAGTATGTCCTTATATCGAATAGCAGTAAATCATTTTTATGGTGATTACATTCTATTTTTAGTTATTGTGACTAGATGTCGTAATATTATGCATGTTTATATGTACTTTCAGTATTGTAGCATGTTAAATTGTTATATTTATTAAATGAAAATCATTATATTTCATTCGGATTTACATTAAATTATCGAGTTCAATCAAAATCAAATAAAGTTTAAAAAAAATGGTTTCAATCATTTTGTTCTTGTCAATTTCGACTAGTCTAATAAATTTTTTAATTATTTAAAAATCTATAATTATGAAATTTTTTCATAGAACAATATCATTCTTGTGAAAAATTTAGCTCAAAAGAATATTTTATTCATGAGAGATTTAATATCGAAAATTTTCACTTTTCACACAATTTATGCTTATTTTCTAATTTATCGATTATTTGCTATGAATAATATATATTTTATACGATAGTTTTATCAAATTTTCTATAACTTTCGAAATTATCGATGAAAAGAATTCATGATTCAAGTTCTTCATATATTACTTAAGGTCAAAAGATCAAAAAGTGATAGCATATAGAAAGAAATCCATTCAATTTTTCAAAGCTCTACAAATTCCTATATATGTGACTGAAAATAATGAGGAACACTTGTAAATTTTCCTTTCGATACTTCATTATTTAATATAGTTTATGACAGAATCATCTAATAATTGGTGTAAATAGTTGTAATAAACATGTTTAGAGTACCATAATTTTATATCTGATAATTATTTGTTCGAAAACTTGAAAAATAACTTAATATATATAATTCTTTCTTATTCAACAAATCTCAATTTTCAATCTTCTGAAAAGTTATCCATTTAGTCGTTTGTTTTTTTATCTTCTCTACATAATCAATAGATTTCATTGATTTAATTTTGACACATTATGTGTTTATATATTTTCCGTCGCAGCAAGATGATCAAGAACAAAAAAAAAGAAGAAAAAAAAAGATAGACAAAGACAGAATTAGTGTTTTAAAAAACAGCAGAGCATACAAGAAAGAAAAGAGATATTGAACAGCAAACAAATAATCAAACACGGAGTGTGTGTATGAAAAAAAATCAAGTAGTAGGCCGAGAAAGAACAAATTCACACACACACACACACACACACACACAACATCCATCCATAAGAACAAGTACGCGTTTTTTTTGTATGACCACACAAAAATACATTTCTCAAAAAAAAAATGTACACATACAAGAAGGATATAAATAAGAATAGTAACAACGAAACACATTATAATATTTTATTTTTTTTTCCTTTCTCGTCCTCATTCATGAGTGTACATTTGCTTTGTCTTAGGCTTTTTTTGTTACCATATTTTTCTCTAATACTAAGGCCAGAAGAGAGAAGAAGAAAAAAGAATCTGTACAAAGTGGAGACTATACATTCAAAGATAAAGAAGATAAAGAAGAAGAACGAAAGAAAAAAAAAACAAAAAACAAAATTAACTGTTGTGCAATGAACAATAGTGCAAAACATCTGTAAGAACACGTCCAACATTTGAATCAATAACATGTGAAGTAGATAAATTTAATATTCGATCTTCATATCGTTTCACCATTTTAATATTATCCGTATAACTAACTATTGATAATAAACATGTTGCTGCACGTTTTAACATATCACCTGTTGTAAATAATATTTGTTCAGCATGTTGAATATTTGATGGTTGAGTTGTTAAACGTATAACATAATCAGGACCATAACGTACCATTAATTCATTTGTTTTCATTTCATAATCTTCTAAAAAATTTAATAATAATGATATAGCATATGGTATACGTGCAATAACACTTGAAGCTAATGTATCACATCGTATTAATGCATTTAATAAAACAATAGCAAATTCACGTTGTATATGTGATGTTGGTCGTGACATATTTGTATAATAATGTGTTGATGATGTTAAGGATGGTGGATGCCAATTTGATATACCACCATTGATATCATCAACAATTAACCAATCAGTTAAAACATGAAATAATGATACAATACGATAAAATGGTGGTGTTGCTAATATAAAATCCATATTCATTTCATGTACACTTAATTTAGTTAAAATTTCAATAGCTAAACGTTGTGCTGATAATAATGATGAATGTAATGAATCAATAGCTTCACCTGAATAACATGTTGACCAATGTAAAAGACCATCAATTAATGTATATAATAAATCCGAATCAAATGTATCAAGTACAAGTGCACCGGCAATATTGGCCAATGTAACAAGAGTATTTTCACGTACATTTAATACACATTCTGCCCATGAAAATGATGGTGAACATTTTTGTTCGTCAGTCTAGAAAAAAAAGAAATTTCAATTTCAATATGTGTTATTTTTTGAAAACAAAAAAAAAATTTTTACTTTTAATTGATTTGGATTTACTGTTTCGTCAGGAGACAATTGATTATCTGACATATGATTGTGATTAATCCCATGCCTGAGTAATAAAAGACGAGCTAATAAACCAATTAATGTTTTACATTTGACCAATTCAATATCATTGCCTAATATAAAACTGAGATTACGTAATATTGATGATACACATGTACAACGTGCACATATTTGATCATAAGCAAGTGAATGATAAGTAAATAATGATGATACATTCTCTTGTTGATCATTTGAACTTGTACATGAATCAAAATCTTTATGATTTGATTTATTTATTGATAATGATGATGATGATGATGATGATGATGATGATGAACATATACCAGAATAAAGCTCATATGTTTGATGTTCATCATATTCAAATTTTCGTTTATAACGTTCAAGAAATTCTTTATTACTATCTGAGATTTCTGTTAATGAATCCGAATTATAACGACGACGTTTTGAATTATCTAATGTTGTTATTTCATTTATAGTTATATCATTATCATCATCAGATATTTTTATACGTTTACGTGATGATATTTGAGATTTTTTTATTGATTCTTGTTCATTATCATTAGATATATGATTATCTAATAAATTATCTGTATGATGACCATAATAAAGTTCTTCATAAAAAGTATCATCAAGACGTAATGGATCAAAATGTGTACGTATATAACATAAATCATCTGTATTTTGTAGATCTAATACCTGTAAAATATAAAAACAAAAAAAATCAAGATATTTTTATAGTTATAGAAAGAAGAATCACATTGTGTTTCATGCTTCCTTCCAGTATTGAGTAGAATCTAGCTTCGGATTCAATATTCTGATATTTTTCTTACATGTATGACTATCTCGAACACTGGAAAGGTCATTTCGAAAAGTTTTTGCATTCGACATATATAATAACTATGCACAAGAGTGGACAATAATAGTCTGAAATTTCTCAATTAAGAAAAGCTTTTATTTTTCTCAGCGGAGTCTGAAAGTTTTTGTACGTACCTCTCGAAAAGAAAATTGCGACACCCCTCCGCTTTAATGTTAGCCGTGACTTTTCTCTGGCAAAGAGTGAAATAAAGAAAAGACAGAAAATCTCATGGTGAGGCGAATAGGATTGAAGCAAAACTTTCGGAAAGGAAGTACTCGGAAGATTCGGATTACAGTGGGTTTTCGTTTTTCAATCTGGTTATCAATTTTAGCAATGTCTGCAAAAACTTTCGCATTGTCTACCAAAAATAGCAGCAATCGTGAACACAATATAGTCAATATGCTATTGAATGAATGTTCCGAGACAAATAGCCGTTATTGACTTGTCTAGTGTCATTCCATAGCACTAAAATTTGCAGAGTATCTTATAGATATATCGATATATATATATATATATATATATATATCATAATCACTCAGCCATAGAATACATACATTGGTTGGATCGTTCTTTTCATTTCCTTGTTCATCATAAACACGATCGTAAACAACTGATTGTTCTTTATTATATTTTCGTCTATATTTATTTAATGAATTTGATTCAACACGATAAATAATTGACTCTTGTTGTTTATGTTCATGTTTTTTAATTGTTGTACATGTTAAATGTGACGAACCATTTAAATCTTTTAATAATGGTTGTTGATTTTCAATATTTGATGGTGAACTTTTAAATTCATCAAATAATTGTGTTAAACATTTAACATAAATATCAACAATAGCTTGTAATAAACCAGGCATTTGTTTTAAACGAAAATATGTATGAGTTTGATCATCAGTTAACATTATATTAATTGTATCTAATGCCCATGTTGTTTCAGCAAGTAAACCACCACGTAATGACATCATTAGTTTCCATGGATCAACTGGAGCTAGATAAATATAAAAGTTTAGAAATATACAAAATAATATAAATTTTTAACGATACATACTGACATCTTTAGCTGTTAATTTTTTACGTTTAATTTTCGAAGAAAGTGTTGTTGCTTCAACAGAATTAGAAGGAAAATTCGTTGTTGGCATTGATGATGGTGTTATTGTTGAATTTGTTGTTGATGATGTTGTTGTTGATGATGATGTTAAAATTGATATAGGTGTTGATGCTGGAAGCATAGATGTATTTGAAAAAGATGAACGTAGTTGATTCATTAATAATTTATTTCCTTTATTTGAATCTTGATTATCAATTGTTGATGAATCTGTTGTTGATGTTTCAGGTTTTTTATATGGATAATTTGGTGGTACTTGATTTGGATAAGTTTGATTAGGTGGAACTTGTTGAGATAAATATGGATCATGTGTTTGTGGTGGTCCAACCATCATTGGTGCACGCTGTTGTTGTTGTTGTTGTTGTTGTGGATAACCTGACGGAGGATAGGCACTAGAAAAAAAACAATACATTATATATATATTAATGATAAAAGTTCGACGTGAGAATTTCAATTATTTGATTCTTTTTTTTACCTTGGCATAGGTTGTTGTTGTTGTTGTTGTTGTTGTTGAGGTGGATAATGATATGTTTGTTGTGGTCCTGCTGTTGTTGGTGGTGGTGGTGCTTGTTGATTCGGTGGAACACAAACTAAATTGGACGTTTGTGCTACATTATAATCTTGTTGTGCTGATGGTACCATTTGTTGTGGTTGTTGTGGTTTTGAAGCAATCGATGGGTATGGTCCTGTTGGTCGATGTTGAGGTGCCATTGATGATGGTGGTTGTGAAACTTGTGATGATGGTAGTGGTGGTGGCATTCCATAAGCATTTGATGGAGGTGGTTTCATCATTTGTGGAGGTGGTTGTTGTTGTTGACCTGGTGGTAATGATGGAGGATAACCAGCACGTTGATAATCCATTTCTGGATTATTATACATCATTTGCCCAGTGGATGATGGATCGTATGCTGGTTGCATTTCATTACCAGTTGTACCATATGGATGCATAGACATTTGCATGGGTCGATATTGTTGTTGTGGATGAAGCATTTGATGTGGATGTCCTTGTTGAGCTGACGGTGGTGGTGGTGGATAACCTCGATATGGATCTTGAATAGGAAGTTGTTGTGGTGGTGGTAGCGATGGTGGTGGCTGTTGTTGTTGTTGTGGAGGTAACACTGAAGTTTGAGATTGAGATGATCCTTGTGAAGGTACTAATTTTCCATCATTTGTATTATCATTCGTATTATTTGTTGTTGTTATTCCACTATTACTAGCTGTTTTCTTTGGTGTTTTTGAACGTTTACCTTGTTGTTTTTCAATTTCAGCTAATATAGGTTCAGGATTAATTCCACCTCGATCAAATTTACATTCATAATGAAATAATTTTAAATTAATATATTTTTGTTTAACATTAAATGCTGCACTTGATGAATTCGGAATGTTTAATTTTGATGCTATTTCACGCCAATGACGATTTTTAGCTACTTTTGAAAATTCTTGAAAACCATTTTGTTCACGTACACATGTATATAAACGATAGAGATCAATTGTTTGTTTTGATATAGTTGGTAAATTACGACAAACTATTTGATGTTCTTCCCATAATTTTTGTAAACGATCAACAAATAAATGACGTTCTTGCCGTTCAGATTCATCACCCATATCACGTAATTTAGTAAATACTTCAGCTGGTGTACTATGTGCATTTGATGTTGCTGATGATAGTTTACGTTTTTGTTGACCTTTTTCTTGTGATGGTGGTGGACTATCAGGAAAACTTGAATTACTTGAATCAGCATCATCCGGAACATATGATGACATGCTTGTACCACTAGGTGATTTTGGTCCATTTGTTGATGATGATAGAGATTGTGTTTGAGATGATGATGACGAAGGAAGTAGAGGCGGATGATGTGATTGTTGTTGTTGTTGTTGTTGATCAATCATCATTCCTAATGATGGTTTATTACGATAAGCATTAGTATCATCTTCCATTGATTGCATAGGTGGAGGACGAAATTCATTTGTTGGTTGACCATGCATTTGTGCTGGATGATTAACATATGGATCTATTTGAAAGACAAAAAAAAATTATATATATATATATATTTACAACAATTAATTTTAAATTGATTTACTCATTTGTTGTGGAGGATATCCATAATTTGGTGGAGGTATATTAGAATATTGTTGATCCATATAGGTATGTCCACTGGAATTCATAGTATTATTTGTTGAATCATTTACATTACCACTAGTATTATATGAAGATGAAGGTTGTTGTGGATAACCTGTTGTTGTTGGACCATTTGCCATTGCTGAAGATGGATATGATACCGGTTGTTGTGATGCACTACTTGAATTTGAATCCGAATCACCAGTACTACTAGCTAAACCTGGTGTAACAACATCACGTTGTACTGGTGGTGGAGGCCATGATGATTGTTGTTGTGGAGGTGGTTGTGGTGGTCCATAACCATTGGAACCACCTGGTTTATATGCAACTGGTCCATTTGAATATGATGGGTATGGTGTTTGATAACGTGGTTGTTGTGGTGGTGTTGTTGGTTGTGAATTTGAGCGTTTAGGTGAAACTTGTTGAGGACGAGATGCAGGTTTGCCTGATGTCGTTGATGGTGATGATGCTGCTATACCATTTTGATATGGTGATCCCGATGAATATGGTTGTCGATATGCATTTGTATTAGGTGCTGGTGATCGAGGATTCATCATTGCTCCAGGTGGATACTGTGAATATTGAGGAACATATTGAGGTGCACTACCACTATTTGATGTTCTAGTATACATGTCGCCTATAATATGAAATAAAATACAATAAAACTAGCAATGCATGTGGCGCTCTTTTTTTTTTCTTGTATTTAATAATCATCAATGAGATGCTCGTACAGCGAGCACAACATCAGCAGTGCAGTAAACGAACGAAAGCACAGAGAAAGAGAAGAAACAGAGAGAGAGAGAGAGAGAGAGAGAGAAAGAGGGAGAAAAGAAAAGAATGAAACTTCTTTATGTAGTAGTAGTAGTGGTGGTCGTCGTCGCCACTATTCTATTCTCAATATATGTGAGTGTGCAAAGCGATGGCGGTAAATGACAGGCACACACACACACATAACATCTCGTTGTACTGCTGATGCTTCTGCTGCTTGTTGTTTCATTCTCCGGGGCTATAGGACGAGCGCGCATTTGCTTGCTTGCTTGCTCGCTCGCTCGTTCGCTCGCATGCACGAAGAGAAAGGAACAGGAAAATAATCAAGCAAGCAACCAGCTTGCCTGTGCCTGTCCGTCGTCGTCGATGAATAGATGGCAAAAAGGAAAAGTAGAACGCGCAAAAAAAAAGAAAAAGAAAAAAAAAACGATCATGTTCTTTGCAATGCATTTGCTCGACGACGACGACGACGTCGACGACACACTAACGACGATGATGAAGGCAGAAGCAGGGCAAATGAATAGAAGAAGAAGAAGCAAAAGAATAAAGATGAAGAGACTACTTTTGAAAAACCGTCGTTCTTTCTTTTCTCGTTTCTTTTTTTCTAATGACAAACCTTGCTGTTGTGAATAGTTGGCATATGGCTGTTGTTGCTTTGATGCTGGATGAGGCGGTGGCATCATGGAGGAATTGTTATAGTTGCTATTCCCTAGAACAAAAATCATAACGATTTAGCTTAGAAATAGTAAGACATGCGCATATAGTCAAAAAAAAAACGGAGGCTTCAAGCAATATTAGAATGGAATGCGACAGAGTGCTAGCGCACATACACCAAAAAAAAAGGAACAAAAATTGTAGGGTATGCAATACAAAACAGAAGAACGAGAGCGACATGCATTGAATTTAGTTTGATATTATACATTCTTGTTCTTGCAGATGAAATACAATGATAATAGCAAAAGAAATAATGATAATAACAATTAAATTCATTTTCTTTTTTTTTATGAGCCATAGACCAAACAAAAAAAAAAACTTTGTTTCTAATGCAGTTTTTTACCCGGTGGTGTTTGTGCTGTTGCCATTGGCATATTACCACCTTGTTGTTGTTGTTGATCATGTGATGTTGTTGTTGAATCAGTTGCATTCTAAAAGACCAATCAATGAAAATTAGAAATTTATTATCTATTTATAAAAATGGTGATTCAATTAATTGTTCTTCTTTATGACAAAGATAGATGACATTGTCGTTATAGATCTTTCTTTTTTCTACTACTTCTTCAAATCATGAGCATATTTCCGGACAAGAATTTTTTGACAAGAGAAAAAGTAAACTTGTCAGCCGAACACACGACGTGTTGTATGTCGATCAGATGGTAATGAATGAAAATCTCTTTACGCACATACACCCACTCCTTCTTCATTCATTCATACAAATCAACCGTATCTCTCTTTCTTCATGTCTCTCTCTCTCTCTCTCTCTCTCTTTTGGCAATCTTCTCTTTCGTTTCTCACCCCGCCCCACTCTCATTTGTAAATGTCCAATTAAAGAACACTCAATGTATGTGGTCGTCGATGAGATCAGCTGTTTCATATAAAAGAGAAAAAAAGAGGGAAATTGGTGTCTCTTGACATGCCAACAACAACAAAAACATACCCGGTAGAAAATAAAAAATAACATGTAAGACAGATGATCATGATGAAAAGAAAAAACAAATCAAGGTTATTTGATAATGATCATTGTATGTCTTTTTTCTTTCACTCTCACGCTTTTCTCTTTCCATATGTTTTCTTTTTTTTTTTATAGACTTAGTTGTTTAGTATTCATATAGAATTTATATTTGACGTTTATAATAGAAAAGGTAAGTTGTTAAACTACATTTGTCATTTTTTACCTTTCTATTACACTATGATTACAGTAATCTCTTATGTCATTCAATGTATAAAAAAAAACAAAATACAGAAAACATAACAAAGTATATCGTACACAAATGTAAATTTATCTATTTCATAACAAAATATTACATACCAGATCTGTATTATTATTTGTT
This sequence comes from Rotaria sp. Silwood1, assembly GCA_905250075.1. Lineage (NCBI taxonomy): Eukaryota > Metazoa > Rotifera > Eurotatoria > Philodinida > Philodinidae > Rotaria > Rotaria sp. Silwood1. Next base: position 602,180 of record CAJNOP010000028.1, read on the forward strand.
GATGATGGTAAACAACCATCTTTTGAAGGATATGGTGATGACTAAAAGAAAGAAAAAAAATAAGCTTAAAAATTAATTCTGTTCTTTTTTTTTTTATTGTTTGTCAATTCCTACAACAACAATATTTTACTATTTATCACACGTGCAAAGGAAAATAAGGAATAAATATAGTGGTTAGACGAAAGATATATATATATCTGTATATATATAGACTGACACACAAAGGTGCACTACCTCAACTTGATTTTCGCCATAATTTCCATAATAAGTTCTTCCTATTGATGACAGTTGCTGATGTTCATAAACACCAGTATCATGAGTATATGGTGAATAATAACCACTTGTACGTGATTCGTATGTATCAAATGGTGATAACTGAATAATATTTGTTGTAGATAGATTTTCTCATTATTAAAATTATTATGATTATTTTTTTTTTTTTCGTTTAGAAATGATTGACAAAAAAAAAAAACAATAAATAAAACAAAACAAAACAAATACTTACGATTTGATGATGTTGAGGATGATGAGGAGGTGCTGATGGATATGGTGGATACATAGGACGATATGGCATTTGAGTTTGTTGAGGTGTACCTTGTGGTGGTCCATTATAATAATTATTACTACCCATCATAGGATTCATAATCATAGCTTGTGTTCTATTATTATTTGAATAAAAATTATTTGCTGCTGATTGTGATGACATATCACTTGTCATTGTTTCACCACCACCACCACTTGAATTTGTACTAGTTTTAGTCGATTCGTAAGACATTTTATATTAATTAATATTCAATAATCATTATAAACTATGATTATAAAACAATAGAATTAATAAATATAATAAAAATATAATAACTTACACAAAAGACAAAAATCAAATAGACAAGAGTCGAAATGACGACAAAATTAAAAAAAAAAGATTATTGAAAATGTCGTTTTCGCATCTGAAATAAGAAAATTCTGCTATATTTTTTTTTTCCTTCTCTTTCTTTCTTTCTTATTGAACACAAAAGAAAATATGGACTATATATAGAACAGAGGTCGTCAGATGACTTTAAGAAGAAGAAATCAAAGAAAATTAATCGAAAATTTTTTTATAAAAATAGTCATTCAATCATATTTAAAGAAGACATAACAAATAGAATATATTCTAAAAGAATAATACAACAACGCGCTTGGCCGCTCTCGCGAATCGGATTTAATCTTTTTGATTTTCGTAGCCATGATGGTCGAACTTAACCTCCATTTCTGACACATGATCAAATGATCCAATTATAATTCTTAAAATTAAATTTATATATGATTTTATAGTATTGAAAAAAAATTTATTAAAAAACAATAAAGAAAATATTCAAAGATAAAAAAAAAGTAAAGAATTTTTTTTTATCGAAATAAAAAAATATATTTATCTAAAGATAAATTCTTATTTGTAATTAATAAACCAATGAAATAAAAATATTTTATATATTATTGTTTAAAAGATGTAAATATTTTTTTGTACTAGTATCATGATGTTTTGAATTAACGACAACAATTGGATCACCTTTTGTTGGTCGCCATATAAGTAATTGAGCATTATTTGCCTAAATATTAAGAAAAAAGAAAATAATCTTTAACAAAATAACTAATCATATTACTGATGGTTCTTGTAAAGCACAAGATGGAATAAATATATTTCGTTTAAGAAAAATAGGTTGATCTGGTACAGGATTACTTATAAGTTTAGCTCGCATTCCACGATAAAGATCAGGTTTAATATCAATTTCAATTGTTTGTGTCCAACGTATTGTACGAATTATTAATAATTCATTTTTCGTACAATTCATTGCACATAACCATACATAAAATCGTTGATGTCGATAAATATGTGTTAAATATGATTGTTCACCTTCACATGTTGGAATATCCCTGAAAAGAAACAAAAAATTTTATCTATTGTTTAGTTTTTTTTTATTTGTTCTTTACCATGGAATCCATGGTACAAATAAATCACGCATACTTATTGTATATTCAGATTGTCGATAGAGTGGACCTTGAATTGTCACTACTAAAAATATATAATTGATTAGTATAAAGATCAAATAGTCAAGACTTGAATTCATCTTAGTAGATTTGACTAGTAGAATTTTCCGTATAACATAAAGTATGAATGTGCGTTTGAATGACTTTTCAATTGATGCATATTACACTCCGATGATCATCATGCTCAGTTTTCTGTTTTACAAACAGTTTTTTTTTTTGACTATCTGCGTGACAAATGCTTACTCTGCATAAAGATCTATGACGCTTGGTTTTTTTTAGATTTGTAGTCTAAAGTGTTCTTCCTTTTGCTGTATATTTTTTAATCATGTTTTGACCACTTTGTATCGAATGAATGTTCTCGCTCCACCAACATTATCGAATGTTGGTCTCATCAACCTGATATTTTAATTTCTTTTTTTTTTTGGTAAGTTTTTTTGGAACAAAAGATAAGAGCAAACAGTACCTACAGAGATATTCAGGAATGTCCCAAGATCAGTAAGATTGAAGGGAGAGGAAAAGGGATCGATCCATTATTACGACAATGGGTGAGCAGAAAAAAGCGGAGAAACGTGTTCAGTTTTGCTTGAAATCACCTGCTTCAGATATCCTTGTGCATGTTGTCTATGGCATCTATACTACATATTATAAGGGAACAAAGAAAAAAGTGAATCACAATATGATACATTTCAACTTGTATACTTAGTTATTGACTCAATTGACTGTTGGTAAATTTTATTTACTAATAAACCACTTCAATTACTAACTTTACAATTATTTAACTTACTAAAGATTTCATATACTTTACTAAGTAAAGGTTTAGTTCTATTTATTTTACCTTGATTTTTTGATCCATACCATGGAAAATTTCTTCCACAACTATCATTAATCATTGATGCATCACGAACAACCAATTGTGGAAACTATTTATTTGTTTAATAATAAACAAAGCATTTTAAAGAAATACTTTATTTTTGCACATACTTCCCATGATGAACTATGAAAAGAGAAAAAAATTTTGAAAGTTTTTTTTTTATTATTATTAAGAATATAGGACGACTTACTTACTAGCCAAGATCACCATATTGGTTATGAAATAACATAAAATCACCTATTGGAAATATATATATAAGATTAGAAGAATATATACATATAAAATACGAACATGCTTGGACAAAGCCTACTTTCCAACATTCATTCGAATGAATCGGTGGAAAACGAAAACTAACTGTTGCTCTATATATATACGTATATATGATTTAATTTCAAGATAATTAATTAGTTTCTTACATAAAAGATGGTGATTTATATTTCAGAACACGTATTGATGTTTCATCAATTTCTGTTGGTCGTTTTTCAATAATTGCTTCAAAATTAATTATTTCAATATGTGGATCTCGTTTTATATCATAAAATCGTTGTTTTGTTTCGTTCAATTTTATATCGAATATTTCATTTATAGAAGATTTTAATGATCTATATAAAGAATTTATTTAAAAAAAATATAAATGAAAATATATTCACAAATATAATACGTATAATATTCAATTGCATCGTTATTATAAGCCATAAAATTGTTTGTAATTCTTGACTTCGTAGAAGTCTGATTGTTATCTGATAGAACACAAGAATGTATAGTTGAGTAGATAATAACAAATTGTGAAGAATTGTTAATTATGGAATTAAGAAAATAATGCTGAATTTAAGATAAAAATAATGACAATATGAATAATACTTAAGAACAAAAATTTGAATTGATTCGATATATTTAAGTTCATTAAAATAATAGTTTAGTTCAATTTAGATTATCATCATTAACTTAATAATAATGAAGACAATGTGATGGAATAATGACTCTTTTAATCAATCGTTTAAACAGCAAAAAAAAAATATCAAAGAAGAAATGTTGGAAAAAATTAAATTAAACTATATCAGAAAGACAAAAGGAGGGAAATAAGAATTTATTACCATTGTATTACAAATATTTCTGTTCAAATAGTAAAATTTGAATTTCAAAATGATTTTTATAAGTTCTTTTAACAATAATAGTAATAGCATGATCTGTAAAAAGCGAACTTTTCGAATGATGTGAAAACAATTTTATTTATATTTTTTTATGACTAAAATCAATGGCATATCTGATTGTTTTTCTATTTATTTATTCTCGAGGATCACAGTGTAGCCTTATAGTTATACTGCAGATAAATCTTTTATCATTCTGCCTAAATGTTCTTGCTTGTTATTATGACTTATAGTCTAGATTTTCGTTGTACACTTTATTTTATCTCTTCGTTATATGTCTGATCATTTGTTGTTTTTATTTTTATGATAATATATTTTTCGATTATGTAAAACAGAACTAATATAATAAATACAAATATGGGATAAATTCTGATGCATTTTTTGTATGAACAATATTTATGATGATTGTCTCTTTCTATTAATTTGCTATTTCGTGCAAGAACTTGTTATTATTTTATCTTGATGGAAATAAATTAAGTAAATAACTGAAATACGAATGATTCATAAATGCAGTTTTATAGAAATAAATGTATTGGAAAGATCAGAAACTTCAATTGATCTAAAGACATTTTGAGCCAACCTAGGCCAAATCAGAGAAAAAGTGGCTTACTGAAAACTCTGCTTTAGATGTAAGAACAAATAAGAATGTAGAGGGTAAAAACTGCTTTTAATCGATCGTTTGCTATTTTTCTACTCTTCTGTTTCACTTAGCATTTTACAGTTGTTGTAATCACCAGAAAACAAGTTAAGCATCCAAGTGTTTGATTGTTTATAAAAATTTCTTCAAAAAGACCTAACCAGACCATGAATTTTAGAGGAAACTTTCGTTTATTGTTAATTTGGTGTCTTTTATTTGCTTTAGCATGATTCGCCGTCCAAATTCGTTCGTTTTAGGAGTTTTATATAACATCAATATCGAACGATTTTTCATTTGAAAATAAAATCTACACCCTGTTCACTTTTGAAAAATTCTGTTCGATCTAGATTGCAAATTTTTTTCGGTTGTATTGTTGCTCTTCAGTAAGTGCATAGTGCAGTTATCTTCTTATAGACATGGAGTTTTAGCTTATATTTTAGTAAGCGATCAGCGCTTGATTTTGATATGCCATATTTCGTAGACAAACTTCGAATTGACACTTGCTTTTCTTTTTCCACTCTATGATTGACCTTTTGAATCATTTTACCAGCTCAAGTATAATACGTGGTGTACGCGACGAAGTTGACAATTAGATAGAACCAGTTTCACGAATAGTATTCAAACCTAAGGAGCTATTTAATTCCTGAATGATCTTAGCAGAACCATCACCATCTAAAGTATCACATTGCTATTCCAAGAATTCAAATGAAGCTGATAGTGATAACGAGACAGTTACGATAATCACTCATGTAATAATTACCATAAAACTACTTTCAATATACCGACGATTTTTAAAAAATTTGTTAAAACTGGCAGAATTGAGTTGTTTTCGAGGTACAGTGACAGAGTTGATGCGCTTAATCCGTCTGTACTAATTATAGAGCCAAAATCGGCTTTAATTATAAGATAAATTTTCATCATAGATAGCGCTGAGAAAATTTTTATTAGTATGATATATTCTGAAACTTTTCTTCTCTGTTAATTTGAGTTTTTTTTAAATAAATAATTCGAATTTCAATAAAAAACCATTCTGCAATCGTTTATAGTTAGAACTGAAAGTTTTAAGTGCTACAGCCAGTTGTTATGAGCACCACTGCATACAAGCTATAGTGCGAATAAATATGCAATATGGGCAATATCATTTTCAACCACATATTACTACCTGATACAAATTTTCAGATTTTCAACTAACTCTTGCTCTTTAAGACTAAAACGTTATCGACTAGACTGAATGATTAATAATATATCTTTAATATACATATATAATGAAATGATCATTATTTGAAGAATAAATAGAAAACATTAGACATATTACCAATTTTTGCAACGAGGATTGAATATTTTTCCCTCAATCGATTTATATTTCCCGAATCCAACTATTAAACAAAAGTAGACTTACTGGCAAAGTCTTCTAAAACAAATTTTATTGTTGTATAGTATGTAAATATTTCACTTCAATGAACGATCCTTTTATACAAAATTCTTCAAGAGTATAAATTGCAGTAGTACATTTTTGTGTATGACTTCCGTAAATCTATATGGATTTAGTTATACTTATAGTCACGCAGCATGAGAATTATTGGTTTTATGTTGAACACTACTAACATTCATATTTCTTTAATGGAAGAAATTAATGTCAATAACGTATTTTTCGACATGACCATTTTTCGTTGAACAAAGTCAAATAAAAGCCTACATCCTTCTTTCATTAACATATGAAGAATAAACTATTTGTAAAATCATTCTGGTAAAAATGCAAACGAACTACTAGAAGAATAGTAACTTTCGTTGTTCTTATGAACAAAAAAAAAAGATGACTTCTAATTGTAATTCAATACTTATTTCAAAACCGTTCGTATATATATGTGCATAGTCCATCGATGTTTCTTATGTTCCAGCATTTTGAATATTTGTTTGCTTTATACTTAAGAGAAATATCCATAAAATCATTTGATTCATTCAATAAGTTCAGTCTATTTTTGGCGGCAATTTATTGTGCAAAATGACGTTTCAGAAAAATTTATTAGAGATTTAAGTTTTTTGCTAATTATTTTACCGTCAGAAAAAGAAATGCGTTTATATTTCATCATATGAGAGTGATAGTTTCATTAAAAGAAAAGAAAAGCTCGTTAAAATAATGTCACCAGCAAGACAGTGAATGTTGCAAAGAAAAAAGAAAGAAGCTTCTTTTATAGACAGACAACGAATGCCGGTGTGTCGTTTGAACTGCAATTGAAATATGTCATGCTGTGTGAGCAATATTCTCTATTTTCTATTCACTTTCTCATTTTCTTTTTAGTAGTCATAACCAATTTTCTCCACTAACAAAATGACCGACCGTCGATTATCTCATTTGAATGCGGCTTTTGCTGAACTTCGTTCACATATTCCAAGATTTCCATATGAAAAACGTCTCTCGAAAATTGACACTCTTCGTCTGGCTCTCGCTTATATTGAATTTCTCGATGGCCTTGCTCATACATCTTTAATGGCACATGAATACATTGCTCGTTCACCGAAATGGTCTCATTCTGAATTGGCTCTACGTCTCCGTTGGCTTGATTGGAACTATTTTCTCCCGCACTAGATTCTTTTTTTTTTGTAAAAATA
>CAJNOP010000028.1:609480-677718 GCA_905250075.1 Rotaria sp. Silwood1
CTTAATGATGGAATCAAAGAAAAATTCATTGAAAAAGAAAATTAAAACATACGAGTTTATGATCATTCTTGATTTCTAAAGAAATATCTCGAGATGTAATACGTTTGCGATTGGATTTATGTGTCATATCATCGACTAATTCAATCGTTTCCACAACCTATAGAAAACGTCAAATAAAAACTTAATAATAATAACAATGAATGAATTTACTAAATATTCGAATACACTCGCTAAATAAACAGATGTTGTTGAATAAATATGTTCTGCATACTCACCTTTACGTAAACGAGTTCCAACACATGACTGACAGAAAAATACCAAATTCTATTAAAATATTCAATTAAATAGTTACTTTTAAAAAAAATATTAAATCTAACTAACAGATTTTTTCGAACGATTGATGTTTTCATTCTTTTTTTGATTATTTTTGAATAGTTGTAAGTTTGATTGAATTGTTGTTGGATATTAGTATCCATTTTTTGACTTGAATCTGTCGATAAACCAAGAGTTTCATTAATATTTGACGATGAATATGTGACAGAATTTGTACTTAATAAAATCATATGATATACTTGTTTCAATTGGATTACAGCCGAAGAAAATGGGAGATGATTATTGAATATAAAAAAGGCGAGTGTAGAGTATTTATAAGCAGACAAATGTTTTTTTGTGACCATTAAAATCTTTCTTGTTCTTCGTCCATCTATCTAAGTATTCATCAAAGTAAAATTCAAGGCTAGTCGATAACAATATCTTCTGCATGTAATAGAAAAATTTTAGAGTGAACCTATCTCAAGTAACTTACATGTTTATTATATTTGACTCTTAGATGTTTCATAAGTGCTGAACCTCGAGGAACATTAACTTAAATATTCACAAGGAACGGTCTCCAACTAAATAATAATATAAATAAAAGAAGAGTGTTCAATTTTTCGAAATCGACCAACAAGACTTTTTTCTTTAATTAAAAGTGATGAATGTGTTTGAAATAAAAAAGTATAGCACGAACTAATGAGAAGTTTTTGACATAAGCTACTGCTCAGATGTTCAGTCAGAGTTTATCGTGAACAAGTAGATCAAAATGAACTGAAATACATGGCAGAGAATGTCATAGGATGCTATCCTTCATCCTGCACTATAGCATGCAGAGCATCAAAAAGTTCGTTCCAACATAGCACATCCTGTTGGACAAAGAACTCTTCTACATCTGGCGTACAAGACGATCTGTTTATCGCATTTGGGCAACAATGATCATTCATCACAATAACATTCTAATTGAAAAAGGCTTATTAGAATGACAATACGCCAAAAATATTGATCACCAAACGCAATACTTCGATTATCCTTGAGTCAGTTCATATATCTTTTTACCACCAATCAACCATAGTTTATTACACACAATAATTCTGTAATTAATCTTTTTCACATGAATCATTTGTCACATGCCTATAATCATCGCGAGACCCCATAAGATACTAATTCCATTCGTAAAATACACTACATTTTTTCTACATTACTGACATCTCTATATCAGTTCACCAGAGATGGTCTTTGTAAAAACTATTATTCAAAAAAAAGTTGCCACCATATATGCTAAAGTCAAGTACAAAAAGTTTTCTGAACATTTTAGAAACTGGAGGAACTTTCTTACTTTTTTCGTACAGGTTTTTAATAACCATCTGATAGAACTTAGCGAGATCAATTGATTAGTATTTAATCCAGAATAAATCCGCATATTTCAGTCAACAAAAACTTTTATACTATCATCAAAACGTGTACATAACCAATCTTCCGAGTAGTCCTTCAGATAATATACAGCAAGGAGTTCATATGTGGTGTATAGTAGTAATCAAGTGTCGATAAGAAAGAAAATCATGGATCAACCTTTTCACACATATTTATATGTTGATCAATAGAGGAACAAAAGATCTTCAATTTGATATATAAGCCAACTAAACTCATGAAGAAATGTGTACACTTTTCTATCATAAAAAGGTTTCATATCCTTGTTTTTCTTTTGGAAGTTATATAGTATGAATATAATAGGAGTGGCTAAACCGATCGTGGTACACCCTGGAATAGATTAAAGTGTGTAATTGCGACGGTAATCAACATCGGATAGTTAATATTAGAAGAAAAGAAAGACAAAATCGAGCTCCAACAGATGGTCGATTTCGCTTTTTAATGGCCTGCCCTCTTTTCTGCATCTGCTCTGTATTCACAAAAAAAAACAATCTTATCATTGATAAAAAAAGAAAAATCTCACATTTAATAATATCTCGTTTTTTTTTTCCTATATTACCAACAAATGATGATGATGGTGGTGATGATGTTATTTTGTTCATACATGTATATAGTTCTAGTAACATCAATTCAAATAAAACTACTTGAAGGATTGACTACTATTTGTTAAAAAAATCGATATATCGATAATAATCAATTGATAGCAATGACTTGTCTAATAGAAAATTGTATACTTTCATTAAATTCTACTGATTATACACTCTGTACATGTACATATGATTTCATTATTCGATATAATGTCACTATCGAACATGAAGATGATGAAGAAAGTATTGTTCATATCGATGTTATTAAACAAAAACCAATTGATGATAATCAATCGATATATTGTAAGTTTAAGAAATATTTAAGTATGTGAAAAATAAATATATTTTTCTCGTTTAAAGATTGAATAAAGCTTCTCCATGTTTTTATGATGAACGTGATATAACAACTATCTTTTAGGTAAAATCTAGTTGAAAAATATACTTTATTTTATTATCTTTAAATTTTCTCTTAGGTTTTGCTTTTATTCTTGTTCCAATCATTTATCTTATTTTAATTATTAAATTTACACATTCAGATACAAAACAAAAATGAAGAATAAAATAAACTAAAATTCGTTTTTATTATTATTATAATTTCACATCAAATTTTTTTTCCATATCAATTTTCATTTTTTCTGTTTTTGTATCAACAACAGATTTTATTTTTGATCCCACTTGTGTCAAAACACCTGAATCTTGTCGTTCTAAACGTATTTGAGTACGTATATCATTTAAAACTAAATCAGGACTACGTTCAACTATAAAACCACCCATAAAAAATTCATTTAATATATGATTAACTTTATCAGAATGAAATATTAAATCAAGTTCACATACATTTTCAAAATATTGATCTAAGCATTGTACAAATGTATGAATTAATTCATATATATCATATTCTGATTCACTTGAATCAATAGCAAATACAAAATAAAGTGTTGCATAATGCCGATATATTAATTTATAATCATTGTATTCAATAAAATTACATGCATTAACATCACGTTTTGATATTATTTGATAGGATTCACGAAGTAGTTTTTGTTGTAATTCCGTTGAACATGATTCAAAAAATCTTGATGCACGCGCTTGACCACGAGTATTAAATACAAGTATAGCTTTGATCATGTTTATAAATAATAACTATTGTGTTGTTTTACTATTTACTTTTTGTTTGTCACATATACAGACAATAATGTAAAAGAGAACGATTGTAAAAGATAAGCATGCGCAAGCATACACGCTTAGTAACCAAAGTAAGGTAAATGGGGATTTTGCGCGTAAGCAAAAAGAAAACTGAAAACGGTTTCTTATCTTTGAATTTAATTAATATTTAAATATGCTTTATGATTATATTAGTAAAGAATGAATAAAAAAGAAATTTTTGTTTTTAAGATATAACATCGAAAAACTATATAACAAAGTTATTATCCTGATGAAAACAAAAAAAAATTTTTAGAGATTAGTTACCAATATGCTAACATATTAGTATTGTTATTCTTCTTTTTTGTTCTAATCTATGTGAACAAAGTATTTACACAACATGTCAGATCCACTTTTTTGTCTACCTAGAAGTCACCAAAGAGAATCAGAATGATATGGTCATTCGAAAATTTTCTTCTGACTTTAAATTAGGTCATTGAGGATAAACTTTGGACCAAAGTCAAAACCTTTGTCTTTAATGAATTTTTCGTGATTTTCAATTTTGTATGTTGACCAAAGCTATTTCAATGCAAACTATAATTCTTTTTAAATACGAACTTGTAGAAAAAGACTTGCTCTACAACAAACCGGATTTTCTTCTCGTTTATGTTACATACAATGGCTATCAAAATTATCCAACCATTCATTTTTTCAAACTACTCTGAGCCTATGATATACTAAAATTTTCTTTATAATACAAGGATTCATAAGAACAAATTGTGCTCCGCATATAACGTACTTTTTATCGTAGCTCTTCTTTTGAACAAGTATTCAAAAACAATGTTTGTTTGATCCATACAGAAAATTGTCAAGAAAAAATTGATAAATAAAGTCTTTTTTATATGATATTTTATTCACTTGTTTGTTCAATATATCAGTATGAAGAACATTACATATTGCAAGAATTGTTCTAAATGACTAGATATTTCATGTTGAAAAATTATGTTGATCGTCTTTTATGTATACACCAATCACAAATAGATTTTCTTGTACGGTCTCATGCATTGATGAAGGGGTAAACAAGTCTTTTAATAGCATACATTTGCGACGAACCTTCGTCCATGCAAAACTTTTATATCTAAAATCAAAACCAATTATATCACGTACATTATAAATAACCGGAGTACATATTTGACCGTAAGTCCAAGAGACAGATTGGACATTTATATGATCAAAAAATATGTATCAAGTAAAACTTAACTTAGTGGGTTATTTTAAATTTCATTCTCTACCTAAATAGGTGAGACGCGCAAAAATTAGCTATGTATTCAGTGAGATCTGGGTTTATGTTGTTGTTGGTATCACGGTGAGCTTTTTATTCGTGCTATGTATAGCATAACACAACAGACAAGTTAAGTGACATAACTGATTTTGATTTCGATTATAAGAGTTTGCTATGGGAAACGATTCCCCACAAATTTTTGTTGTTACAACAATTTTTTCTACTTTTTTCAATGCATAGAGGAGATTGCATAAGAAAGTCTATCCGTGATTGGTGTATACATAAAAGATGATTAACATAGTTTTTCAACATGAAATATCTAGTTAGTTAGAACAATTCTTTCAATATGTAGTGCTCTTACTACTGATAATTTGAACAATCAAGTGAATTAAGCATCATATAAAAAAAGACCTTTTTTTGACAATTTTCTGTATGAATCAAACAAACATTGTTTTTAAATATTTACTCAAAGAAAATCTACGCTAAAGAGTGCGTCGTATGCAGTGCACCTTTTGTTCTCTTGAGTTTTGTATCATAAAGAAAATCTTAATTTAGAATAGGCTTATTATTGTTTGCAAAAACCGGTGGTTGGATAATTTTGTAAGACCGAGAAACAATATGCTTTGATTGTATCATCAATAGAAAACTGAAGAGATTAATGGATCAATCTGAAATACTCTTCTACTGGAATACAGGAAACTATGAGCTATGATCCGATAACAACCAGATTATGCTAATTTATCTAGCTTTTGAGATTCATACAAAACAATAGAATTATCTCGAAAAAAAAGTTTATAATCGAAATAATCTCTGTCTATTAATTAATAAATCATTAAAATAGTAATCAAATCCATAAACATTCACTTTTCTATATCATTTGAGTTTATGTACGACTTTTCATAGCCGAAATTTACTAAGATAACCTCGAATTAATAAACTTTTTTTTTTAAATTACTTCTCTCCTTTCTGTAATTATTTAAAACAGAAACAGATTGGAAAAAAAACAAAGAAAAAGAAAAAATGAACAACATCTGAGCCATTCCACAATTAAAAAAAAAACAAAAAAAATAGGAAGAACAGACGGCGGGCATTTATGCACAAACATATATTCATATGTATATATATATATAAAAGAAAAAAAATACTGCAAGAACAAAAGACTAGACGACTGTCGAATTTGTATATAATACTGTCGAATCTACCGATTGTTTATCTAAAACATTGTCTCGACTCATATACAATTGTTCGAATCGTCTTAAAGCATGATCAGCTAATCGACCTGGTGAATTTGATGTTGGTAATGGTAAAATAGTCCTTTGTTGATGTTTTTCTTCAGGTTCAAGATTAAATCGAACACGTCGTGTTGTATCTGTTCCATTTGTTGTTAATGACGAATCATTAAAACGATTAAGTAATGTTGTATATGATGGTGAATGTTGACTTTTAAGTATAATACCTTCTTTCATCATTGTATATGGTTGACGATAGGTATGATGTGGATGTGTTGTTAATAAACTATTACTTCCACTATTTATTGGTGGATCTGATATATCTGATGAACCACAAAAACCATCATCAGAACTAACAGGTGTATGTGGAGAATTATTTGTTGATGATGATGAAACAATAGCAACTGTATATTCTGTTGGTGTTGATGATGGTTGAAGATTTGAATTATTTGTTGATGTTGTTGTTGTTGATGATGATTCATATGTTGTTGTTGAATGTCGTTTAGGTGAACATAATTGTTGAGATAAATTTGTTGTTGAATGTATTTGTGGTGGAATAGAAAGACGATTAAGTGAATGAAATGTTGATGAATCATTACTACGTTGAGAATAACGTGAATCAGGACGATTTGACGTTGATAATACCCATGATGAATATGCCTAAGAAGAAAAAAGAAAAAAAAAAACAATTATTAGTAGTTTCTTTATTCAGAATAATTTGAAATAGGAACTTTATTTTCTCTCTATTATCTACTGATTTTTCAATAAAATAATTCAAATATTCATGAAATAATAGATCATGTCGTTGAAAAATTGAAGTACACGTAAAATTCTTTAATTACTATATGACTTTCAAGAATCATTGAGTATGACAAAAACAATGATGAGGTTTGTATGCAAAATATTGTTTTACGTTAGTTGTTTTTATAAGAACATATGGTTAGTCTCAAAAGATGTTTAGTTTAATTCTCTCTACGAAAGGATTTGTTTTTAATGATTGACGTATGTATTAAAAGTAATCTATACGTCTTTTTCAAAACAATATGATTTGTCTAGTGAAATTACTCAAGTAGTGTACTCAGATCATATAAAAAGAGGATTTAAGTATATTGAACAAATAAAGAGTGACGTAAAAAAATTTTTAGAAATTAACATTTTAGATAGTTGAAAGAAATGAAGTTAATTAAATCAATCGATCGTTACAAAATGAAGAAGATTTTATTTGTTATATGAAATATACTATTATATAGAGAAATTAAACTGAAGCGTCTTTTCAGATTAACTGTAGTTTTTCGCAATAACAACTGACAAAGAACAAAACGAAGTACACTCGATATAATTATTAATGCCGTATCCGATATATTCAGTATAAGTGTATTGATAGAACACTAGAGATCTTAGAAATGTATCGAAAATTTATCCTTTACCATGTTTTTTTTTCTCATTTTCAATTTAGAATCAGTTACCGCAATTCAGCGTCTTCACATTAATTGTTCGAAAAACATACATGATGTATTTCACTAACAAGAAAATATATCCAACTGTCGAAAGCTCGTTCAGTTTTTTTTATTATAGCTACGAATAGAACCATATGAAACACTTGAAAGGATTCAGGCTCATGACTTATATAATGAAGAGTTATGACTATTTTGACTCAAAGCAAGCATTTTTGAAAAAACTCAAAATAAAGAGTTTTGAGTTGAAATTTTTTTCTAGTCAGTTACTGTATCATCTTATAGGCAACTGTTCTAAAATTTCAGGCTCTTTTTTATGAAAATCTTCTGCTCACAGTAAAATTCATCAATAGGCTATAGAATTGAATTCTTTAAAAATTTTCTTCGTGTTATAAAAACCTATTTGTAATCATAATATAAAATTGAACAATAAACGATAGTTGTACATATATTTCCTCATCAGTAAATATTATTAAATATTCTAACCTTAGTTCTTTGTTCATCATAAAGTTCTTTTTCATTTAATTTTTCTAATAAACGACAATTATCATTAATTATTGATGTTGGTGTTATTGAACCTTTATTTAACATAAGTAATGATGATGGTGATGATATATCACCATATTCATAACAATTACTAACACGTAAATTTTGTCTTTTATCATTATTATTATTTGATGTTGATGATTTAAATAAATTAATTGTTGAAGAATCCGATTGTTGTTGTAAACCAGATGATGTTGATAATGAATCTTGTTTTTTTAATAATTCTTTTTGTTGAAATGATTTACGTTTTATTAATGATATAAATATAAATGTTATACCAATAAGTATAATACTTAATACAATAATAATAATAAAAACAAGAAATTTATTTGATTGATCTAATGATGATGATGATGATGAATATGAATGACGTGATTGAAATAGTTGATTATTATTATTATTATTATTATTTGTACGATATTGTAAATATGAAAAACGATTATTTAAATGTGAACCAAGATAATCATATTGTTTAACAATTGTTTGTACACGTTCATAATTATCAACAACAATTAATTTTAATAATTTTTCATCAAAATAATTTTGACCATCAATAATCTTTAAAGAAAAAGAGAGAGAGAGAGAGAGAAAACATATGTTTTAATACAACCTGTTTCAGACTAAATTATGAAACTCACACATATACTTTAGTCATATTATATTAATACAAAAAAAAAATACTCTAGCGAATTATAGTTGCTTTCTAAGATAATTGATTTCCAGAAAAGTGATTTGTCTTATTTATATCTGAATTTTGAATATAAACTATTATAGTGTTTTTGTTTGTCTTGTTGATATTTACTCGTTATTTTTCTTTCTCATATTCCGTTTTTATTTTTATTCTAATTATTGATTGAATTGACAAATAAACTCATTGTAAATATCCATTCTATTTACATTAGATCTCAGTACATTATTGCATATTTTGATAACCCTCACAAACACTGATATGGATTATTTCCTAGACCTATAACGTGATTAGTTGACACTTTTTCATGTTGATCATATGAAGATCGTAACAAACCAACTCATAACTATTTGTCTTCGTTAACTATTTTATCTACGCAAAAATCAAAAGCTGTACTACGTAGAATACTGGCAAATGAATTCCAGTCATTGTACTTTCGAATACTCTAAATCTTGTCGTTTATTGACCTTTTCGATTCTTAAGAAACTCTGGAAAAACAATATGACGCCCGTTGTTCTTAGCGTTTAAGATCTATGTTAACTATATGTGAGTCTCACAAAATAAAACAAGATTTGTTTTTTGTTCTTACTTTAAATGCTAAATAATAAACACCTTCATGTAATATTGTATTATTTGTTGAATTAAAAAATAATCTTGCTTGATCATCAAGATAAAATTTTGATGAATCAAATTTTAATAAAGGTTTTTGTTCAGTTAAATAATCATAATTTTTTAATTGATTAATTTGATGAATAAGCATTAATGTATGATTTGGTATTTGATCATGATCTTGTACATCTATTTGACATATATAATCATTAATATGCCAATATGTACGATCAATAATTAATGTATCATTATGTTCATTTGGAAATATAAAACGTGGTATTTCATCATTTAAATCAAGAATATTTATATGTATTTGTATACGTGATGATTTATGATGACCATCAGATGCAATTATATAAAATATATATTGATCAGATTGTTCACGATCAAGTGGATTAAGTGCATAAATTTTACCATCAGTTGATGAAATTTGAAAAAGAGTAGAGATTTCATTTGATGGATTATCAAAAGAATATGTAATTGAAGAATCATCAATATCATATGCAATTACTTGACCAATATAACTATTTGGTGAATTATTTTCATAAATTGAAAATTCATATGTCGATTGAGGAAACTAGAAATGAACAATAATAGGAAATTAATATTGAAGAAAATATCTATTTAAAATCAATTTTATCATTTATTAATCGAGAAATAAAATGAAATCTCTAAATAATAATTACTTCCGACATAGCTATAGAACTATTAATATACTCATTTAGACTTATAAAGAATAACTTTTGCGAAAACTTTTACATTTTCATAGAATTATTCAAGTTTAGTAGTAATTACTATTAAATGTCTCATAATTTTACTGTATTTTGTTTGTGAATTTGAAATTATGACTGTTCAATAATTTATACATTTTTGTTGTAGCGATTGGAACGTTTTATTAATGGTATATAGTCGAACGTAAATTAAAATAATGCAAGAATCAAATTAATATGGTACATTGCTTTTTAGTAAAATATTCAATACTACTATTATATCAATATTTATAATAAAAAAATCATAAACTAGTAATTATTTAAAATAATTTACATGTAAACATAAACTGTGAGCGACTAGAAATATACGAAGAATATTTTAGATCATTACACTGCTTCTTTATCGATTTATTTAATTGTTTGCAAAAGAAGATCGGAAAATACTAAATAATGCTTTTATCCCGAAGCATAGTTTATTTTTAGTATATTTCCTTTTTGTCTTCATCTATGATAGAATGTTTTCAAAAAATGAAAGCAATTCTATTTAATAGTTTTTTTCCTCATTTATATCAAATGCAACAAGTATCGATTTGAAAATTGTATGTTATCAATATACAAATTACTTTTTATAACGAGAGAAAGTTTTTCATAGCTTATCCTATCCTATCATTTTTTAAGAATTAAATAAAATAATATAAAAATTTATAATTCTCAATAAACTTATAACAAGCCTAAACATGAATTTCTTACATGTAGAGACAAGCGTGACGATTCTCAATGAAGAGGAGATGAATGAGTAGTACATCAGAAAGAAAAACAGCTAAAATCTTATAAAACCATTTTTCTTGTGTTCATCGGAAGTGATGACATTAAGTCTCTACTCAGAAAATATGGATTTTTTTATCGTTGATAATCTATGAAATTCAGCTTAGTTGAGTTTGCAACTAGCATGAAAATATTTATTAACAAAAAAAAAACAACACAAGATTGATTTAAGCTAAATGTAAATTCATTATAAATAAGTTCTATTCTCTTAAACTACATTTATGCATCTATGAATAAGATGTCTTGTTATTAAGTACAACCTAACACTATCAATCATTTATAGTAAGAATTTGTAGGGTAATTTCTTTTTATAATTTGTGAAAGGTTATAGTTCTTTGTTAAAATCTATCGTAAATACTTTAAAACAATTTTTGATATCATTTTTTGTTTTGAATTTGAAGATATTTATACTCTATGTAATATGATAACAGAAAAAAAATATTTTGACACAACTGTTTTTTTTTTGGTTTTGTTGTAGTTGATTAGGACGCGTCGTATTTTATAAGCAAAACTATGTTTCACAGATAGAAAAAATAAAAGCAATGTTATATAATTCGATGCATCCTAACCAAGTATGACAACAAGAAAAAAACAATCCTATTACAATTTTACATTGTTGACAGATAACCTTCACTGCAAATACCTACAAACTCATATTTTAAATTTATATGATGTACGCTATCACTTAATAGTAAAGAAGTGTTTCATGACGTTTGATTATTTCAGATTAATAAATGCTTGTTTTCTCTATTAATTTTTCGAATAGTTTGACCTATAAACTCTAATTGAAAATCTATCAGAATTTGACCAAAATATTCTTTTATATAGTCAATGTCACGACACTTGATATAAATGTCCCTGAATACAGATATAAGTTTGCTAAAAGGGTTATCGTTTTTTTTGATAAATTAATCCTTAGAAAAACAAATGACATATTCAGATTCAACGTCCAAAACAGAATTGAATAGTGTCTATTTTGTAAGCTTGTCTAGTAAAAATGTTTTTGACAAACTCCTAGGGTACTGTCTCTTCATTAAAAATTCTGTTTCTAGACTTCGTTATTTTTTTTTATCAGTTATTAGTCTTGATTAGTAGAAATTAATATATGTTAGAAGATAATGCGATTTTGACATTAAAAACATAGACGTCCATATACTTTAATAGATGTTGTCTAGTTTAATTTGATCCGAATAAATTCAATATTCATAAGTTACAATGCATAAATATCTTTCTCATTATTAGAAATATTATTTATTTATAATGAAAAATATGCATAATAATTTATATTAACTTACTTTTGGAATATTATCATTTTGATTAATAATTTTAACAAAGACTATAGCTGTAGTTTTCAATTGTTGTCCTTTATTAGGATGATCAATAGCTGTTACATTAAATGTAAAATTTTTTATTTGTTCATAATCATATTGAATTTTTGTTTTTATTATTCCTGTATGACTATCAATCATAACATATTTATTATTAATATCATCTAATTCATATGTAACATATCCATTATCATCTTGATCAGAATCATTAGCATTAACTTGTAATAATGTTGTATTAATTAAATTATTTTCTTGTATATCAACATAATAAATAAATTTATCAAATATTGGATAATTATCATTATCATCTAATAAATAAATAGATAATTTATAATATGATGATAATTTTGGTTGTCCATTATCAGTTAAAATTAAATTTAATATATATTTATTTTTATATTCACGATCAAGTTTATTATTTGTTGATAAAACAAATGTTGAATCAGCAAATGGTCCATGAATTTCAAATGGTAATGAATCATTTGTATTAATAATTAATTGAAATTTAATTTGATTATCTATATTTGATGATGTATCTAAATCAGATGCAATTAAATTTGCAATAATAACATTATTTTGTTCAACTTTTGATTCATGTATAGCTATTTCAATATTAAATACATCAGTATCATTAAGAATTTCAATTGTTTGTAATGGAAAATTCCATGATAATAATGGTGAACAATCATTTATATCATCAACTTCAATAATAACATATGTATAAAATGGTATTGAAGTTTTATCATGACCTTGTATAACTAATTTCCATGTTGTTATTGTTTCATAATCTAATGGACGTATTAAATTTAAATAACCTGTTGAAGAATTTAATGTAAAATAATCAAAATTTTTTTTTGAATTTGATGATGCTAATAAATAATTTGTTGGTTCACATGTTGATATTGTTTTAATTTGTAAAAAATTTTCATATAATTCATTTTCTTTTAATTTAATACGATAAGAATTTTTTTCAAATTGACATAATTTTTCTTCATTATCTTTATTTAATAATAATAATATATGTGCATTACCAATAAATAATTCATTATTTTTTATATTTTCTATATTAATATCATTTTTATTATTACAATAAAATGGTAAATTTATTAATTTTTGATTATTATTAATATTAAATTGAAATGAATTTTTATATTTTAATTCAATTATTAATTCATATATAGTTGTATTTTGTGGAAAAACAATTTCTAATTTTAATGTATAATTAAGTGGACATATTTGTTTTAATGATAAACGTGTTAATAATTGACATGATGAATCAAGATAAAAATATTTTGATTCTGTTTGTAATAAACAACGATATGTATATGTTGAATGAAATTGATATTGAAAACTATGAAGAATTAAATTCGATTCAGAATAATCATTTGGATCAATTATAATTGATGGTAATGAATGTAGATGATGATTTGAATAGATTAATGGAAAAATGAAAAAAAATATGATTATATTAATCATGATTTATTTTATCTAGAAAAAATAAAGATTGGAATAGAATTTCAATGATCTATTTAGTATTCTTTTTTTTTTGTCGAGTAGATAATCTCAATTTCATTTGAAGTGAACTACTGTTCTAATTAGTATGACGAACAGATGTGACCTATAGAATTACTCGTTTCCTATCAACACCTGGAAAGGAGAAAATGCACATCCTCTCTTTAACCTCCTCCGCCTATTATTTCTTTAAGATAAAAGTATATTTTGTTGTCGGAATGATCTGAAACAATACAAATACATAAACGAAAGAAAATAAGTGTTTATGTGACCGTCGTCACGATAACCTATGATCAACAAAAACACACATATATATATATCTATTTCACTGTTTCTACTTTGAAGTTCTCTTATCCACTCACTTGCGCTTCTATTCCATTAGGGCCAAATGTCTAGAATGAAAAAAAGAAAAAAAAAGTAAATTGAGACTAATGGAATAATATTCTATTGAAGAATAACACTCAGTCTATCCTTTTCTTAATTAAATAATATCATAGATCTCCTTCACTCTATATTTCTCTTATAGATTAGTATGACCTTGGAAAGAACAACATCAACTCTATACACATGTTTTATTTGATCAACTGATATGTTGTCGTATGTTGTTATTAATTTAAATAAGTGAACATTCGATCGAGCTATTCGTGTCATTCGCTACTGTTCAATGGATCATCTCAATTGAAGAAATAGAAAAGAGAGAAAAAGATCTCTTGTATAAACAAATCTCGATGACAAACAAACTCATCTTTTATTTATGTGTCAAGGACAACTAAACTAGTCTAGAAATCGAAAAATGAGATGGAAAAAAAATAATAAGTGATTATCATGTTATATTAGCATGATTCTGAACAAAAAAATTACTTGTCAAATTCAATATAGAATAACAAGTAGAAGAAAAATGATTTTTTATGAAAATTATTCAGTCTGATCATATTTTCTCTCTTGTTCTCAATTTGATCAATAACCAAAAAAAAAAAAAGAGATATCAAGAAAATGATCCGTGATGATCGAGTTCAATTTACTTTGCTACTGCATTTTTTTTTCTTGCTCTGTTGTCTTAATCGATTTTCACTATGGTGGCTCATCTGTATGATTGATATGTTCATGCATATAAATACAGATGCTCAGCGTGACAATCTTGATATGCAATAGTGAGATTTAAACTGATGAGAAAAAGTTCACTCAAAGGAAGTACACAAGAAAACATATGTTGTTAGCTTTCATGATCCGACAGAGAATAACAAAATATTATTAGCAAATCTAAACAAATAGTTCAAATGGAATAGTACTTACTACGTAAGAATGAGATATATAGAAGCTAGAAAAGTAGTTTTTTAACTGACAACTCATTTCCGATGAATAGAAAAAAAGAAAAGAAAGAAAGAAAAAAAAAGTGACAAGAATACTGACTTCTTTTCCCGATTTACAATAAAAAAAAAAATCTCGCAAATCACTTATTTAATAAAATCCAAGGTTATCATCATACATTTTTCTTTTGTTTCAGAATTCAAGGAAATTTTTCTCAATGAAGACAAAATTGTTTCTATCATAATCTGACATGTTGATTATTGATGTTCGAAACGACCTTTTGTGCACAAGTTAAGATGTCATCCGGCATATGTTTATTACTAATTAGAATAAAAAGGAAATGATTAATCTTAAGCTTTCTTTTTCTTTTTTGTTTTATTGTTCATACATACCTGATTTGATTTTAAAATATCGATTTCTAGTAGAATAAAACTTCATATTCAAAAAATAAATAGAAACAGAAAAGGAGAGAAAAACTGTAAAAAAAAAAAAGAAGGAAAAGATAATCAATAATGCTTCATTATTTGTGTTGTATGTCGAGTTACATCATATTCATACTCCAACTATAGTGAATTATTTCTATAGTAAACGCATGCGCTCTATAATAGTAATAGTACAAGATTTCAACATACAATTCAATCTCCCAAGAGTGCTGATCGATTGAACAAACGAACGAACGAACGAACGATGATGATGATGATGATGATGGAGAGATGATTGAATGAAGAGCCAGAAAAAAAAAGGAAAATAAAAACGAGAAAGAACAAAAAACATATATATATATAAGAAGGAAAAGATTTGATATAAGCGCACGAACAAAGAAGATGATGTGTATGCAGCTGTCGTAGCGTGACTTTATCGGAGTAAAGAAGTCGATTGAGAATAGTTTATTAGAATACAACTGACTATTAACTATATGGTATTGTTCAATTCGTAGGAGAATTTTTCTTCTTTAGATTTTATGATTATCTTATACCCTTACATCATACAGCTGTGACATAGTCAACGATCAAAGCCAGTTACTTCCTCTTTTTTTTTCTGCTAATTTACCTACATACTGTATAAAAGTATCTCAGTATGGTGCTAGAAAAGCAATTGTGCCATCCAATTAATTTTCTCTAGATCAATGCAAGGACGTGCATCAGCTCGTCAATTCAAAAGATATCTATATACATCCGCTCTCTTTCAATCTTGTTCTTTCTACTGTGTAAATCGATGCTATAGACGAATTTGATCATCGATACTTATACCATCATAAGATCAAACATTATTGTTCCGACTAATGTTCAATATAGTAACAACGTTTATTTTTAGATATAGACAATGACCTTTTTGTATTAGGATGTTCATCTTGCGTGTGAGATACATGACATGCTATTTTCTATATTGAAAATGTGTGAATTAAGAGTAGATGACGTCTCAAGTGTATAGACGTGTATATGAATCTAAGTCAATGAATATTAAATTTAATCAAAAACTCTCGAATTTTTCTATTGATTTATTATTAGAAATATTTAATATTAAATTGAAATTTGAAATGTAGAACAAAGAAAGAAAAAAGACATTTTAGTTCAAAAAATTCTTCTCAATAGACTTGAAACAAAGATAAATATAATCAAACTTACCATATTTCATATGTATATATATATATTATTTCAAGATTGAAATGCGTAATATCAGCGGCAAACTTTTTAATCTTCGTTCCGGCTAATATCTCTTCGTCTTTTTTTTTCTCGTTTGTCGACACACTGTCTACTATTGATATGTGATGGACAGGCGAAAACTATTGAATAGACATACTCTCAAATGCATATCCTAAATAAGAAATAAAAGAAGGAAGTATATATATATATATATATATATATACAGACTCATCTTTCAATGCTGATTAATTTTGACAAAGACAAGACGTCCGACTAACTAACATTGAACGCACATGCAAATTCTTTTTTCTTAAGTATATGATGTTCATTCATAAACTTTTACTTTCTAACATGATCAATGGACACCTTGCTAGTGCTACCTTAAGGGCGCGTCGTCGTGCGAAACTGTTCAAGTGCTGTTGATGCTTCTGTTAATCAATTTATAGTACCTGCTGACGACAATAGGAGACATCCAACCAAATCGAAAGGCACAAATATATATATATGTATGTATGTGTGAACTAAATTCATACACATGCTGTTCGCTTACAAGATGCTGTGTCCCGCTCAATTGACCCAAATAGAAAGAAGAAAAAAAAAAAGAAGCGAGAATTGTAATGTTAAAACAATAAAAAACAAAAAAAAGAAAAAGAAAGAAATGCAATGTCACCCTATTGTATTCAGACATTTATAGGCAATTAATTTCTTAAACTGTCATATCTTAGCAGAATTTTGACCGGACAAATACGACAAAAGAAAAAGCTTATTCAATAGAAACTCAAAATAAAATGAAATGGAACTATTTCATAAACGTATTCATATTTTTTTTTCCTAATGTACTACTACTACTACGACGTAGTAGTCGTAGTGTCAATTAATTGAAATATGTCAAGTCTCTTTTTTTTGTTTGCTCTTGTTTAAATTTCTATTGAATAACATTGATGAAATAGATCGATTTACATTATTGTGACGTAAGTCAATCTTCTAATGTTCAGAAGGTATATATATACATATATGTATGCGAGCACTTTTTCTCTTTACTTCTTTCCTGTCATTGATATAAACAACAAGAATAATAGTTAAAATAACAACAGCACAAGTCTATGATTAAGTTTTGAAAAAAAAATTCATAATAAAATATGTCGAGTGTCAACTAATGAAGAGTGAAAAAATTTCTTGAATTCGAATAGATTTGTCATGCATTGATATAGTATGAAAATGGCCTTGTATAGGATGTTTAACGGATGACCATTAAAGTTCACACATACAATTTTATTTTATATTGATGAGTCTTATTCGTCTCATACGTTTTCATTTATTTTATTTTTTTTGATAACATGTGGATTTAATTGAAATATGAAAGTTCACAGTTTATCGTCAAGATTTTCTAATTGAAAAAAGATTTTAAATTTTGATCATGTACAAACATTTGTATTTCCTATTGGATTTTTCTTTTTTGTCTTCGAAATAAAACAGATACAATTAACAGATGGTACATCACACAATCATCATACAAGGCTAGAGTTTTAAATAAGGACAAGTTCCTGTATGTGATGTGCGTGTTAGTCATCTGTATTATGTAATCTTTATTTTGTCGGGACATGAAGGCGACAACAATCAATGAAATTAGCTAAATCTCTGTGCGTGTTAGTTGACAAAAATCCTAAGTGAAAAGATTAGAGAGACTATGAAGTAAGAGAGATTGAACAATGAATGAATGAATAAAAAAAAAAGATTAGAAATAACTATCAGCATGCATACTATTCTAAAGTTCATCTCGATATATATATATATATATATCAAGTGATTACGAGATCATGTTTAAGTGAATTTATAAGAGAGACTATGAAGCCTCATGAAAAAGAAGAAATCTTTCAAGCGCAAAAACTTCATATATAATGATTAAGATATAATTATTATTTCATATTTATTGATAGTGCTGCTCATACACATGTATGTTTATATATTGATGTTGTATATCGCACATTCAATACAAAGCACGCGTCATACGACTGACTAACCAATATGAACAACTATGAATAGATGGGTGGGATATGTATGCATGTTCAGCGTAATCAGCCGCATGATATAATCAAATAAATAGTTGATGCTGGCACTACTAAATACGAGAAAGAAAAAGAGAAAAATTCTCAAGATGATTAGGCTTCGATGCACGGCAAGCGACCGGATGGATGTATGGTTGAGTAGCGATGACGCGATTAGAGTTAAGAGACGGCACGAGAACATACGTTCGGTTACAATCAAAACAGCATCGGTCTTCTTTTTATAGTCACTAAGTTCTTTTTTTTTTTTGATATAAACGTACTTTTTTTAGTAGTGTCATTGATGCTTGTCTATTTGTGTATCCTGAGTATATTGTCAATATTATAAAATTTCTTAAAGAGACTATATAGAAGGTGATGTTTGAAGGATCAAGTGAAATAAGATTGTAATTTTATGAGGTCTAAAATTTTACGCATATCTCTATATGTATTCACCTTTGACCATTGACTGACCATTATCAAATCGTGATAAAAAAAAAATGTAATCTTCTCTATTTCATATGATTTATATGTATTTTGAAAGGTACAATGTGTGAACAACGGAATGATTTGTGTGGTCTGTGAACAATACATAAAGTAATATGAATAATAGTTTCTTTTGTTTTCTTTTACTATTAAAAACCAATTCACATAAAAGTGTTTTATGTGAAAAGGTTTTTGTTAAAAAACTCACCTAATTGCTTCACACTTGATTGTGCTATTCATATTAGCAATAGTAGATTGTGTATATGTAGATGATGCTATATAGTAATAGAAGTGGCAAAGAATTGCGCTTTCGCTTTTTTTTTCTGTTATTCACTCTTGTCTCTCTCTCTCTCTTTCTCTGCTCTTTTCTTCCTTCTTTTCATTGCCTTCTCTTCCGTTCTTTTTCCTACTCTTCTCTTCGTTTTTCTTTTTTTGTCTTGTTGGATCATGATCATACAATTGTTACAGATTGAACAAAACAACACAAAGTCATCATCTTCGATAGTGTCTATTTAGAAAAGAAAAAGTGACAAATGACAATGTAATCACTATTAAATTAGAATCGGTCTCGTGATTTATATTCCTATTTTAGGCATTAGACAGTCATTGACTAATAATTATGAAAGATGAAACTAGTCACATGAGAATCAATGGATTCTCTCGTATGGGAATCAACGAATGATTAATAATGAACAAATAAAAATAAACGTACTACTATTTTTATTCAAACTACTATAATAATAGATTGTCTACGTCAATTTATAGTAATGATGTGTTATATAGTTCATATTGAATAGAATCAAAGGTAAAACATTAAAGTGTCATGTGAATTTTCACAGGAAAACATCATCAACTATTCGAACGTAATTCCTTGACTAATATTAATAAAAACAGGAAAAAAAATTAAGTAGAAAATTTAGAGTGTCATCATGCATAGAAATCTTCATGATAATTTGACTAAAAATTTTTTCATAGATCTGGATTAGATTTATAAAAATCGTTGGTACCATCATTCCTTAGTTTTATGTCTGTAAGAAAAGATCATCTGTCTCATCAGTAAATGATGAAAATCATTATTCCAATGGCGACAGTTTTGGTCAATCTGTGATGACAGTCGTGATGTATGTCTACACATTATCTCTTCTCGCGGACATAACATGTAATCATTATTTACAACAAAAAAAGAAAAAAAAAAAGAAAGAATAAGAAGAGAAGGAGACAGAAGGAGGGCAATCCATTAAATTGACGCATGGTCACAGCAAGCTTCTAATGGTCAACAAGCGTGAGTGCACTGATTAGGCGATTGTTTACTTGAGAGGCAGCAAAGAAACAAGATGAATGAAGAAAGTGTTGTATATGGAACATTCGATAAGATAAAGTTCATGAACTATGACTAGGAAATATGACAGATTCTCATTTATTGTAAATGAAATATTTTATAATAATCAAAGAAAAGAAATGTGTATTATAATTAAAATTTGACCTCAAACAAGAATAATCTCAATTGTTATAAGCTAAAGAAGAAAAAAGGCAAAGAAAACTGTTTTATCGAGCATAAACAAACAATACGAATGTGTCGTCATCAGTGCTGAACATTCATACACATCATTGATGTGCTTAATAATTGAGCGAACAGACATAGACAGACTGCTGGTGCCGTTATTCGTTCGTTTTCTTTGTCGCGCCGGCGGGAAGGCGGTACTTCTTCTCGTGAACAGTTAGTAAATGATTGTCTACAGCTGTTTAACTACTATGACCACATGAGAAAGCCATTTTGAGGCGGGCGACGAACGGCATCAACTAATTACCTATTCGTTATGCTTACAAAATGTTAAAGACAAAATCGGCGAGACAAAACACATACAAGAAAAATTCTTCTTAATATTAATCTAGATGATATACATACATATACATCATCATTCCTATCTGTTTATATATCCTATAAATTTCCCGATTTTTTTTTTGTTTTTTCCTTATGGTCGTTCAAGTGCAAGAAATATAACAAATCATCTTTCTTCTATCACCATTATGATTATCATCCGATAGATCAAGGTGATTTTCATCCTCTAATTTCTATACTATTTGACCAGTTCTTGTATACTGATGTATAAGTGGCTTACTTTGTTGTTAGATATACAACACAAGCATTTATATATCGATATCGTTCTCTTCATTCTAACATGTGTGGACCGATACTTTGTATTACTATCACCGTTACAATATATACATACATACATATATATATATATATGCATGTGAATATATATATGCAGCAAACCTGCAGTTATATCCATATAGTACACGATGCAAACAAAGTTAATTAACCACCAAACCGGATGGAGTAAGAAAAGGATGGGACACAATACATGCGTATATATATATATATGACGCAAGACGTTCAGAAAGCAAAGCTCTGCCTTTAGCACAATTTGTTAACGCTGCACACGACATACAACCTTGAAAGAGGAAGAAGCTGTGCATTTGAGCATTCATTCAATGCATAAAAGAGCATGTTGAACAATAGAGCACATCTACACACATACTGTTAACTTCTGCTAGTTCAATTTCGAGTGGGAATATTGTTTAATTAGACAAACAGTCATGAAAAGAAAGTCTGCGTGTTCAATTACTTTGAACAAAAGAAATGGTTGTCTAATATATATATACACATGTATAAACTTCATCAGTAACATAAAACACTTCATAAGACCAACTGATGGTGATCTCTTGAGATGAATAACGACGCTCGATAATATGCATAGTACCATTATCATTAGATCAGACGCGTCGTCATCATCGTCTATAGAATGTGTTGTTGCTTGTCTTGTGACTATCTTGTATATATATATACATATATATATATTTATATTTTGCCCACCCTTTTTTTTCCTTCTCTCTAAATTACTCTTTTTTTTTTCTTTACTAAATCTTATGCAACTTTGTTTAGATCTCATCATAGTATTGATAAAATATAGAAAATGATAGAAATATTGTCACTTACCTTATGAATAACAGTGGTCCAAGCACAATTTTACTAATTCGTATTCAGTCAAAGTATCAATGAAAAATCCATTACTATTCGTTGATAGATAGAACAAAGAAGAAATGAGTAAAAAAAAGGCCAATTTGATATATAAGATGAAACGATTCATTACTGTTCAATTGTATAAATGATACATATTACATTCGTTTGTATAATAAGAAATGAGAAATGTACAGAATATGAAGGACATTGATGACAATAATGACAGAAATGATACATATTGTTAATCGTTGTGCATGTACCAATCTCCATGTTTCAATCATTGGTTACCTGAAGGTCATAAAGTCATTTAGCATCAGGTAACCTAGTTGAGTAATAAATTAGAGTCCATTCATTGACTATCATATTTATCTGAACAGATCAATCAAAAATGATAAAATATTACTATATTTTGTCCTTCAATCATAAATGAATAGATTGTAGATTGTTTTGGAATTTAATAATAATATTTTGAATGATATGATTAAATAAAAACAAAGACACTAAAATAAATAATGCTCTACAATTCTTATTATTAAGATATTTTTTTAAAAAAGAAAAATACTTACTCAAGAGAAATTTTTACAAAATAAAATGTGTGATAGCTATCGTATTTGACAAGAAATATGACAAATTATTCTAATATCATCATCTTGAAAGAAGAAAAGAAGACGATCATCATACATATGTTTCATGTATAAACATTATCATGGAAGCGCTCCCTGATCATCTCTGTGTGACGTATGTGTACATAGAAGCTTTCATGCGATATGATTGATTATTTTCTCTCTATTCTATATTACAATGAACGTATAAACTAGTCTCGATGTAATGTAATATATTTGGGTTGTCTTCTTAAATTATTATTAATCATAAACTTTATGATTATTTAATATTTTAATTATTTTTGAAGGTTATAGGGTTATTAGGTTATCTATCTAGAAATATAAATATTCTGCTGAGTGATTCATTTCCATAATTTACTCTTTTCTATTCGATATCTAATATTATCTATGTTACTTACTCTTTGGTTTTTCATGCTATAAATAACATCATCTTTTTGATTAGTCTCATCGTTGAATATGCATTTTGCGCAATCCCAAATGTGTATGTATATATGTGGTCAATCTGTCGTATTTGTATAAAAACAACGAGCCAAAAAAGAAGAAAAAAAAAGGAAAGATCGTAATAATGTTATCGATCATCAATGAATTTATGTATTGGTTACTGTTGTTGATCGAGACATATAACACGAAAGGAAGACTTGTGTGTATGTTTGTATGAATGTGCGTGTACAACTATCTTTGAATAATGACATCTGAATTTTAATCGAGATTGTAATTTGACTTTGTCGGCATGCATAAAATAAAAGCGGGTACGATTGATCAGAAGAAAATGGGACAGTGTAAAATCGATCAAAAATTACTTCACATATGTACACCTTAAAAGAATGATTATGAATGACCATGTATCATTTTGTCGTCGTTATTCTCTCACACGTAATCGAAATCAGTCCATATCGACGAACACGCACACGAGCTCTCCGCGATTGTATCATATGGACACATATAACCATGTACATATACATATATATTCATATACGAATATGCAAGCAGGCATAAAAATCCGATAGATAGTTGATTTAACGAACAGATTGTCTACTCATTTTACACATAATTCAAAGATAATTATCCATAATCTATCTATTAGTTATACTACATTAATTTGTAATCATATAATATAGAATAGTAATAGAAAAAAAATTGGAAAAATAATTTTTTTTTCCTCTTTAATCCAGAATAGAATTATGATGCAATCCATTGATCACAAAAAAAATGTTATATTCTCAAATGTTTATATGGTTATCTTTGATCCACAACCAATGACAAGTACAGAGGTTGTTGATACCATATTATTAAGGACAGTCAGTATTGCATATCATTATTACATATCTAATGATACATATGTATAAATCGAATACTATACTATATTGATGAGTATGACGAATGGCTTAAGGCGTGACCATAATGAAGACATGTAATAATCAAAGATAACGAACATATTTGAATTCGAATCCTCTTTATTATAATTAATAGGGAATACTTAAATATTGGGCAAGTTTAGTCAATGCTAACCTTGATTGTCATCAATTTCTTTACTTGCATATTTGACTGAAATTTGATATCATTCGTTTGATATCAAATATCGATTTTCATATGAGCGAAAATTACTTTTTTAATGATTGATCACATAGGACAAATTACGATTTCTTTCTCAATATAGCAAATGATTAGATAGAATCATAATGAAGTGTGTTTATATGAATGAATATTTAAATACTTAAAGTTATTAAAGAAATGATATAAATGTCTTTGATTTCTTCCATTGATTAGTTTTATAAATTCATACTGTTTGAATAATTTGTTACTTTCAAAAATTTCATGTGAATTGAAATTCGAAAATATCTTTCTTT
Source organism: Rotaria sp. Silwood1 (assembly GCA_905250075.1). NCBI lineage: Eukaryota > Metazoa > Rotifera > Eurotatoria > Philodinida > Philodinidae > Rotaria > Rotaria sp. Silwood1. Next base: position 634,111 of record CAJNOP010000028.1, read on the forward strand.
TGTTCTATGATCGATTTTCATCAAAAAATCTCAATAAAAGAAAAAAGAAGAGATTCTCTAACGTTGTTTATAAATGATCAATGAGAAATGTTTTTAGAAATTTTAAAAAACAACAAAAAACCGCTGATAAGACAATGATGTGTGTTCAAGACAATAAAAATTGATGAATTCATTGTGTTTTCATCGTTCAGTTAGAAAATATACGTAACAAAATATTCAACAACGTGATTTATTTGCACAAAATTTATTTCATCATTGCTCATTATCAAAGATCTACTGTTATCTAAATTATAATTTGTTAAAAATAAATTGATATCACGACATTTTACTACAATTCTAACTGAATTTGATTGTGTGACATGTACTGTAGTGGTTTTTATGGTTTTAGCGTACGTCAGATTGCTGTCATTCTAAATAGCATCGAAAGAGATGAAAAATTATCTTATAGATGAGATGTCTTTCAACATGATTTATTGGCAAATGCTTAAAAATATACTTGACTATGGACAACAAAGCACAAAGCAATTATAGTAAAACAGGAGAGAAGAGAAATTGCTGCATAGTCGAATAAACAATCGATAAGTAAAAATGAACGTATAAGGTCATATTTAACGATTATATATGTAAGCATCCAATTTTAGTTATGGACAGTTTTATACACATATACTACTTTACAGAAAAGCCGTTCATAACTACTCGAATCTTTATCTAATTTGTCCTTTGACGATTGTATTAACTAAAGTGCCATTGTTCTTTCTCTCTCTCGCTCTCTCTCAGCTCATCAATAAAAACCTTAACAGGATATCGGTCAATAAACTAATTAGAGTTTTAACATAAATTTTGTCCCACAGTCCGACATTAGGCGCGTTCATTCCCAGATCCAAGATTGGCAAGCATTTCTTGTCGAAAGCTAACGTTCATAGTTACTTTCTCCATTTCACAATAGATGATAATCGGTGTAAAAGAAATGAAAACAATATATCATTACAATAAAGTTTATAATTTTCAGCTTCATTTTTACTATAATGTATCTATTTTATAATTTATCATGGATTTTGTATTTAAAATGATGAATTATAGAAATAACAAGAAGTGATTTAATTAGTTGGATAGAAAAAATTTTCATTTGATGAATTATAGTATATCAATTCCATGAATTTCTTGAAAGCTAGAATACGATGATTGCGACCGATGACCAGCTCCCCTTAGTTATAGTCATTTTCGACTGTAACGAGCAAGGTTGTGGATATGTGGGCAGCGAAGAGGTACTCACATCGAAATCTCACTCACAGCCCGGATAAATTGGAGAAAAAAAAAGATGAGAACCATTCAAAATCGAGTAAATTTCGTGACGTCGTATAGTATGTGGACATGTCTTATTTGCTTCATTTTATAAAAACCACTGACGTATACCCAGTGTTTGTTTGCTTGTTTCTCGGTGTCAACATTAACACTTGGTAAAGTGTTATTATCTCTTTCAAAAAGGTGAGAAGATAAGAGAAAATGTGTAACTTGTTTGCTTTATATTGACACTGGAAGCATTTCAACCATAACTGGTTCAAAGAGGAAGATAAAGAAATGTCTTGCAAAGTGTTTTGACTCGAAATCATTTGAAATTACTAACAAAGGCTTTACATGCCATTCAATGTCTACTGAAACTTTTCATTTGATTCTTTTTGAAAATCATTGTGTCTCAGATTGTCGAAGTAGATTTATGCTTATCAATGATTTTTTGACACTGACTATTGATTCAAATTTACTTGTCATATCGGAGCTATTCAATCAAGAAGTATTTTTCTGCATTGGTCAAATGATTCATCTTCAAATAAATTATTTAATATGAACTATGACAACACGTACAACCACGTATTTCTGTTAAATCAATTCCTGTACTCGATTGCGAACTATCATAGTTTCATGTTCAACAGTACAAAATTAAATTTTTACTTACATCAAGTTTCTTTGATCTCTATTCGAAATTACATTAGCAGTGTCACTTTCATGAAGTAACATTAAACATTCCACTATTCGCTTGTCTTCTCTTGATCATCCATCACTGTTTTCCACTTGACGACAATACTCAGTTGGAACCATTCAGGATCAGTGTTATCTTTGATGTGCGCTCACATCTTTATCAGTTGGTTCCTTTGCCTATGAAAGTAAAATCAGGCCAAATCGATCAGTTTTGATTAGGTCGACTCGATTTTGGTCATTGGTATATCTATGCATGGCAATCACTCGCAATCAATTGAAAAGAGTTCGTATTCCTTTGAGAATGAATATTTTGATTGATATCTTTAGACATGCAACTGAATTCAACAAATTCATTTGACACTTTCCAGTAGGATGCCCATCGGCATTCGCATTTTCGAATATTAACAAATATCCATTTTCATGTGAGTATAATCAGGATGATGTATGATTACGAGATTTACATGTGATCAATAACGGTAGTCTATATCATTTTTCCACCGTAGTATTTGCTATTTGTGCTGATGATGGTCAACTAGTCTTTTCATTGGCACATGAAATGGTGAAAAAGCGAAAGAATTTCTCGACTTTCATCCGCGTCTAATTGAGATATGTGCCGATAAAGAACGCTGTAAAACTGGAACAATCTTCCATCAATTGCTGAAAGCGGTCGAAGTACACTAATCATTGCACATCGCTGCAGCTTTGCTTTCAACAAAACGAATTTGATGATAACAATACACGACGTCAATTTATTGTTTCATATTTCCTTTCGTGACGTTGTTTACTAATCTCCAAATTTTTCGCAGAGTTTTGAAACCCATCGAAACACTTGAAAAATTCAAATATATGTATTTGTTTTTGCGTTCCTTGCGAAACTACTACAAACGCCGGCTGCAGAGAATCAAAATATGTCTATTTAGTCACAGCAACTCAGTCTATGATAGGAAAAGAATACATTTTATCCATGTACCAACAATATTTTCATTGAATTCTGTCGATAGGCATTGATCGTAGACTTTATCACGAAAAATTTCGGCTACATTCTCCTGTATCATAGATATTAACCCAATAAGCACAAGAAACATATTAGAAAATTCATTATATTCTTATAGGAGATCAACGTTCGATACACAGTGTCAAAGTAGATATGGTTATAGCCTGTCTTCATCCACACTCGTTCGAAAAACTTGACAGACCTGCAAAGTGGCCTCATTTTATGTTGACAGATGGCGACTTTAGCCTTCTATACTCCATTTCGTATGTAGATACAGAAAAATTCTTTTGTAATTTCCAGACCATAGCTCATATTTAGCCACTTTACAAAGAAAAAGCCACTATTTATCTGTTTTTTTTTTTGAGTTTCCGATATTTTATATGTTCAGAGAAGGCTCACATCTACCTCACTGCTTAACACACACTGAAAATAAGATCCACAGTTACCCACACTTTTTCTACTTTACTTTTACTAGAGTATCTCTTTATTACTTTCATTTTATGTTTTTGTAACGTTATAATTTTCTCTTTGAGGTTTTCGTATTTTCCATTATATATTACTATCTTCTATACTTTGTTCTTGTTTTTCATCATTGTTCTTTTCTCTTTTGAATGATAGCTAGATATAGGTATTCATGCCCTGACAATTCGACATTGTTTTGTATAAGGTTCTTCTTTAGCAACAAGATAAATGTCTCTCGAACAACAAAACTACATTTGAAATCGATAATAACTTTTCATATTTTACTAGCTTCTCAAGCCATTTGTTTTTCGTATATTTTGCGTATTAAAATCTAATTGTCTTATCACAGTATTGGTTTTATAGAAAGTTGAATTCAATGAAAACATATATTAACTATATTGAGATATTTGTCATAGCAGCAATATTTTTTCATATGCATCTAGTAAAAGATGATTCATCATCAATTCCGAACTTCTACGAATTATTAAGCAAAAATAAGACTCTCGCTTGTTTTGCTACTAATATGGATTCGATCATATAGTACGTTAAATGCTGAGAATGTTTTTTCTTTATTATTATTATTGGGACTTAAGTGAATAATGTCAATCATCATTATGTTAAACAGTACAATAAGAAAAATCATAACAAATGAATGTAATAATTGTAAACGTTTAAATATTTTATTATTTTTTGAATTGTTTTCAAATCACCTTTATTGTTTTAGAAATTTAATCAATTCAAATCAAAAAAACAAATCAAGATTTTTGTAAACGTTCATACTGTCTAATTTCATTTTCATCAAGTGATGGTGTAAAATTAGCAAGTGCATCATAAAAATCACTTTTAATTAAATCAACTGTTTGACTATCTTCAATTTCTTTATCTTGATTATTTGTAATAAGTCGTCGAATTGCACGAAGATAAGCATCACTTGCTAATGCATAAAAATCGGCTCCAGTCATATTAAGTGGACATGAACGTACGAAAGCATCTGCATCAAATTGTTCATCAATAATTTTAAATCTAAAACGAAAATTTCATATTATTTGTATTTTATTTTTAATGTTTTACTTTTGTGTTAATGCGTGAAACATTTGTCGTCGATCATCATGTTCATTACTTATACCAATATAAATAAGTTTATCAAATCGACCTGGTCTTAAAAGAGAATCATCTAAAAGATCTGGTCGATTGGTTGCACCAATAATAAATATATGATGTCCTTGTTGTTGTTGATCAATTTCTGTTAATAATTGTGATACAAGTCGATCACTAACACCTGATGAATCTGATGATGTTCGACCACGACGTGGTGCAAGAGAATCCAATTCATCAAAGAATAAAATACATGGTGATGCAAGACGTGCTCGTTCAAATAAATCGCGAACATTTTGTTCACTTTGACCAACATACATATTCAATAATTCAGGTCCACGAACTGATAAAAAATTTAATGAAAATTCTGTTGCCACTGCTTTTGCTAATAATGTTTTTCCTATCAATAAAATTTTTATTGTTTTATTTTTTTCTCGTTTCAAAAACCAATATCTTCTTACCAGAACCAGGTGGTCCATAGAGAAGTATTCCAGTTCTAATACAAAATGAAAACACTTTCATATATGTTATGGTCAAAATTTGAATTCGTCTAGACTAGAGATGTGCGGGAACAAATTTCTTTGGCTTCAGTCTAGAGAAAACTATCGCAAGATTTATTCATATTACATAGAAGAAAAAAAATTCTGAAACATTCGTTTGTTGATTTATTTAATCAATCATTAGAACTTTCTCAAACTGGTTCTCTAAATTATGCTTTGATTGATATGATTTATAAAATAGTTTGCTTAAAAATCATTGAAAATTTAAGGGTAGTATTTAGTTTCTGTTGGGACACTTTTTGTTCTCATAGCTCCAGTCTCGATTCCGCACATCTATAATCCAGACAAAATTAAAGTTGAACTTAAAGTAAATTAACTAAATCGATAGCAATTAGTCTGAATCAAAATGATTTTAAGCTTTCATTTCACAAATGGTTGTTTCTATAGAACAAATTACAGTTTATATTATTTTAATTTATTGTTTTTTATAAATATACAATTTTAGTTTAGAATGACACAAAGTCAAATGAAAAGTTTCGGTTGTTTTTTTTTCTACGAACAGAAAATTTACATAATTCAATTATTGTAATAACTCTTAAATCATTTATGAAAAGTCGTTTGAATTGTTCTGAGTTTAAATCAATTAAATGTTTAACAGTAAAAATGCTTTCTAATTTTTCATACTGACAAAATAAATTTATACAGATATTTAATATAACTGATTAGCTTGTGATCAAATTGTAATATCTATTCGGATAGATTACAATTTTTACCTTGCTAAATCACCAAATAAATCAGGATGAATTAATGGTAATTGAATTGTATTTAAAATTTCTTTTTTAGCTATAGCTAATCCACCAATATCACTCCAATGTACATTTGGTATCATGGCTTTACGTTGACTAGTTAATTTTGATGCATGACTCTTTTTTAATGCTGTTTCAAAATCTGCATTTGTTAACATAACTAACATATCAGATGATCTATTGATTGAAGAAAAAACAAAAAGTATGTACAAATATGAAAAAATAATCATTTAACTATTGAATATTACTCAAATGATCGCCAATAAGCAGCTTCAATAGTTAATCGAATCAATTGATCAATTTCAGTTATTGGCCAACCTAAATGATATATTATTTCAAATAAAAAATTTTATTGTTGTAAATTTTTGCATCGAACCTTTTGTTTGAGCTAAAACAAGATCATGATTAAAATCATCTGCTACTGAAATATTCAAAAGTCGATGACGAAGCCATTCTTTACGTATTTCCATGGGAATAGTCTTTAAAATACGTTAAATATTAATACCATATATTAATATTAAAATTCTTACTGGTATAGATAATGTATAACTAAATAGACTTAAAACTTGTTCACTAAGTAAATGAAGACGTGAAACACCTGCTAAAATAATCAAAGGACCATTATTAATTAATGTTGATCTTATATTTTGAATGAATATTCGAAGACCATTTGTTACAATAGCATCATCATTTTCAACATCAGTTAATTTACATAAGAAATTCACCTAAAACCATTATCGTTTATTCTTTTTTTTTTTTTTTTATTGAAATAATGTTACATGATTGAAGAATAATACACATGGTGTACATTTTGCTGCAAGTTGTATTGCTTGTTCAATACGTTTCATTGTTGCTGCTGCAGAATCACCAGCAAGTAATTGACTTGATACCTAAACTATTCCTACAATAGATAATATGATTTTAAAATAATTAATATTCACTGTATGACAATGATATCCACATTGACGACAAGCATAATCAACAAGTGAATTAAAATCATCAATTCCATGTAAAAGAATTGTTGGTATTACTGTTTGTTTTGACCATTGAATATCAAATGTTTTTAATATTTGACATAAACGTTGACTAATAAATGCAATTGTTTCATCTGTATTAGAACAACTATAAGACAAAATGAATAAAAAAAAATTTTTTTTTTTTTAATAATTGTTAATATTAAAATTATATATAATTATTTTCTTACATGGAATTTAATTTTTCTTGACGAACATTTTTTGTATTAACAATAATTCGACAATTATCACATGAAATAAGAACATCATCTTTTGTTAATGATGTAATAAGAAAATGTACTTCTAATTCTAGAATAAAAACAAAAATAAATTCAATCATTTTATTCATTGTCTTGTACCTGGTTGTAATAATGGTCGAATGGTAATCTGTTCATTTAATTTAATTCGTCGTGGTTCACTAAAATAATCTTGTAAATCTTCATCAACATTAATTGTATCTGGATAATGAGGTGAACGAATTAGTGACAAACGTAATTCCATGCTTCTATCTAAAAAAAACCAACAACTTATCAAGACATCTGTGATACAAGAACAATCTAGCAAATATTCAAAATAAGGAAAATTCATTTTGTGCTTGAATTTTTTGTAGATTTAACGGATGAATCATAAAGAATGGGACACTTTGATTTTCTTTTCTTTTTTTGAGGAACGGAAATACTATTCAAATGCATCGTCCTTAGCTCATTTGATAGACAATATTCCGTTCGACAAAACTATTGACTTTTTTTTTCAAACAAGCTTTTTTCTTATTGACGAAAAGTGAAACAGATTAATAAGTACTTAACTATCTAATTGGAATCCCCTATTTTTTTCTTCACAGATCTATCGTCTTGTATCAGCCTGTATCTATCAAATTTGATACAACTCGTGAAATGTTCAACGTCAATAGATACATAATTTTTTACTGTGTGCTTTCAAAATCTTTTCAAGGTTTCTAATGGTGTCGTTCAAATGTATAAAGCTAGATACTAATTCTTGACGGTATTTCGTTTTGAATGTACTGTTCAAAATTCATGTTTGCAAAATCTATCCATAGTCTAAGAACGATTTATTATTATATCATCGGATGTTGGAATTAACTCTGAAACAAAATGACTAAACATTTAAACCAAACAAGGAAAAACTTCAGATTAGTTAGTATTATAAAAACAAAAAATGATATACCTATTTTAGATATGAGTCGTGTATGTGTAATTTGTTCTCAAAGATAATAGAAAAAGTATTTCTAGACAACATAGGTATCATCGTTGACTTTTCACTTAAGATTGAAAAGTTGTTTTCAATTTCATTTATTTAAAAACTTATTTATTCAAAAATATAAAGTTAGCCATGAATTTTTCCTCTATATTTTCGACGATAGTCTCTAAGGAGTGTTGAAATATTTAGAGTAGAAATGTGAACTCAATCCTCCAACGTCTTCGTCTTTAAAGCATGACTGACACTCAGTGAAATTATCACAGAGCATGATAGACGTTGTCGATTGTATTATAAATGATGTCTCGTTCTAATATTTGCATTAATTCCTTATTGCATTTCTACAGAATGAATTAAAAAGATGATGAAGAAATCTGTTCAAAAATACATAGAATAAATCAATCGTTCGATGATTAGCAAGACCAGCTACATCGTTTTTTGTATATTTTAATTCTATAGGGATTGTACTAACAGTTTTTTTTCAAATAATTCAAATGAAGTTTTACATTTTGATTGAATATTCTGTTATATTTTACTATTCGAATAAAAAATAACATGTGAATAAACGTTCAGTACAAATTTAAACAAATATAAAAAAAAAAAACTTCTTTTCATATTAGAATATTGTATTTTTGTATTTATTTTATTATTCTTACGAGAGAAGATGTCATCTAATATCATGTCATTTCGAACATCTATACAAATACGCAAATCTCATATAGATGCATTCAATTACAGATCATTTATATAAATTAATTTTCATCGAAGTTTAAAACTTATGGCACACCCTATATACGTATTTGTTGGATATTCGATATCTCAAGAAAAATATATTCGCTTGCACTAAAAGTTTTAGAACACTTTAATAATGTTGAGATCTGTCTGTAGGTAAAATTTCTTAATTAAATCTGCTATAAATAGTTGACCGAGAAGTCGAAAGTCTAGTAAATGATCAGAACTCTGACTGAGCTCGAATTCCTTTTTAGATCTTTCATAATTTTACTAAGTTCTAAATCGTAATTGAAATTTGAGATAAAATGAAATCCAACGGTTATATATGTTTCTTCGTAAGTGAATGCTTAAAATTCACGGATTGTGAATCGAGTATCATATTCTATTATTAATCAATTTTAAAGTAATAACATATTTACATGAAATTCATTTGTATTTAGAAAAATTTTCAAAATTTATTGAACATGTCGAACTAATAGAATTCTAAAATCAAAATGAATAAATCTAATCATAAAATAACACAAGAAACTTTCTTTTCTATTTAATCTATTTTTCATCATTCATTTTTATCTTTCAAATAAAATATTTAAGTTAAGTTTTTTTTTCTCTTGATTTATTTGTTTCTCTTTCAATATAATAACAAACAAAAAAAAAATGGGTCAAGAGCAAATAAATTTGAAGATAAAAGAGGAAAAAAAAGTAGTTTTGATCACTTCCAAAGTTTTTTTAATGAAACATTCTTTTCCGAATCTTTTTGCATAACCTAAAATAAAAAAAAAGAAACGAATATTTATTTAATAAAATATATTTCAACAACAAAAAAAAAAATATTTACTTTTGCAACAGCTAATTCGAAATCTTCTTGTGTTACATGTACACGTCGTTCTCGAAGTGCATACATGCCTGCTTCAGTACAAACACCCTAAATATGTTTTACAATAGATAAATAATTAAAAAAAACATTTTTTTATTATCTATATTTACTTTAACTTCAGCACCTGATGCACCTGGCATCATTTCAGCAATTTTTCTTAAATTAATTCCACGTGTTAAATTCATTTTACGTGAATGAATTTTAAGAATATCTAAACGTGCTTCTTCACTTGGTGCTGGAAATTCTATTTTACGATCAATACGTCCTGGACGAAGAAGAGCTGGATCAAGAATATCAATACGATTAGTTGCCATGATGACTCTAAATAAATAAATAATTGTCCGAACAATTCATGCATAGTTAAAATATGAATTAATCATTTAACTACTATTAATAATTATGATAGAATGATTATTTTAGTTTTATCTATTTTAGGACACCTTTCTTAACTATCCTTTTTAGTTAATCACAGTCTGTGATAAGTTATTTTATGTATTGCTGAAAAGTCAATAGACAATGTCATCTTTATCGATCTTTATACTTCAACATTTCTTTTAAGTTGTATGTGGGTATGGCCAGCTAACTCTGCTACCGGAGTGAAATTCCGTAACGTTTTTCGCTTATTTTGTTTTCTCGATAAATATCAGGCAGTAGCAGGGGAAGAGTTGCGAGACGTCTTAAATTAAAGAGAAAAGTCTTGTACATATTTTAAGATATTTTTCGCTTTTGGAACATTTGTCGTTTCCAAGATATAACAAAAGAATTGAACACCACTTTTGAAAAAGTAATAATTTTCAGAATTGAAAAGTAGTTATCAGTTTTTTAATTATATCTTGGAAACGACAAACGTTCCAAAAGCGAAAAATATCTTAGAATATGTACAAGACTTTTCTCTTTAATTTAAGACGTCTCGCAACTCTTTACGTGCTACTGCCTGATATTTATCGAGGAAACAAAATAAGCGAAAAACGTTACGGAATTTCACTCCGGTAGCAGAGTTAGCTGGCCATACCCATGTGATAAAAAAAATATATATATAAACTATTAAATTATTACTTAATATTTTGTTTTGGTTCAAAACCATCAAGTTGATTAAGTAATTCAAGCATAGTTCGTTGTACTTCACTATCACCACCGGAACTACCTTCAACACGTGTTGAACCAATTGAATCAATTTCATCCATAAAAATAATTGATGGAGCATGCTCACTAGAATTATTTGTTTTTTTAAATAATAATTAATGAAAAAAAAAACAAAAAAAAATATCTTCTATTTTACCGAGCCATAACGAAAAGTTCTCGAACCATACGTGAACCTTCGCCAATAAATTTTTGTACGAGTTCAGAACCCGATACACGAATAAACGTACATTCTGTATGATGTGCTACAGCTCGAGCTAAAAGTGTTTTACCTGTACCTGGTGGTCCATAAAGTAACACACCCTAAATAAAAAGAAAAAAAGTGTAAATAATTAAGAAAAAAGAAAAACCAAACCTTTGGTTGACTAATACCCAATGCATCAAATAATTCTGGATGTTTAACAGGTAATTCAATAACTTCTTTTATTTCTTTAATTTGTTTATCAAGACCACCAACCATTTCATATGTTGAATCAGGAACTTTTTCTACCATCATTAAACTAACCAATGGATCAACCTAACAATTGAAAATAATTAATCAAAAATAAAATATACAAAATTCTTGTTTTCAATGTTTACTTTATTGGGTAAAATTTTATGTAATGTATAACTATCATTTTTAAGTGCAACACGACAACTTGGTGTCACTTTAGCCATATCAATATTTTTGTCAAGATCAACAACAAATTTACCTTCGGGATGTACCTAAAGAAAACAAAAAAAAAAATCAATTAAATTTTAATTTTAAGATTGCAAAACATTATTAAGAGTTGATATTCAAAAATAATTTATCAGTTAAATTTTGAAGTTAACAAATTCAAATTTGATTTTTATAAAACTTAATGATCAAGTTTGTTTTTTTTTATTTATGCAAAAATCTGATTTAAACTAATATTAATATAAGTCTTATCTTTTTTTTTTGAAATAGTAAATTATTACCTTAACAAGTACTTTTTTCTTGTCCATAGCTTTAACAACTTCACCAACTAACGAACCTTGTTCTTGTAATAATTGTAATTCTTCTCGTAACATTCGAACTAAAAATAAACATTAATGACATTTAAACAATTGACATCTAAACCAAATGCAACTATTTTATAGTCACAAAAGAATATTGAAGTATAGAGCAAAATTTCTAACTCGTCTCCTTCGCAGACATAATAGCAATGTTTTATTCAGCGTAAGGTATATATACTGAAAAATAAATGTTCATCTTCTTAAGAAAAGAAAATCTAGATCGTGGCAGAGGGAGCCCGTTGGATCGAAAATTTCTGTGACTAAGCAATACTTCTTATTTCAATCTGCATCTTTTAGTTAGTTCAAAAGTGCAAAATACTTTTTATCGATTATTCATATTCTGTGACTAACACATCCTACACATTTTTCAAGCAATCCTGGCGATAGTTTATAACAATTAAGTCATACTTGGCTTTTACTTTTAAAGCATAATCTACTAATTCGATCCCAAAATTCGGTCGAATTTTACGCTGAATGATTAGTGTGAATTACAGAAGAATATAAAATTCTTATGCTGTATTCTCCTTATACATTGATTGTCATATATTCCGATTAACATCGTTCAGCATTAGTAGATAGCAATTTCATCATGTTTTAGATGTTAATTTTACACGCATTTTGCTAACATTGTTTTTTTTTGTGTTTCTTTTGCCCTTATAGTTATTCGAAATTTTATTAAAAGAAAAAAAAATTTTATGGTTCATTTCCAATAGAATTTTGTCAAACTTATAGAATGACTAAAGCAAATGGCTTATATGAATACTGTCAACAACACTATATGAATGAGTTTACCATGTCTAGATTAAAATTTTTAGTTTCACACATTTTTATATATTACATCTGCAGCGAACTTAAACGTATTATTAACATACCTTTAGCATTTAATTCGTTTCGTTTTGCTTGTAGACGTCGTAAATTTTGACTTTTTTCTGCGACATTTAACTTTAAAAAAAAAAATTTTTAAATTAAAATTCGTTTCAATTGTCTTTTTTTTTCTTACTTGAAGTTCTTCAATTTTTTGAATATAATATTGTTTAATACCTTCATGTGTATCACTTGATACTATTGTAACATTACTTGTCGGTATACCCTGTGTAGGTGTTGTACGCATAGTTTCAACCATTGTTTCACCAGCTTCCATACAAGTTAATTTAAAAAAAAAAATCTTTTCTCTATTTATCTAAAAAACAGTTGAAAAAAGTTCATCACACATTTGTTGAAAATTCATTTTATCAAATCTATCGTTATGTATTGATTGAAAAATAACTAATTTTTTTGTTATAGTAAATAAATCTCGTGTTTGTTGATCATATTTTTCAAAATTTGTTAATATATTCATATGATAATGATTTTTCATATATTCAATTAATTGATTACGTTGACGTGGATTTTTTAAATAGATTATTATAATTTGTTGATAAAAATTAATATAAATAACATATGATTGATGTTTACGTAGATGATTATCATCATCATAACGTAATAACATATAACCAATATCATATATTGGTAAATCAACATATGAATGAATAAAATTTTTTTTTAAATCATTATTTATTTGATTTAATAAATATTTTCGTAGAAATTTTTTTTCTGGCATTATTTTATATAAACGATTTAAATAATTAAAACGTTGATTAAATGGAAATAATAAAGATTTTTCATCAAGATAAATTTCACGTAATATTCGACATTCATTATATAATTCATCTAATGTTATTTGATATTGATTTTGTTCAAGATAATGAAATTTTTTTTCAAATTCATTTTTAAATAAATTACGTATATTTTTAGCATATGAACTAGTTAAACAATAAAGACGTTTATTACTTTGACCTTTTGAATCAACACGAACAATAAGAAAATCTTCTATTTCATTTGTTGATGATACATGTGTACCACAACATAATTCACGTGAATATGTTGAACCAATATTAACACAACGTACATCAGATGGATAAAGTTCATTTGATAAACGATAAATATTTGTATCAGAACGAATTGTATTATAATTATATGAACTTATAGATATTGGAAGATTGAGATGAATAATTTCATTGATCTAAAAATCAAAAAAAAAGAACTATGAATACGATTTCTATAGGAATAAAATAGAAAACACGATGTAGCTACTGTTGCTAATCATATTAAGATTGTTTTATTCTATGAATGTTGGAACATATTTCTTTAGCCAGCGGTTATTTAATCCTCCAGAAATGTATTCAGAAAATAATAGTTGATATATTTTGTCTGTAATCATATATCAATAACATCTGTTATGATCTTTGATAATTTCTGAAGATCATCTGTTGTGATCTTTGAAGGAAGGCCGTTTGACTTCATTTCAAGGTTTAAGAATAGAATAAATTTCACTTTTTTTTTCTGTCAATGTTTACATCAGTGCTTTATGATGTGAAATGATTTCCTCATCGGTTCATATCTATATTTCTACAAGGAATAAATTTCAACAATAAATATGATATCACTAAGGTTGTTATAGAATTTTGATTTCAATTTGATAAAAACAAAATACTTTCGTAGTCAATGATCAGTTTCATAATGAACCTACATATAAAAAGACTTTGTACAATATGTCTGATCAATTCTCGTTCATTGAAAAGTCACTAGAGGATCTATATTTTATAATCTTTCGAAACTTTTGGTTGTTAGTAAGCAATTACCTAAATCAAAAATATTACTTGTACTAAACCAAATAAACTTTTTGTTTTTCCTCTCCATTTAAAACGTTTCCGGATGAGAGTGAGATAGATGTGAATATTTTTTTATTTTTGTATTGTAGAAAATTTAATGTTCTAGCAAATCATGAATCGTAGTTAGTTATAAACCAAAATTTATAAATATTTTTCGAATTTTAGTATTTCCATCGTTTGTAGCTATGTATGTTAAAAGATACGTAATTCGAAGATTTTTGTAGAGATAATCTCGTTCTATAAATTAGTAAACAAAAAACTCTTGCTCATAGTTTATGAAAAAATATGTCGACACATTCTTTTTTTTTGTTTGTCTTCATCAACAATTTACTCTCAATGAGCTATCTTTAAATCAGAAGTAAAGTTCAAGAGAGTTTGAAATTCTAATTCTAGCTCATTACTTTTGATTCTCTTAAATGAACTAAAATCGAAGAAGAAAAAAAAGCTACCTCACCTTTCGGCTATCGTTATCGATGTAGAATGCTATCAAGATAGCTTCGATAGGCTCAATAATCACCAAACTACACTTCCAAATATAATATTGACCTGATCCGAATTTCTTCCAGTTCATTAAGCTTTCCGTTAGACACGATGAACAATTCCGACCGTCTACAGAAAATATTAAGGTGTTTCTTAACTACGGAGAAAGGGTGCACAGACGCCACTTCTGCATATTATGTAAAGTACAAGTTAATCATGAATAAAAACTTACACGTTTTTCAAGTTCTTCAAAAATGTTATTTGTTGCATTTGTATTAATTGATGAATATTCAAAAATAAAATAATCTTCATGTATTAATGATGCTTTCTGTATTAAATTTTGATCATTTAATAATTCTCGTAAGACTTTATTAACTAAATGTGTTGTTGTATGATTTCGACTTAAATTTAATCTTCGTTTCATATCAACATGACATCGAACATTTTTATCATTAATATTTCCATTTTCTAAAAAATAACCATAATGAATAATATATTCATGAAGACGAAAAACATTTCTAAAAAATAATAATTTAAATTAAAATTTTCAAATATATATATATATAATTTACTCGATTTGAAAAATAAGATTATTCGAAAATTCAATTATTCCATGATCAGATGATTGACCACCACTAGTTGAATAAAAATTTGTTTGATTAAGAAGTATATAATATTTAAAATTTTTATTAATTGATTGAACAATATCTAATTGATTATTATTATTATTTTGAATAATTAATTCTACTTTTGCATTTATTGATTTATCAGCTTGATATTTATATGGTTCATCAATTGTTTTTTTTAATAATGAATTTTGTTTAATTAAATCAAATATTTTATCAATTGAATGTTGAGATATATTTTCATTTGTTTTTATTGTTTTATTATATATTGAAAATAATTTACTTTTACGTGTTTCTTCACGCATTAATTCATCAAAATTTAACCAATCAATTTTAATTAATGGAAATAAACGTATATAATCTTCAATCATTTCTAATGGTACATTTATATTATTTATTTTACCAGCATATAAACGATAAATATCATTACCAGATATAAAATAATCTGATTCTAAAATAGAAACAAATTAATATGTTATTAATTTAAAACAAAAAACAAAAAAAAAGAAAATACTTTGAATTTTATCTTGAATAAATTTTTCAAGTAATGGTTTAGCTAATTGATATTTTTTCATATAATTTAATTCACAATATTTAACAATTTCTATTGTACGATTTAATTTTTCATTTAAATCTGGATATGCTTGTGAAAGAATATTTGTTACTATAGGAATTAATTTTGATAATACAGCAATATTTTCTTCATCAATATGTAAATATTCATAAGCAATACGTGTTGCACGTTCAATCATTTTTTTTAATAAACCACCAATACCTTTCTTTTCAGGTATAAGACCATCACCAATAGCTATTGTAAACATTCGTGCATGATCTGCTAATAAACGATATGCATATTGTTGTGTTTTATTTGCTTGAGAATAAACAGGAATTGAATATGATGGATGACAATATGAATGAATTGTATCAAAAAGTGGAGTAAATAAATCAGTATCATAATTTGATTCTAATGAATTAAGAACAGCAACAAGACGTTCAAGACCCATACCAGTATCAACATGAAAATTAGTTAAAGGAATTAAAGCTAAAAAAAAGAAAATGATATTATAAGTTTATACGTAAAATTAAAACATGAAATATTTGTAATAACGACTGATTTTTTGGTACTATTCATCGTCTTTTTTTGTTAATATTAATGTATCTCTAATGAGAAAACGTATTCCACTATTAAAAGTAAGTTTCTCTTGAAATTATAAGTATTTGATTGGTCATGATGAAATGATCTGTTTTAAGTTGGTTTTTCGATGTTTTGCTTGACAAGTTATGAGATATTTCGATGATTGAATTTCGAACTAAAATGTTGTCCACGGATAAGTCTTATAGTCATTAGAAGCTTTTCAAAAATAAATGTCTCTTTATCAAAATATTGGAAAAAATCAAACTAAAAGAATTTATATAATAGATGACTGAATCTATAGTTTCTTCCTTTTTTTAAAGGGATGTATTTGAAAGATATCTTCAAGTTTCATCAATGATTTTTGACCTCAGTATAAAACATATGTAGATTTGTAAAGGAAGACTACTTCTATTTAATCGTTGATGTATTGTAAATTACTATTGCTCGGAGTAGTGAATTTCTATCGTAGAACTCCATAAAATGACAGAAACTGCGAAGTATGCATTCAATAATCAGATCCATTGCCGAAATTTTTCTACTTTCGATCGGTACCGATCTAAATCAGTCACTATGTCTCTACAGTCAAGTGCATATCTTTATAATTTCAATTGGAAATACGACCTTCGTCATAACTATGATAGAATGCGATGAAGATGAGATCCTTCATTCAGATCAAAATCGTACATAATTGAACTTGATAATTAATTTATCATTAGATAGAAACAGTTTTCCTATATATATCCTTTTATTGGATCAAAAGTTTGTAGTTATTTTTCTATTATTTATTTTAATCTTACATTTATCTTGTCGTCGTTCATATTGCATAAAAACAAGATTCCATAATTCTACAACACGTGGATTATCTCTATTAACTTGTAATGGATCTCCTTGACCTGTATGATCATAATGTATTTCAGTACATGGACCACATGGTCCTATTTCACCCATTTCCCAAAAATTTTCTTTCATTCCAAATGGTAAAATTCTTTCTATATTAATTCCTAAATCAATCCAAATTTGTTTTGTTTCATAATCTGGTTGAATAAAATTATTTTCTCCATTAAAATATGTAAAAAATAAACGATTTTTATCAATACCATATATTCTTGTTAATAAATCATATGCCATTGTACATGCTTCACGTTTAAAATATGTATTATTAAATGACCAATTACCAAGCATTTCAAAAAATGTATGATGATATGTATCATGTCCAACATCCGATAAATCATTATGTTTTCCACCAACACGAATACATTTTTGATAATTAACAACACATTTTTGTAAAATTTTATCTTGTTGTGAAAGAAATATATTTTTAAATTGATTCATTCCACTATTTACAAAATATGTTCCTGAATCTTTTGGTGGAATAACTGATGATGATGGAATAATTATATGAGAAATTTGTGAATGTTTTGTAAAATAATCTATAAATGTTTGACGAACATGTGATGATGGCCATTTTAATTGATGATTTATTGAATAATAACGAATACAATAACCAAATCGATATGATGAGTTAATTAATAGCCTAGAAATAAAATTTTTGACTTAAAATATTACTATTCATCGTCTTGTCATTATTTTCATTTTTCTTTTGATTAAAAATTAATACTTTCAAATGTTATATGTAGTACATTTCAAAAGATTAATAAGTATCATTGTATTACTTTCGACAGATGCATAAGGTATTAGAAAATTTTTCTCAATTTCAATACAGAGTATGAAAGAAGCTTACAATGTATATGGTGACACAACTGATGAGGGAGGGTCCTCAACTGATTAATCGCTTTTGCGTTGAGACTATGTGCATTATGTAGGTACAGATGAGCTATGAATATTCTGAAAAAAGTTCGGGCTGCTGGCTTTCTGGTACGAAGATACTGTACTTTTACAGTATGTTTTTAAATGAATGCCGTGGTCCTCCTCAGAAACATCAGAAAAAATAATTTTCGAATTTCGATTTGAAACTTTACGTAGAAACAGATCTTACCGAGAATAGTATTTTGTGAAGGTTTCAGGTCTTTTGATTTGTTCCTATTCTGAAATGAGAGCATCAAATCTTCTGGTGTATCCGAATGAAGTTATCATATCTGTATCTACGGATAGCAACAGCAAACAATCTGAAACTTTCACAAAATACTATTCTCGGTAATATCTATTTCTACGTAAAGTTTCAAGTTGAAATTCGAAAATCATTTTTTCTGATGTTTCTGAGGGGGGGGGGGCCATGGCATTCATTTAAAAACATACCGTAAAAGTACAGTATCTTCGTACCAAAAAGCCAGCAGTCCGAACTTTTTTCAGGTTATTCATAGCTCATCTGTACCTACATAATGCACGTAGTCACAACGCAAAAGCGATTGATCAGTTGGGGACCCTCTCTCGTGAGAGATTGTGAATAGGAGAGCAACATCCAATGGTTCTGAAAAAAACCATGTAACATATTATCAATGATCGTAACTATTACGTTTCTCTTTCTCCTAGAGTAGTAGGCCAACGTTCGCCCTTGGTTACACTACTAATAGCATATCGATATTACTTTTTTTGAGGACTTTTATGCTAATAAAATTTGAAAGTATAAATGTCATTCTCTAACAAAACATTTTTGTTTCCGAAATCAAATATTTATAAATTGATTATAATAGTTCATCATATAATAACTTATGTTGAATAGAAAATAGCATTATAACTCAATAGATCGATTATTTTTTGGATCGACAAATAACAATATAAAATCAATAACATTTCTTACTCATTTGAAGAATATTCTCGAAGGTTACATCATATAAAGATTAATATATATATTAGTGACGTAGCCAGGAATTTTTGAGTCATGGGCAATTCATCAGACGAACTATTTTGAGTTACGGACAGCTAATGGCAACCGTTATTATTTCAGAAATATCTATGGGCAATAACTGTTCAAGCACTGCATAGCTCAATAAATCCATGGGCAATTGCCCAATGGCCCTACCCCTGACTACGCCACTGATATATATATATATATATATATATATATATATATATATAGACAGTAAGACTTTAGAGGAAGCAATCGTACATATTACTATATTAGTGTTCCAATCGAAATCATTTGAATCATGAAATTAAATTTGAATATATACATTCATATTCATCAAGAAGAAATAGTTGTTTTTTTTCCTAGCATTTCATGCATATTAGCTTAGAAATGTTAATTTCATCATTATTGTGAAATAAACATTGAAAAAAAAAACAAACTTACACTCACATTGAACAGATTCAAGATGATATCCGACAAAAAAAAGAAATTAAACTATCTAAAATTAATAAGAGACAAAAATTGATATTAATTCATCAATTATATTACATATTTTCTTTCGTTAATACTTATATAAAATATGCACTATTTTCATTCAGTATTTTTTGCTGCATAATACAATATGCATGACGATGAGGATAATGCATATCGTATAGAAATATCATCCTATTGCATATAAATCAAATAATATAAAAAACAAATTCAACCATTCTCATCCTACTAATATTATTCATTGACTTCCAAAGTTTTTCATATGGACATAATGGTGAAATCTAGTCGTTTTTTTTACTATTTGACAAACTCTTAACAATACAATTTTTGAAATTAATAGATGTCACTAACTCTCGATCTCTTACTTTTGATAAATATCGAGATTGATATTTCTTACTTTTTAAAAGCCTTCTTTCATTAATACAATATCATCATCATCATCATCATAGATAATCAAAGTTATTTTTCAGCTTTGTTTTTATCTCCAAAAGAAAAAAAAAGACCACACAAACATAAAGATGAGAGAAACGCACATAACAAAAAAAAAGAAAAGAACGAAAAAAGAAAACACCAGAAAAGCGAGAGAACTTGAAGAGAGATATAAACAATGGCTTAGATTTTTTTTTTCTTGTCACATACATAGAATGACTATGAATGAACAAGTAGCAATTAGTAAAGAAAAGAAAAACATTTTATAATCTCTTAGTTTTTGTTTTTTATCTCTGTATCTGTTCACAACGCCAAGCGTACAATAACAAAAAAAAAAAGAGGAAGAAATCACGCAAGAACAAAAAAAAATGAAAGAAAAGAAAAACAGAACAACATCAAACGCAATGACAAATTTAAAAAGTACAATGAGACTAAATGTTCCATGCTCAGCTCATCTGTGAGAAAGAGATAGAGAGAGAGAAACCATTTCGGTTCGTTTTGCTAATAATATCCAACAGCTAATAAATCAAAAAATTCTTGTCTAGAGTAGGAAGAATGAATATAAAAAAAAAAGAAAAGAAAACAATCAAACAAATAAACGGAAAAATAATATGAGAACAACGTACGTAACCAGAATATTGTGTTTTTTTTTTCGCTGATCATAGTATAGAAATACACACAGACACATATAGACATAGAATCAAATAAACAACAACTCTATACAAGATACACAAAATGAGAAAGAACATATAAACGACTAGGGTTTAACAATGGCAGTTTGTTGTTGTTGTTGAGTACCTAGTGGAGCATTCGGAATATGAGGAAAACCACGTGTAAGTGTTGTCAGTAACCTAGAAAGTATAAGAAAAACAAAAATAGAATATAAGTTAAGTTTGATTTGATTGTGTTATGAGTTTGCTCTTTTAAATGTGTTACTTTCTAGATATGCTAAATTAGATATTTTTTTTTTTTGAGAATGATTCAAAATTTTGACCAATTTCTACAGATCTTACTGATTTGAATATTCAAATTACTGCTCTGAAAATACGAGATACTTGTTATCGTATATAGATACTAATACATGTCTGTGACAGTCTTGATTAGAGGTGTAGGCTGAGGAGTCAAACGGCCGCGGCTGTTTTAATAGTCTAATTTTTTTTCCATGGCGGCGGTGCCTACTAGACTACATGGTTTTCTACACTGGGGGCGACGGCGGCTTTGACAACCAAAAAAAAGGCGTTTTCGCTCCTAAAATGCGAGAAAATGATCGATCGCATATGTGTCGATGTCAATGGTGGCGGCGCATCATACTATTATCAAAAATTTTCGCTCGTGACGGTGGCGCAACGGCTGAACTAACTTTTTCACAGCGGCAGCGGCTAAAAAATTTGTAAAACTATCTACGATTCCGGGGCGGCGCAGCTGGATGGCTTACACCTCTAGTCTTGATGATGAACTTATAATAATTAAATTCGAATTGAGTGTTACATTGAGAATATGATGAACTGTATCTTTAGCGTGAGATCAGTTTCTCATTTTTTTTTAATCGTCTTCAGTATTGTTGAAGATTTATCAATAAAACTAATCTATAAAATTCGATAAGAGAAGTCTAATTAAATTCTTCTCTATTCAATATTATGTACATAATTTTTATTGTTTGATTAATAAATATCGAAATGTTTATCAAATCTATCTTATTCTAAAAGTAGACTAGACTAGCTTCTTCATTTTACTATTAAAATTGAAGGCGTTAGTAGAAAAAAAAACAATCATCTAACTAATAATAAGGCTGAAAATAATGAGACCTAATTTTAGATGACTAACTGAGAATAAGAACAAATTTATTGAAACTGTAGCTTTTCTTTAGTAGAATTAAAATATTAAATTTCTAATTAACAATAAAAGAAAATATAATAAAAAAAGAAAATGAAACAAACCGTTTAACATCTGGTGAAATACTCATAAATTCTCGAGACCATAATTTCAAATTAGGATTTCGTACAAGTTCAAGAAATGTTATTAATAAACCCCATGGATGTGGACGATTAGCAACAAGTCTTTCAAGTAAAACTCTAGAAGCAAAAAATAAATAAATATTTAAATTTATATTTTTCACAAACAACATACCGAACAATTTGTTCTTGTAAAGCTTCAGAATTTGCTTCAGCAAATAAATATAAAAGTGTATAACTAAAATAATGTGTATGTGTATTTGGATATCGTAAGTGATTAGCCATAGCATTTAAAAATATATAACGTCCTTCAGTATCTAAATCAACAGCTAAATTTTGAAATATATCCATATGTGCTGAATGTGTTATTGATGACATTAATGGTTGTCCATTTGTTTTATTATTTAATGTTGATAATGCTTGTGTTGCAACATATAAAACAAGTGCATTTAACATTCTTATATTATAATGTGAACCAGGATCAGCACCTTGTTGTAAATATGAACGTAATTCAGATAAAAATGTAACTGGTGCACGTGTACGTAAATATGAATCAAGATTTTGTTTAAATTTTGGTGGTTGAATATTTTGTGAAAAATTATAAGCTATCACCGGTACAATTGATATATCATTAAGCATATCAACTTTAAAATTAACCAAAAATGGATCAGGACAACGCATATGTTTTGGAAATGCAGATAAAACAATATTACGTAATTGATGTGCTATTAATGGTAATGCATCACAAAATTGATAATAATGTTCACATAAAAATTCTGGAAAATCATGTAATAATAACATAAATGTTTTTAATATACCTTTAAAATAAACTTGAAATGATTGTGCATGTTCACCTGAACGTATAAATGGTGTTACTAAACGTAATGCATCAACAAGTAATAATGCATACATATTATGTGTTTGACGTATAAAACGACCACTTGATAATAATAAACGTGACATAAATGTTCGATGTGCAACTATTTCAAGCCAAGCAAATGCAAAACCAGGTACACGTTGTGGACGTAAAAGATGTAAACAATTTGTAAATGCCAAATAAATATAATACATTACATATTCATTTGCGGATGATACATCAACACCTGGTGTTGTACTAGATTTATAAAAAAAAATAAGAATATTTAAAATATATATTTCGAAGTTAGTGAAATATGAAATGAGAAATTATTTTTAAACTAGATTTTTATTTAGCATCGATAAGATGAAAGAGGAATATTTCTCTTGTAATTTGAAACTATTTTTTTAACTCATTTATAAAGAATATCGAAATAAAAATTATATTTACGAACTCTTCCGCATTTTTATAGGATATTCATCTTTGAAATTTTCTGTTATGCCCAAATATACTGTGTTCTTTTGTTTTTTGCATTAGATGATACGCCATAAAAATTCGAGATCTTATTCGTTTGAAAATTTCGTAAAAAAGGGTTAAATCATTATAAGTATCACATCCGGAAAATTTCGCAATACTTATTTTTTTTGATTGATATAGTTTAGAAGATAATTCACTTAAAATCATAGAATATTTAACTACAATTTTTAGTTCTTGATGTCTAGATACATCTGATTTTTATCCAGTATGAAATTTCAAGGAGGCAATTAGAGTTGATCTTTTCAGAATTCGTGATTATTACCATCTAGAAGATTGCTTTTCTAATATCTAGAAATTTCGTTTTCTTTTTTGCTCAATAATTTTTAAAAAACTTTTGCCTTGTTGTCAATTTAAATGAGTTATCTTTTGTATGTATTTACCCTCGTAGAATTTTTATTTATTTTTTTCTATTCTCCAATACGATAATAATTTCATTTGAACTCGAAACTAATATATATATATATTCTTACTTTGACATAGTTGATGTAACAGCAGCTGTAGATTCTTGAAATAGATTAAGAATAATTCTTTGATAAGCCAATGGATGAAATTGATCACCTTGTTCTTCATGATCAGCAAAACAATGTGCAGCTAAAATTCCTAATATACGATTAATTAAATGTATTCGTGCTCCATAATTATTAACATCTGATGTATGTGTTGTTAAAAGTGATAAGAAACGACAAAGTGAATCAATTCCTTGATGACAACGTGTATAATGTGCTTGTTGTGTTGTTGTTGTTGATGATGATGATGATGATGATGATGTTATGGATGGTGCTTGACGAATTATATCATAAACACTATTAACACATAATTGAATTGTCATACGAAGAAATTTAGCTATTGTATCATCGGAACGAAATAAACCTTGCATATTCATCTAAATTTAAATAAAAAATAAAAATAAAAATACTTCTTCTTTGTACATAACAAAACGATTTTGACCAAAGAACAGAATATATACATAAAGGTTTATAAAGAAAGATTTTCTTTTTTTTTGTATTTCGAATAGTATAAAGTCAATTCTGTAGTGTTGAGATATCGATAAATGACAATAATTACTAACATTTGAAAACGGTACCGAATAGAATTTAATAATACTTTATATTATCAAATAGAAGAAGTTCTTGTTGAGAAAACTACATATGTATATATGCGCTATTCTTTGATCAAAAATCTTATAATCATGTTTTATCTTTTTTTTTACTTGATTAAAAACTCCTTGAAATGATTGTTGTTGACTAATACGATTTGTTTGTGTCATTGTTAATGTAACCCAATCACTTAATATATGTTTAGCTTTATTAGCTATTGTTGTTGTTTCAATTTCATCATTTGATGTTAAATATTTATGACCATTACTTATAACTGATAATGATATAATAGCTAATTTATCAATTTTAGCTGTTGATTGTGTATTTGTATCATTTGTTGAATTTGTTTCATTATTTGTTGTTAATGATGTATAATTTAAACGTATTATTTCAAGTAAATCTCGTACAGCTTCAGCTGGTTGTTTACCAATTAATGATATACGATGAAGTGAATCAAGTATTGATGATATATCACTATCAACACAACATGGTTGTTCAATAACACAAATACGAAGAAAATTAACAGCAAAATGTAATGCTGGATTATTTCCTGAATCAATTAATTGTGCAACATGTGTATCCATTTGACGTATATCAAGTAGACGATTACGTAATAATTGATTAACAGCATAAACATTAAATTTAAGTTCATTAGGACATTCTAACCATGCTTTAGTTAATTGTTTATTAATAAGTGACATATGTAAACGTATTTCAACAAGTAATTTTAATACACTCATATGAACATTTTTAAAACGTTCTAAATTTTCACCATCTTGTGTTTGTGATTGTAATGTATAATGTTCAAGTAAATTATAAATAATTATATTTAAAACATTATTTAATGCAACTTGTGGTGCATTTGGTGTTGTTTGATTATGTAAATTAGTTCGTAATATATTAACATTTTCTAATAAACGTTGTAATGCATTAGCAAATGTTTGATTATGTTGAGTTGATATAATTTGATCAATTTCAGCTATTAAACGATCCCATACAGATGGTCCAGTTTCATCCATCTAGATGAAGAGAACAAAAAAAATTTTATTTGTTGTTGATTATAGACAATAAATTTATTCAATATAAGAATTTGAAATAACAAAAAATTGTGATGTTGGACAAGAAGCATGATGTCTATTGCTTCTGAAATTACTCCATACTGCTATTGCAAATTGTTCTCATACGGTCTCGTTTTTTTCGGGTGCAAACATTCCTATGTCTTACTCACTTTTAATGCTAAGTTACGTCTATTATCCTGCGAGAATGGAAGAATCATTGATTTTTGCGAGTTTATCAAAGATGAAGCTAGTTTTCGAGAATAATAACAACTGTCAAGATGAGTTTTTGCTGATAGGGAAGACATAGTAAGACTTGAAATAATCTGGAATGAAACAGTCTGCTATAAGCATTCATATCAAAATTATGACCATCTCAACTAGATTTCTTATTCTGAAATAAAGTAATTCGCAAAAAAATTTCAAATTAAAATGATGTAGATAATCAAGTTTTATGATTCTTAGATTATCCGAAAAATTTCAGTTAATATAAATGTTTTCTTAGTGATATATTGAATATTCATGAACGATCATATTTCCTAGAAAATGTTAGTTAATAAATTTTTTTTTTTTTTGTCAATATTCATTACTTGAAGAAGATATTTTATATGAAATACCTTGCTATCAATGAACACTCGAATAGGAAAGCAAAGAAGAGCAATTCGAATGATGTCAAGTTTTTTTTTTAAAGTCACATTGAGTATTCATTATCGAAAAAACTTCAATGGAATTGATATTTAATGTTTACAACTCAATGAAATTTTAAAACATTTACTGGAAAACTTGAACAGTACTTTTTATTAATCACAAAGTCTGGGGTAATTATTTAATCTCACTTATGAAATTCATTTATCAAAATCTCATATTCATATATCATAAAATATTTTCTTCAAATAAAAATAAAAGTCAAATTACCGGAACAAGGTCACGTTTTTCATTATCACTTGGTTTAAAACCTGGAATAAAATGAACAAAATCTTCATAAATAGCTAATTGATGTGATGATAATGGTCCATAACGTAAACGTATAGGTTCTAAT
This sequence comes from Rotaria sp. Silwood1, assembly GCA_905250075.1. Classification (NCBI taxonomy): domain Eukaryota; kingdom Metazoa; phylum Rotifera; class Eurotatoria; order Philodinida; family Philodinidae; genus Rotaria; species Rotaria sp. Silwood1. The sequence goes on from CAJNOP010000028.1 coordinate 661,148, forward strand.
AATCTATCTGACTGAAATTCAGCTACACTTGTTGCAGTTGGTAATTGTCGTCCTTCTAATCGACAACGTTGTCGAATTTCAATATCACCAGCTAAACGTTGATCAATTAATTGTATAGCACGATGTATTGTTATACGTTGTAATAGACAACAACATAATTCAATATTTGATGCTGCTATTTCTGTTGCTGCTTGATGAATCATTTCACGTGTTTGACTCGATAATTGATCATTTGTTGTACCATTTGTTGTTGTTGTTGTATTCGTTGATGACGATGATGATGAATCATTATTATTATTGTTATTATTATTATTATTATTATTATTATTGGTTGTTGTTGTTGTTGTTGTAGAATTTGTTGATGGTACTTGTGGAACACCAAGAACTGTTTGTAAATGTGTTTTAATATATGATTGTATTTGATCTTGTAATGCTGGACGTGCTGTTATAAGTACAAGACCACTACTTAAATAAGCAACCATATTACGTGCTGATGTACGTAATTGTTGTTCATCAGGATTTAAAAGAAAATCTTTTCGTACAATTGTTTCAGCTGCACTTGTTGCAACTTTAAGTGAACGTTGAACTGTTTGAAGACTTTCATTAATAGCTTGTTCAATAGGTGAATGTATATAAGTTTTAAGACGTGGATGATGTTGAAAAAGTAATATATTTGGATTTATTTCAAGCATTGAACTTAATGATTGAAATATTGATGGTTTAAAATCAGATAATTTATATTTAGGTACAGGTGGAAGTGTTGATGATGTTGATGATGATGACGATGATGATGATACAGGTAATGTTTGTTGTTGTTGTTGTTGTTGTTGTTGTTGTTGTTGTTGCATTGAAATAGGTAATATAGATGATGTTGCTGTTGTTGAAGATTGTTGACTTGTTGGTAATTGATGATAATTAAGAATAGCTGGATCATTATATAGAGATGATGATACTGTTGTTGAATTTGTTGATTGTTGAGATTGATAAACATGAGATGTTACACCGGATGATTGACGATTATTATTTGATAATTGTTTTTCAATTTTATCAAAATATTCTTTATTTGATAATATATGATGAATTGGAAGATCCTTAAAGATAAATTAAAACAAAAATGTTAACATAGTTCAAGATATATATATAACTAGTTGAGAAACTGTTGAATATTTAATAAGATGGAAATAATGAAAGAATTTCAGTTCTTTTGTCTTTCATGATGTATTTTTACTAATGAAATATTTCACTATAATGTTTCAATAATGTCAACGAAACTAGAGATAGTTTTATTGATTTTCTTTGAACTAAGAAGAAAAGCTTCCTATCTAATTAAAGTTGTTTTTCAGTCAAGACTAAATCCAGAAATATTACAAATTTTTATGATATTCTTTAGTAGAACGGAACGATTTCCTTAGCTTTTTTTTCTAACTTCGATTTTGCCCAAAGACAAATCTAAACGAAAATACTTGATCGGGTAAGTTTCACGTCTTTTCGTTGTTCCCATTCTAAGATACAACATTGATAAAAATGTGTTTCTCATATTACTGGTATCTACTCGAACATTCGATATGCTCATTTCAGGATAGAAAGACCTGCAACTTTCATCCTAACCTATTGTCCGTTGAGGCAGCATGTACACAAAGTCAAAAATCAGAGTTCCTCAAGAGACCACAGCATTGCTTGTAAAAAGCTAACTCTTTACAAGATTCATAACTCCATAGAGTCTACAATACAATATACATAATCCCCATTCAAAAAGAATTCTTTAAATCGTACTCCAAAAGTTTCCGATACTTTGATATTGAGATCTCTGATATTTTACATCCAAAGCTCTCAATAGTTTGTACAAATCCAGTAGGCTACAAATATATGACAGATATCTACTCTTTTTCCCTTTATGCAAACATCATTCTTAATAAAACACTTAAAAAATTAATGTCTTTTTTTGTTTTCAATATCTTTTTTCTATTGATAAAACTTACATTCAATTGAATTTGTAATTGTCTACAAAGTACTTCAATTTCAAATTTTAAATTTAATTTGAAATCTGGTGAAGCATGCATTTCAGCAAGAACAGACATAATACCCATTAACCATGGATTGGGTTGTTGAAAAATCTATTTAAATTAACGAAAATTATTCATATAAATTAATGTATGTTTTTTTTTTGGTTGCGCGCATACTTTGCTTCGTGTACATGATTCTAAAATTTTTGCTACAAAAGGTATCACATATAATAATTCTTGTGAACCCATATGATATGCTTCAATAACTAAAGATTTGATTTCTAAATCCTATAAAATACAAAGAAAAAAAAAAATGAAAATTATTTTTGATTTATCTATAAACCGTAGCAAGAATTGGTTTATTTTTTGCTATTGTTATTATTCCAAGCCAATGACCAAGATTTTTTAATAATGCACGATCAGGGATATTATTCATTTGTTTATCACTTAATAAAAGAATCTAAAAGCAAAAAAAAAATTGAAAATATTCTTAGTTTTTATTTTTTTTTTTACTTTAATATTTCGATGTGTTTCAGTTAATACAGTATCATAAAGGATAAGAACATTAATTGTATTTATAAAACCAGCATATAAGGAATGAAAATTTGGTTCAATTGAAGCACGTTTCATAACTAAATATTGTGCAACCCATTTCCATAATTGATCATCATTACCTAAAACTTCTTTTAATTCTTCTGCCTATTAAAAAAAAACGAAACTCATTATTAAATAAAAACAAAAATTGTTTTTTTTTTTTTCTATTTATAAAACCTTTTGAGATAAATTAGCAAATGATAAATTATTAAATGTAAATGCAACTTTATCATTTATTTGTTCGGGTGGCGGTTTTACTCGTACAAGAAGATAACTTGGATCACTCATTAATGTTCGAATATTTGCATTTTGTGTTAATGATGGCTAAATAAAAATAAATCAAAATTTGCTTTTATTTTTTTTTTCTTCTTGAACAACTTACTCCTTTTTGTGCTGGATTTTCTCTTCCAACACCACCATTTCCAGTAACATATTGTTGTTGATTTGTTATTGGTGGACCACTATTCATACGTGGAAACATATTTGATGTATTCATGGTTGAATGTGATATTTGTGGTTGTGGACTAACTGTTGTTGGTGCTGTTAAATTTGATGTTGGGGTTAATGTACGTAATTGATCAAATTGTTGTTGAATATTTGTTTTAGTACCATATTCAAGATATTCACGGATATTTAATGGAATTTCAGAATAAGTTAATAAACTTCGTAAACCTTGTAGAAATTGTGGTTGTTCACGAATTCTAAATAATATTATTCATATATACAAAATAAATTATTGAATGAGTTTAGAAGTCTAACATATATATTAGTCAGAAATGTACAGGGCTACTCTACCCCATAGAATACGGTAAGGAATAGAAAATTATTTCATTAAGCATAAAACGTACGAAAAACAAAAAACAAAATTATTTTACCATAAAACCTCAAATGTGATTACTATTTTTCTATTTCTCACCTTTCGAGTATTTGTAGCTAGAGCAAGTTTGACAAAGAGCAAGGTAAATAAATTCGTAGTACAGATTTTTTCCAGTAAGTTAAGTGGAAGTATTAGAAAAATTTTCTTAATCAAAGTACAAAGTACGAAAAACAAAAAAAAAAAAACGTGTTATTTTTAGAAATCGATTTCAAAAACTTGTTTGTTTACATTGTAGTATAATTTTCAATGATAGAAAACATGTAAATTTAATTGAAAATTTTACAAACATACACAAAAAATAATTTACATATACAATTATCATTAACTTATATTCTATCCTATCTATAATCATTGTTTGTGTTTATATATATAAGATTGAAGGGTATCTTAAATATGAGGAGGGTTACTTCCTTTCGTTTTTTTTTCTTCCTTAATGTATCACAATATCTTCTTCGCTTTTTCTCGATGTTTTTTTTTTATGAGTTATCTTCCTCTTTTCGAATTTGATTAGTTCGGAGATACTTCTGATAAGATTTTGAATAATTTTATTACTAAAAATAGACTATTTATTTACTCAATTCGAATAATAATATAAAAAATCTCTTTTTTTTTTTCTTCAATAAAACAAACCTTATTTTACATCTATCAAGTGCTGTAATAGCAAAATTCCATAGATTTGTTCCTATAGGTTTTTTTAAACCTTCTAATATAGCACGATATGCAGCAATTAATGCTTGTTGTTGAAATAATCCACGTTCAAAAAGACCACCAAATAATTGTGCTGTTAAATGTAATTCACGTTCAGGATATTGAGTATAAAATTTATATTCTTCAAATAAATTTCTTATACCATTATGAAAAACATCCTTAAAAATAAAGAAAACAAAAAAAAAATTATTTGAAAACACATATTTTTTTTTTATCAGACTTTTTCTCGTTGAATTTGAGAATCTTTACAACGTGTCATTATATCAAGAAATTCATCAACTGATATTGGTGGTGGATTACTTGTTTTTGAATATAAACGTTTAAAATAAACATCAACATCAGCTATTTCACTCATTGATGTTGTTGTTGTTGTTGCTGTTGTTGTTGTTGTTGTTGATGATGATGATGATGAACCAATTGCTAATGGATCATTACCATTGGCATCTTTTTTTTTAATAAAATAAAAAATAAAGATAAAGAAACTAAATGATTGTTTTTTTCCTCACTGAGAAGATGTTCACTTGGATCCATCATCATTATTCTAATAAATACAATCGAACTATGTTGAACTTTTCACTTTCTTTTCTCTTTTTCTCTCGCTCGCGATTTTACTATCCCATAGACAACTATATACATAGACCCTGGATAAATCTGATCATATAATGTTAATTTCACTGTAATCGTTGCATGATTTGTTAATATATATATATATATTGTTTTGTCAAAAATACGAGTTATAATAGTGGACGTGTCGACAAATCTCTATTTTTCTCGCTCTGTGTCTTTTTCTCTCTCTCGATATATTTTTTTTTTTTCTTTTCTTTTTTCTATTCGTGTTTCTTCTGTTCTATTGCTGCTATTACTATTATTTCCACTCATACACGTATACAAACCAAAGTGCCTTTTCTCCGTATGTCTCTCGGCCGCCGTTTTTGTTTTTGTGTTCGATGGATGACGTACGCATTTGTTCTTCTCGTTCTCTCTCGATGCATATATATTCATTATGGCATCCTCTACTATGGACGATTTTGACGTGGCCGCGCGGCAGCACACGCTTTTATTTTTTTTTTCATATACAAAAGCGACAGTTACAAAAAAAAAAATAAACTCTTTTTTTTTTTTGTTTTTCTTACTTAGTAATGAACGAAGTTGAGCTGTTAAGGAAAGTCCATTGGATGGATTTGTAGGTGATGGTGTAAATGATGTTGGATGATGATATAATTGTTGAGAATTTAATGATAATGTTATAGATGCAGGTCTTTGTAATGTTGGTTCAGTAAGATTTGTATTTGAAAATAGATTTCCTGTTGTTGTTGTTGTTGTTGATGATGTTAATGTATTAAAAATTTTAGCTGTTGATAACATTGTTTGAATTTCTTGAATAAGATCATTATTTGTTATTGATGATAATGCTAATTGAAGAACAGTTAATAGAACATTTATTGTTTCAGCATTTATTATTGGTTTTAAATTTATATCATCTTTTGATAATGGTGGTGGTAAAAGTAATTGTGGAGCTTTTTTACGTAAATATTGTATTGTTGTTTGAACAAATAATTCCTTAGAATATAAATTTTAGATTAAATATTTTCTTTTTTTTTTATTATGTATATTACTTGATGTTCACGTAATTTATCTGATAACCATTTATCTAATTTTAAATAACCACGTCTTGATGCTAAACAAGCAAGATCAAGTATAAATGTCATAGGTTGTGCTGCAAGTAATGTTGGTAAAGTTTTTAAATCTTGTACAATTTCAAGTACACGACTAAGACGTTGTTGTTGTTCATTATCATTTGCTCGATTATACCAATCAGATAATGATGTTAAAAGTGTTGTACGTAATATTGTTGTATGATGCTTTAATAAAAAAATGAAAAAAATTATTTATTTTTGTTTAAATTTTTCTTACCTGTAAATTCCACATATAATTAAGCAATGGATTTGCATTAGGACTATTAGCAAGAAATGTTGGAATGATTAATAGTAATAATTCTTGTTTTAATGTTGTCCATATAGTCTTAAATTATGGAGAAAAAAAAAAACAAAAAATTTCAAATGAAACTCTGTATCGAAATGAAGTTTATTGGATGAAAATCCGATTTATAGAAAAATTTTTTTTTGAACCTAAATTCGATATATTCTTCATATATATGAGGTTAGACTTTCAAAATATGACATGAATGATAGAAGTACTTTTGTTATAGTTCGATGTTAAAATGAAATATTAGTAAAATAGTTGCAACTATGAATATTATTTAGATGATTAAAATATATTAGTGTTTTTTATTTTATTATTGTTGATTCTAATACAAAATCGATGAATATGAGATTTTTAATCAAAGATTCATACTTCTAATCTTCAGAGATTTTATGCTAATGCTTAAATCTCAAACTGCGATATTCAAGTTGTTTATTAAACATATGAATATTTACAAATACTAGAAAAGATTTTAAAAAGCTCAGGGCGACATAACATGAAAAAATTTAATATGTAACAAATCTATATGTAATAATGAAATTGCATTAAAATATCGTATATTTTCTTTGTTTCATTGAAGGTTATAAATAGTTTTTCTCTAATATATTAACAAGTCATGTTTCTAAATTGAAAATTTCATTAACATTAATATCCAAAAAATAAAAAGATTCTAAATTTTTTTACAAAAGTTAATCCTGTACGAAGATCCTATGTTTCTAAAAACTTATCATCAGTCGAGAGTAAATAACAGATCTGTATGCATTTTGATGACTAAAGTTATCAATAATATTGATTACAGTATTTGAAATGTTCAATACTAGAATACTACAAGTATCATTTTGTTAGAAAATAATCTTTTTTCTTACATTTATACTTATTGGATAAGATATTTCATAGAGTAATGAAATAGATCTCAAAATAATATTAAATTTTTACTCAAGTCTAAGAAGACGATGTCATTAACAATGAAAACTGGTTACATTACATTGTCGTAATCTGGCATTGCAGATAATCGAGGAAAACTATCGTCATTTTCTAGTGAAAATCATGGCTTGTAAAACATAATGTTGACTTATAGGTAAAATGCTGGGAAAAAAAATAATACACTAATACGTCGTTTTATAATCTTTTCGATCCCTTGAAAATCTTTTTAACCTTCACAAAAGAGTAGAGGCAATGACAAAGTCTTGATATAATATTAGTATTGTAACATAGAAGATGTGGGTGAAAAGAACAAATGTACTCACATCGACACCTTTGTTTTTTTCAAGTATCGAATTTTTTCTTTCAGCATTTCTACACTCAACTCATTGTTCTTTCTAATTATCGGAAATATAAAAATTCTAACTTGTAACGTTTTTAATAAATTTGAATAAGATCATTAACATATTTCTAAACAAATGTATTAATTTCTATTAAGGGTTCTCGCCCCCTCTCTTTTTTGACCGTTTCCGGTTCTCGAAGATGGTACAACCGATCAAGCTGAAATTTTCAGCACAGATAGACCATCAAAAATAACAAGATACGTGTTCGAAGAAAAATATTTGAAGTCAATTTTTTGCGAAGTTTTCTGGAAAATTCTGGTTTTTCAGAGGCCCGCATCCTGGTACATTACGACTCCCTCAAACTTTATCCGATTGGGCTGAAAATTTTTTTGGAGATTCCTAAGACTATTTCTCAGAGGTAAATTTAAGCTTTTTCAAAAATCTCACTTTCTTTTTTTTTTATAAGAGAAATACACCAAGGTTCGGAGTCAAAGCTCAGGTCTTAGCAGCCTTCAGGACCCTATAAATCTGTGTAGGAATGTCAAAAACGAAAACGCTCGATTTTATCTCTGGAGAACACTTCCAAGTATTAGTGGTAAAAATTTTAGCCCGATCGGACAAAGTTAGAGGGGGGTCGTAAGCAATCAAGTTTGAGAAAATTGTGGTTTTGCAATATGCTAAGGAAAAGAAAAAAAATTAGTAAGGTATTTAGAGCCGCTTAATGTATCTAATTGTACACAACACTTGAGGCTATGGTATCATATGCTCAACTCGAAATCGAGTTTTTGGTCAAAAAAGAGGGGGGGGGGTACCCTTAATGAACCTGTAACTTTAAGTTGTACTGTTTTCAAAAAAAAAACTAATCAATTAGAATATTCTTTGTTTGTAATGATAAAATTATATCGAATAGTTTCATAACTTACATGAAGTTGTAACAATCCAAGAAAAATCAATTCACCCGAACGTTGTATTCCATGTCGAAATATTTCTAATACAGTTGAATATAAACCTGTATCAGCAATACGTAATAAACATTCAATTAAATTTAATGAACGCCTATAAGAAAAAAAAAAAACAATAAGATAAAATTTATTATTCTTTTATATTTTAATAACCAAGTCCATGTTTCTTTTGTATCATCGAGTGGATGTTTGAGACAATCAATTAAAACAGGATGTGCTGGATAATCACCAAAACAAAAAACATCTGGATAACGAATAGCTTGTGCTAACCATGATAACTAAAGTTAAATAAATTGAATTTTTTTCTTTTGTATTTTTCTCTCTTACTTGTCCTTCTACATTATTCCAACGTCCATAAAGTAGATCAATATATAGTTCAACTGGTAAAGCTCGACGAAGTGCAGTAACAAGAAGTACTAAAGCTTGTCGATCACGTACAATAAAACCGGGATGATCAAGTTCTTTTACAACATCTTTCCAATTAACTGTTGGGACCTATTAATATCAAGTTTTTTTTTTGATTATACAAAAAAACAATTAAACATTGATTTTTATTCATACTAAATCATTAATTGCAAGAACAAATGTATCAACATTCCATGTTTGTAAGGAATTTTTTTCATTATTTATTGTTATATCACTACCATTAGAATCCTAAATATATTTATGAAAAAAACAAAATGATCGATTATTTTCGAATCAATATTTACATAAATATGTGTATGTTCATTAAGACCAGAATAAGTTTTAATCATAACAGAAAGCATTCGTGCAATTGTTGATGGTTTTAATTCTTGTAAACCAAAATGAATAAGTGCATTTCGACAATCTTCAACACCAGCTGTAAAATTATAACCCATTTCAAGGATAACATCAGCTAGAGAACCATCCATTTGCCACTGAAATAATAATAAAACAAAGTATTGAGAATAGAGAATTTTATAACAAAAAAAAAATTCTTTTTTGTTTTTCTTCTTATTTTCATACCACAGTTGTTGGAAGATTACTTGAATCTGATAATAATTGATTTGATGTAAGATCTGTTGATAAATCGTTAGATGAATAAAGTAAAGGTAAAAGTATTATGGAACCATTATTTCCTATTCGTTCTCTTGGATATTCTGAAATAGAAATAAAATTAATTTGATAAATATTGATTTAAAATAATTGTTTTTTAACCTTTTCGTAGAACATTAAGAAAATTTTCAAATTCTTCATTTTTAATCAATGGTCCCATTGAATCATTTGATAGATATTGTCGAATAAATAGTAAAAGTGAATGAAGTACTTCAATTGATAGATCAATTAAACCTGTTTCATTCATGCCATTATCTTTTTTTTTAAATAAAAATTGAAAAACAAATAGAATCAAATAATATAGAAATCATATATCGAAATTACATCAATAACAAAAGGCAAGTATTTTTACTCTTACAAAACAACAAATTTCTGTTGTACATGTTAAATTAATGAACAAAACAATATACCATTTCATAGATTCTTAAATACATGTCAAGAAAAAAGTATAGAGTAGTTTCAAAAAATTGATATTACAAATTAATTTTCGATTTTTTTTTTGCGTAAGGAAAACTTCCATAAAAAAATCTAAAATGTGTTTTGAATAGAAAAATTTATCTTTGACAAAGATTTGAAGAAAAATAAATTTTCCCAGTATTCCAAAAATCTAGAATAAAAACCCTAAATCTAGTTTTTCAACATACAGAAGCCAGAAAATAAAAACAGTTTCTATCAATTACATAGAACAACTGATTCTCAACAAAATATAATATCTCTAAGTTTTCCATAGCGTTTTCGGACAGATCTACATCGATACTAAGTAACGCCCAAATAATCTTGTAAAGAATTAGTTGCTCTGTAGTTCAATGTAATGAATAGATGTTGGACTTTCTAAGAATCATGTATGTCTCTAAAATCTTTGTTGGAAACAATTTCCTTTTTTTTCAAGCTGTTGCTCCGATTAGTTCTGTATTAATCAATTTCTGAAGCTATAGTCTCTGACAGTCAAAAAAAGAAAAATTTAACTCCTTACGGCGCATATGGGCAAAATGGTTTCAATGTCATTGAAATCGGCACCAATGTTTTTGCATTTAGATTGATATCTTTAAAATTTTATACAAAAATTACTGAGTAATGATCACATCGGTATTAGTTGTTATAATATTAATAGTTAAATTAATCTTCTCTTTTCATAAACAATAGAATTATCGAATACATAAGCATATACAATAGATGAAGTATTAGTCAGTAAAAAAGAAAAATGATGAATTTCTAACAGAGAGGATATAAGAGATTTTGAGCTTATTGACTCTGCTCGAAAAGGATATTTCATTTTTTGCTAATACAGAATCACGAAACTCAGTTCGAAAATTTTTCTAACTGAGGTCGGGACCAAAACCGATCGGTCAAACTCATCATTTATTCTAATCTATGTTTTTTTACAATCAATATTTTGTCTTTCATTCTTTTCAAACATACCACTGGATGCAATTCGAATAAATTCAGGTAAACGTTGTTGTATATGTTCGTGTGTTAATAATTGAAGTTCAGTATGTGTTGAGTTTTGTAAAGCAAAAACAAATATAAGTTCTTGTGCACGATTTAATTTAAATAATTTACATAATGATGATAAAAATTCGTTCGAAGATAATGGCAATTTAAGTGACTATAAAGAAAGAAAGAAAAAAAAACCATTTGAATTGTTTTAATATAATTATTCAATTTTTTGTTTTTTTTTTACTTTTTGTGTTATCGCCGTATCAAAAGCATAACAAATTAAAGTTACAAAATTTGGTTTAGATATTAAGAATGGAATTTCTTGTAACCAATAATTTAAATGAATATTTTCTGAACGTTTTATTAATGAACTATTTTGTTCAATTGATTGTAAATCAAGATATGATATTAAAGTTCGATATAAATGTCGTTCAGCTTCAAATCCATGTTCTGATACGAGCTGAAAATATATAAATAAAAAAAAAAAAGAAAGAACAATAAATTATTTTTTTTGAAAGTAATATATACATTAGCTATTTCGGCAAGTGAACTTTTGAAGTTTTTCTTTGATAAAGTTTTTATTGTAAATGAAATTTGAGCAAGTGCTATTGACACTGCATCAAGATTCATTTTATTTGAAATGACCGAAGCCGATAATGAAAATATTTGAGTCGGAATGATTAAATTTTTGATATAATTTGTTGATTATAAATAGAATCTAGAAACAAAAAATCATTTATTAATAATTAATTTCAATATTCATTTGATAAAATATAATTGAAAAACAAATAAAAATATATTTAAATCAAAAAAAAACAAGCAATTCAATACACATGATAGATAATGTCTAAGAACAGATAAATATGAAAAGTTAATTGTTTCTATTTGATTGTTCTTTCATGTACAATTGATTGGAACTATGATTGACAAATTATTAATAGTAGAAAAAATCCTCTACATATCAGTATTAAACATTTTTATTGATTATATTCGAATATGATGGATTTCTCTGTACAAGAAGATTGAATATAATTATACGAAATTCGCGACTCAATTTCTTCGACGATAGATGTCACTTCATAACAAAGTTAATAAATATCGTTCGAAAATATATACGCGAATTTTTTGATAGCAAAATATAACAACCAAACCTACATTAGATTCATTTGTAATGTTTTTCAACAAATTGACAATACTTTATACACGAATTGAACTAATTGACAGTTCTAGTGACAATATTAGTAGATGAGTATTTATGAAGTATTCATGATAAAAAACAAACGTTACAGAAGTTCACAAGTACGCAACTTGTAATCAAGGGTTTTTTACGAGTACTTCTACATAAAGGATATCTCATAATAACTGATGATAAATTGTTAATGATATTTTTCATACTTTTTTGTTGATGTAGAGGACTGAAGTTTTTATCACATGTATATTTAATGAAGATCTCTTATTTCTGAAAGTTTCAACTCTTTAGCTAAAACTAATGGTGATATATATTGGCAAGACTGAAATACATAAACTTTTGTAATAAATATTACAAGATAGTTCCATGAGTAGTCAACCATAAAATCACAAAATAATCAGAAAAGTTTCTTTAGTATCAAACTTTTCAGAGTTTTACTCGCTGATCATTTTGGTAATAAAATTTTCGAATATCATTGAGAAATGACGATATTATAGTCAAAACATTTATCGTATACAATATCCAATCGAGATCTATTCCTCCTATTCAGCTATATCTAAGATAATCGACTATAGGGTTTTGTAGAGCAAAGTTTCTTTTACAAAACCTGCCATGTCACATTTCTCCAGAATAAAGCCGTTTTGAATTATGTGAATCGGCTTTTACTTACATTTTACAATGTTTAGTATATTGCCTATAACCTCGTCATTTCTCAATGAAATTTGAAAATTTTTGTTACCAAAATGATCAGCGAGAAAAACTCTGAAAAGTTTGATAAGAAAGAAACTTTTCTGATTATTTTGTGATTTTTTGGTTGACTACTCATGGAACTATCTTGTAATATTTATTACAAAAGTTTATGTATTTCAGTCTTACCAATACATATCACCACTAGTTTTAGCTAGAGTGCTGAAACTTTCAGAAATAAGAGATCTTCATTAGATATACATGTAATAAAAACTTCAGCCCTCTACATAAAAAAAAAAGTATGAAAAATATCATTAACAATTTATCATCAGTTATTATGAAACACCTTTCCTGTATACAAGACATCGATATCTTTACTAAAATTAAGTTTATTATATGAGTACCATATGTTTGATAGTGAAAAGTAAGTGAAATCATTCTTCTAATTCTTTTTTACTTGAAGTACCGATAAATGAGCTGACATTTCCACATACATACTAACTATGGAATGAAGGTGTGCCAAAAATATCCTATGAATCTATACTTGTATCTTTGAGAAAGAGCTCACGTTGCTTTTTAATAATCAATTTGTATGTCAAGAAAAGTCATCTTTTTGATAAGAAACACGAATTTATCTTCAAACTCTGGAATCTGAATCAGTATCGAATACTTGAGTATTGATAGAAATTTGAGTTGGATCAAGACATATTTAGTGAAGATATCGAATATATTAAAACAGTAATACAGCAACACTAATAATTATAATACCTTGTAAGATGTTTAATAGCTCATTCAGATCTACGCTGTGTGCAAATATTGGATCAAAAAAACGATTGAACACCTGGAGAAGTTCTCACGAGAGTCAAATATTTCCATCACGAATCATTCCTGTCAGTTTTTAGTAGAACATCATTATGCATCGAGCAAACACAAACACTCATTAATAAGCTTTGTCAGTATAACATGAGTCTCTTCGATCTGTCAAAACATCACACAGACTGTAGATATTCGTCGTCAACACATTTGATTGAAACTAAGTAGATAAGAGAACACTGCTTAACTGCCAACAAACAATATCTAATAGTAAAAACAACCCTCTTGTTCCATCTATCACATTTCATTTTCATAGTCACTCATAACTAGCATCCTCTGATCGTCTTCTAAAGTCTCTAATTAGTTTCATCGAAGATCATTAAGTACCAAATATCTATTTTAAAGACAAAAGCATTATATTCGATCCACCTACTACTTCCAATTCTGTTCAATCACTGGGATCTCACAAAGTGACATAAATATTAGACTATTTAATAACTATATTGATAACTTATGTTTTTTTGAAATAAATACGAATTTGAATGCAAATCAAACTATGTCACACTCATTGTGTGATCATAAAATTAATAATGTACATGTAGATCTTTCTGAACAAGAAATACAAATGTTTAGTGCTTCTGTTGAAAACATAATTACATCCGATTCCTTTTATTAGGACTAAATTCATTCATGCATTCGTGGCAATTACAGCAAAAATTAAGTATTTTTCAATATAGGAAGACATTATCGCTTTTCTCTTCATCAACATCATCGTGTGACCATCATGATAAATAGGAACAATCGTATATATAGTATTCTCTACAAAGATGTTGCTTGTAACAATATTATTTTCCTTTGGAAAAAATGCAGTAAATTTCCTACATTTATCTTATTCTTATAGTATTTGTTTTTATTATATGAAACTTTTGTCCACTACTAAAAAAATGAATCAACTAATCTTTTACTTTTTTCCTCAGTGCCAGATTAAGTTAATGATTGAAATTCAATTTCACAAATTGTAAAATAGTGATATCAAATACTTTTTTCTCAACATTTTTTCCTCATCCACAACTTTCTCAAAACGAGTTATCACAATTTGTTGATTAAACTGTTCATAACAAACTAATAATTTTGTAAACATTTTATAAAAATTTATGAACACTTCATATATTAACTAAATACTAGTATTTGTTTTGAGTATCAGTATCATAAAGGAGTGCAACTACACTTCCATCGTTCGTATGATTGAGATGAATTAATATAACAGCTACGGTGTATAACCTTAGAAACTGAAGTAAAATCCCCATGTCATTTAATCATCAATAATATATGTCTCAGTCTTCCAGAAAACTGAATTTAATAATACAAAAATTTCTATAATAACGATAGTGAATCAATATGATAGCTGACGCATTGTTTTTCTCTATACATAATTGTTGAAATCTATTTCAATATGGGTTTTGATCTAACAATATTATATAAAATATAGTGGCTGCATCTATTCGAGTAACACACTTATTAATTCTGATGGATATATTATATCAATTATATAATGAGTAAACTAATCATTGCAGTATAAAATTCACAAGTTTCTAACATTTTAAACTTAAGTGACTTAGAATTTTTTCGATGAACCAGAGTCGATTTCATATAAATACAAAAGCCTATTCCGATAAGTCACAACTACTGTATTGTGCCAAAAAAAAACAATGTCTCTCACACAATTTATTCAATCATAAGAGTTCATGAAACGAATATAAAGTATAGATTTTCTAATATATGACTTCACGCATATATTGAATTAAAATAAAATCTTGCATCTAAAAAAGTGAAAAAAATTCTTTCGATCAATTTAGTTAAATACAAACTATAAAAAGGCTCTCAAGCTATTTTCATCAACATATCAGATAAAAGTTGGGTTCTTGAGCTAGAATTAAAAAGAACTTGTGTCTTTTTACTTTGATCATTCAGTTTTACCTAGCCTGATCATATAATTTATCTATAAGGAAAGAAAAAAAACTCATGATTTCAATTGATAAAAAAGATATAGTTTGGTTTGTAAACAACCATTTACAACAGCAATAAATCCTGTGAGTCACCTGAGAGAAAATTCTCGCATATTGAGAAATGTTATGCCAAAGTACTTGGAACAGACGAGGATAATTCTTATGTTGTTTTCTAAGAGTGAAATTATTAGATGCTGTCATGTTTCCTAGTAAAGAGCATAAACTAGAAGATTTGATCCAGAAAAAATCAATCGTTTTCTTTTTGAATTAATCTTGTTTATTGATGAATAGATGAAACTAAAACAAAAAGCTTGTTAGTGCAGCCACTTTGGGGCTGAAATGTGGAACTCACATATCTCCTTTGGTTTCATTATACTAATGACAAAATACCCAATATTTAAAATCTCCAAAAGATAATAGTTCTTTTCTAAAGATAATCGATTATTAGAAAATGCTATGTTTTTATCTCTCAATTTCGAACAGACTTTTTTTTTCACGAAGTTGCCAAGGTCTGTAATGGGGGGTACGTCTGTAATGTTCTCTTTCCCGCTGCTATGTATATATAATGGGGTGGGGGGAGGGGGAGAGGGAGGAAGCCGCCAAACCTCGAACTGAAAACTTACACTCACTATTTTCTTCGAAAACATACGTGAGTTCCACAAAATGAGACTACAATACAAGTATTAGTCAGTTCCAAGAGACTAGAAATCCATCATTGTTGGACTGCGTGCATCGCCAAGCCAATAAGAACCATGGCAAATACCATCATAGTGTTTGCGGGTTGCTGGTTGCCACCGGATCCATTCCCTTCACTTTTTTTCTTAGCTTTGCCATTACATTCTGGATGAAGCTGGTTCACAGCCGTAATGGTCTGACCATCCGCGCTGAGCGTAAGTATCAACTTTTTACCACTCATATCTATATTAAGGAGGTTGCTGGTCGGATATGAGACATTAGCTATCCAGTTGGT